>JASWHV010000015.1:81633175-82185232 GCA_030760725.1 Neostapfia colusana
GGGGCCAACCCGAGCAACGGGCCAGTTTGTGACATTTGGAGCCCCAAACTAGCTGTTTGGTTTGGTTCGAGGGACGGGACGAATTAAGCTCCCTCTTCTTGAAGCAGTCCACTCTGTCACGACAAAACACACGCACACAGAAAAAAAGACGTTGCCATCCAGGATTGACTATTGACCGGTGGCGCCACGCTGGCCGTAGCTGGCCGGCCCGGTCGAAACGGAACGGGAGGGACGACCTTCCAGTTCCAGCTCCGTTCCGTTGCACACGACGCGCACCAGAGCCCAGCCAGCCAGCCAAAGACGACCGCCGCCCGAGCGCAAGCCCACTCAAACTCCTCGGCTCCGCCTCTCGTCGTCTCCCACCCGTTATATTACAGCCGCGTCGGGGCTTCACTGGCCACCGCCTCTTCGAATCCGTCGCCCGCTCCCTTTCGACGCCGAGCCGAGCCCGCCGCGCCAACTCCCACCAGGCCCCGCGGCCCGTTCGTCGGGCCCTCGTAGAGAGCGGGCGCCGCCAGCCCCTCCGACGCCTGTAGCCCCCCGCCGCGTCTGGAGCGGAGGCCCGCCGGGGCTCGGATCGGTCTGACCAACTTTCGCCGGTAAGGAAGAGCCCTACCTCTGCTTCTGTTCTCCGGGATCTTCTCGTAGCTGTACCAAAACACATCCAATTCTGCTTCCGCCGTGTATACTCGCTTCGTTGCGGAACTGTTTGCTGCGTGCGTCGAGGGGAGTGCCTGCAGCGGTTTAAATCCCAACCGCGTAGCTCCCGTGCGAAGTTCGCCCCTGGTTTTTATACAGTGGATTCCGGTTTCCCCGAGCCGATCTGATCGATTCACGAGTGTGAACCGTTGCTTGTTTGGCAGATTTGAGGCGCTGAAGTTTCCAATCTCGAGCCACGAGGTGGCTCCCACGGCGGCAATGGACATGGCATTGCCTGTCGTGAATGCCACCGTGGTGGCGCTTGCCCGTGTCTCGGCTGCGTTCAACGCGCCTTTTGCCCGTGCCGTCGTCTTCGGGGTCCATATTGATGGTAATTCGGTTTCATCGTGATGCGCCGGGATGCAATGATGTGTTGTGGCTCAGTGCTTGACGTAGGGTGGCTGTGCAATTTCAGGGCATTTAGTTGTCGAAGGACTTCTTATCGCGGTCATAGTGTTTCAGCTCTCCAGAAAGAGCTACAAGCCCCCAAAGAAGCCACTTACTGAAAAGGTCAGGCATTATTGTGGCTGTTGTAATTAATGTCTAGACGTTCTGTTTGATGGCCGTTGCTTCATGAAACGTATAGCTGAAGGCTAGCATGTCGATCTCTGCAGGAGATTGATGAGCTATGTGATGAATGGGAGCCAGAGCCTCTATGCCCCCCGATCAAGGAGGGGACCCAAATCGACACTCCCATGTTGGAAAGGTTTGTCTCACGGTCTGCTTCCAATGATGGTATCTTACTTCGTAGGAAGGCTTCTTGTCATCAAAATAAGCATGTACCTTAATGTGGTTGCCAATAAGGCTGTGGTTTCTGTTCCTGTTGCACTACTAATTATTTCGTAGGAAGGCTTCTTATCATCAAAATAAGTTTGTGCCTTTATGTGGTCGCCAGTCATGTGATGTTGCTGTTACTGTCTTGCACTAGTAATGGACAATAATTTCATCAGTCTGCAACTCTGCAACTCTGCATTTGCTGCTAGCATCCATAATAAAACTGCACAATTTATATTTGAGTAACTGTGAATATCCCAAACAACAGCGGTGGTCTCTCTGAAGTAACTCCGGCACACGAAATGCTTTTCCCCTGTCCTCCCCTTGGAAATTGTTTTAGGTTATCTGCATATGTTATTTCATTCTCATAAGTTTTTTTTGAGACATATCTGGTTTGCTATTATGAAACTGGATGCATACAGAATGGACTATAACTGTTTACCCCATGATCACAAGATACCTGCCTATCTGCAGTAGATGGATTTGGATATCATAGGTTTGCACTTCTGAGAACCAGAGTTAACCTTATTATTTTGTTTATACAGTGCTGCTGGACCACATACAATCATTGATGGTAAAGAAGTTGTAAACTTTGCATCAGCAAACTACCTCGGTTTAGTTGGCAACGAGAAGATTATTGTAAGATACAAGTCTATAGTTTGAAACTGTTCAACAACCATATTCTTTTGGGGTATCTAAACTACACAGGTGAATTTCAGGACTCTTGTGTCGGTTCATTGGAGAAATACGGTGTTGGGTCTTGTGGTCCACGTGGCTTTTATGGAACAATTGGTTTGTAACTTTGTTCACTTACAATGACCTCCATTTTTCCATGTAAAAGAGGAATATACCTGATAATTATGTCATATATGCAGATGTGCACCTTGACTGTGAGGCAAAAATAGCTAAATTTCTGGGGACTCCGGACTCCATTCTGTATTCATATGGGATTTCAACAATATTCAGTGTGATACCTGCCTTCTGTAAGAAAGGAGATATCATAGTCGCGTAAGTTCACCATGTCCTTTCACGAAAATATATGAAGTATGCCTTGAGGGGCACATAATTATTCTGCTGCTTTCTGTGTGCCAACTTAATATAAATGTTTAGGAAACATCTATTGCATTGTGGTGTGCTTGTTGTAGTGATTACCAGATGATTGACCTCTATGATGGTAGATGGCATGCATTTACCACATAAGTTTTAGTGTCTTCTCTCTATTGATTAGTTGCTATTGCTCTCATTTAGTTCATTATACCTGTCCAGGCTTTGCCTTAAATGATTTTTTGCTTTCTCACGATTTTGCCCTGCTGAACTTTAACCATTATTTTGATGTGATTGCAGTGACGAGGGTGTTCAGTGGGCTGTGCAAAATGGTCTCCATCTATCAAGAAGTACTGTGGTGTACTTTAAGCACAATGACATGACCTCACTCGCGAGCACTCTAGAGAAACTTACTCGTGGAAACAAGCGCGCCGAAAAGATTAGACGCTACATTGTTGTGGAATCCATCTACCAGGTGCGCTACCTTTTGTGACTGTATTATGTAGCATGACATTTATCCTGACTGTAAAAATCTAACTAGTCCATTATGTAATTGAGATAAAAAGATACAAGTTTGAATGAAACATCCCTTACGGTGGTTGTGATTTGCCAATGCAGAACTCTGGCCAAATAGCCCCCTTGGATGAGATTGTTAAGTTGAAGGAGAAATATCGGTTCCGTCTTATTCTGGAGGAGAGTCATTCTTTTGGTGTGCTTGGCAAGTCTGGACGTGGCCTTGCTGAACATTATGGAGTTCCGGTGAGTGTTTTTTTGAAGTTTTTTTAACAACTTTCTATGTGACACTGAAATGATGTATAATCCACAACTTTCTGGAGAGATAACAATTAATGCATGGAACATGTATTGTGTAGCATTGTTTACTGGATAATTCAGCACATTCTTCCCGTTTCTGAAACTTTAATATTTTTTGCAGATTGAAAAAATTGATATCATCACTGCTGGAATGGGAAATGCATTAGCTACTGATGGTGGCTTTTGTACAGGAAGCGTCAGAGTTGTTGATCATCAGGTAGATGGGATACCAGATTGGTGAAGATAGTATAGAAATTTTAGTTGTTTAGTTTTGTAACTGATTAAGCCAATATGATTTTGCAGCGTCTAAGTAGCGCTGGATATGTTTTCTCCGCCTCACTGCCACCTTATCTTGCCACTGCTGCTGTTTCTGCTGTCAGCTACCTGGAGGAGAATCCATCAGTTCTTTCAAACCTAAGGAGCAATATTGCTCTTCTTCATAAAGGTAAAGATTATTCTCTCGTCATTGGACTAGGTTTTTTATCTGTCAATACCTGTTACTTTTCTCTGGTTACTGGGGAAATAGATGGCCAGATGGGGTCTCTGTCAATGGAATGCTGTGATAACTGCTACTGCTACCACTACAACAACAAAGTTTTTAATCCCAAACAAGTTAGGCTAGGCTAAATGCTGTGATGACTGCCTAGCAAAAATTGTGATGGTAGTCTACTGCCCATCATCAGTCAGGATAGAACTGGAGTTGTGAAACCATGAGATGGTCTACGACTCTCATGGTTTCACAACTCCATTATTATTCTTGTTTATGTATGTCATGATCACCAACTAAGATGTAGATGACCAATGGCCATCACGTGATACCTTTGTGTTCAATGTGCAGAATTGTTGGACACTCCTGGTCTTGAAATTTCTAGCCACATACTGTCACCTATTGTCTTCCTTAAGCTGAAGAAATCGACTGGTTCGCCAGCCACTGACCTAGATCTTCTTGAAACCATCGTTAAGCAGGTATGTTCAAGTAAACTCTGAGAACAATTCCATCTCCTGCCAACATGACCTTTCACTACTAATATTTTTTTTCAACAGATTTTGAAGGAAGATTCAGTTTTCATTGTTACATCAAAGAAGTCAAATTTGGATAGGTGCAAACTTCCTCTTGGAATCCGTTTGTTTGTATCAGCCGGTCATACTGAATCAGACATCTTGATGATATCCTCATCCCTGAAGAGAGTTTCAGCATTAGTTCTTTCAGACTACCTTTGATGAAATCTATTGTTCTACACGCTGTGCACTCTAGGCTGTGTTTGGGAAATGTACATAACCTGTACATTTCTAGATCTGAAATATCCATCTTGTTGTTGTTCATACATACAGTACTTGCAAAATAAAATTTCGTAGGAAAGTGATGTTGGAAAATGGTGGGCTATTGCTGTATCTCTCTGATCTCTTTGTAGCCATTTTCCCCGTAACCTCAAAGTAAATCACAAGAAGCATGGCATGCTTTTCGCATTTCTGGTGGTGGAAAAACTACGACAGTACGTCAGCTGAGTAACAAATACAGCTTCTCGTGAAAAGGTTATTTGTCAACAGTACATCAGAACTCTATGAACAATGCAACAGTGTACTGGAGTGAACAATAAGAACTTCAAAATTTCCGCCTGCCACGCCTGCTTGCATAAGTGTGCAACATCATCAGCCACCAAGTCCAACGACCCCTACTTACATCTTTACATAATCAACGGATTGTGAACAATTACATAGTGGGACCAATATCAGTTAGCCCACAGGCGACAGATGTCCCTTTAGACAGCTTCACAGTACACCACTTTATGCAATAGTGGGACTAACTGTTCACGTACTATCGGTTTGAGAAGTTGACCCTTGAAAATTATGATATCTCACTCTTCAGAAACACAGACCAGATAACCTTCCGTTGGCAACCACTTTCATATATTTGAAACCACAAGATTTGAGCAACGACCATTGTCACTGTCACATAGCTATCACTAAAGGAGACAACTAAAATACAAACAACTTTTTAGTAAAATCATACAAACAACTCTCCTAGAGCACACAATCTCTATCCTACAATCACTATATTTTCATTTAAACCCTTTTACCTACCAACACAAATTAAAAAGAAGTGTGAAAAAAATAATCGTGGGATGAACATCGTATGGTCTAGAATAGTTGTTTGCACAATTATACCAAAGAGTTATTTGCATCCTAATCGTTTAGTAAATAGACAACCCTTATCTGATCAACCAAAATATTTCTTCAGGTGCAGTGAATTCTAAATGTCAATATATTAGCATGTTAATGGTTTCAGTTTTGTTTATTTTCCATTCAAGGAACCAGCAACAGAGCAAAGATTGAACAAAATGCATATCAAAAACCACAAAAGGGGTGTCAGATCGACAATTAATTTTTAAATATTATTGATATAATCTCAATATATTGCATTATTTGATAGTCCAAGAATTCACTAAAATAAGAATTTCATGTACACGACACCAGAAATCGCTATAATAACATTACTCGGGACCTTACTGCCAGTTTCAGGCTTCAGACAGACGAGCTCAATTAGAGCATATGGCTGAACTTCGCTTCATTGTACAATACACACACTAGCAACACTAACACTAGACCATTAAAGATAGTGCAATGGCCTACTTGCAGGCTTGTAAATGCCCGCCTAGGCGCCTAGTGTGATATCCTAACTCCCGGCTTAATAGGATTGATAGAATACTCATACCATCAAGGTATACCTTCTTTTCCGAAAGCCCACCTGAAAAGAACTTCGGGGTTAAGCGTGTGCTTGGCCCGAAAAAATTTGAGTATGGGTGACCGACCGGGAAGCCTTCCCGGGTATGCACGAGTGAGGACAAAGTGCGCAGAAAAGACTAGTGTTGGTCGGGGCTAGTCTATAATCCTAGAGAGCTGCCACAAATGGTATCAGAGCCGACCCTCGCATTTTCACAGGTGCGCACGGGTCAGTGAGAAGGATACGGTATGGAAGCCCCACCTGCAAAGAACTCCAGAGTTAAGCGTGCTTGGGCCGGAGAAATTTGAGGATGGGTGACTGACCGGGAAGCCTTCCTGGGTGTGCACGAGGATAAAGTGCGCAGAAAAGATAGTGTTGGTCTGTGGGGCTAGTCTATGATCCTAAAGAACTGCCACACCTATGCGGCTGGCCAGGCGCCCGAGGCGGGTAGCGACGGCGGCGGCAGCAGCATAGGAGGTGGGTGGCCGGACAAGAAGAGGAGACAGGCAGCCGGACAGGCAGAGGAGGAGGCGTGCGGGCGGAGGAGGCGGGCATGCCTCAGCTCGGCCCAACTATTGTGGACCGTCGGATGTCCTCATTTTACACTGGGTATATAAAAGCCACGCCTACCCTAGTTTTCTCCTCACCCTCACTCCCTCTTTTCTCCACTTCCGGTGGCGGCGGCACTGTGAGGCAACGGCGGCGTCGCTAGGCGGCGGTCTGCGGCGGCACTAGGGGTGGACAGCAGCGGCGCTAGGTGGCTGCGGCGGCGGCACCGACGGCGGCGACAAATCGGCCGGCCATGCGAGGTGGTAATCGCTGCTCCTTACTGACGGCGCTAGGCGAGGTGGCGGCAGGCGGAGGCGCGCCGGCGGCGGCGACGCCCGGCCAGGCGAGGCAAGCCGAGCCGCCCTGACGTCCCCCTGCCACCGACTAGATGCCTAGGCGCCACCTAGGCGTCGCCGTCGCCTAGACTGTATCCCTCAAACTTTTCAAAGCAAACCAGAATCTACCTAGAATATACTGTCTGAAGAAAAGTGATAGTGCCATCTCACTTCTCAGTGAAAAGGTAAAGCGAAAGGGAACCATGAACATGGAAAGTTTAAACCATTACACAAGTGTGCATGCTGGTTTAGAAGAAAGTGGTTGTTAAAAGAGAGGCAAAGACAGGATGCCCTCAGAGGCCCCGGCAAGACAGAACATCCAAAGCACGGCCTAAAGTAACATGTCTCACAATTTAAAAGCAAAAAGAAAAAGGAGAAATTTTCCAACCCACTGTTCCTATGTCATCGCGCTGAAACCAAATCAAGCATAGGCCTCCTTTTGCTAACTCAAACTGCAATTAATAATGAGATCCACAGGACGCATTTCTTGTCAATTTGAATGGAGGTTAGGACAATTTTGCTGATAGGTTGATTAAATGGATAGAAAATGCGTCCATGCAAAGAATTATCAACCTGTGACTGTCCAGTCAATTAATGGGATGCAGCAGTTTTTGTCAAATTTGAACCTAACTAGCCACTGGTGTTTGTCCCATCGAGATCTTTACACACAAATCAGTTGAACAGGTAAATTAAGGAGTGGTGTACAAGAGGAAACAGGCATAAGATTAGAACATTAATACTACTTTTTCCAACTAACTAAACTCACCGACCTTTCTTGCGGGACTTGAAGGGAAACCCACCAGGAGGAGATGGGGAGAACTCTAGCGGGAGAGGTGGTGGCTCAGCCTCACCAGCAAGCATTTCAAACATTTCTTTGCTTGATGGACGACGAGCTGGTGACCTCTGGATGCAAAGAAGGGCAACAGTAATGCATAACAGTGCTTGTTCTCGATTAACATCCTGCAGTGCAGGGTCTACAAGATCAAGCAAGCGGCCGACTTGAGCAAGATGCCTCGTCCACGAAACGAGACTTGCCTTCTCAAATTCTGACATTGGTGAAGTTGTCATTTGTAAAGGGCGGCGTCCAGATATAAGAACTAATAACAGCACACCGAAACTGTAAATGTCACATTTCTCTGATAAAGGACCTCCTCCACCATACTCTGGAGCCACATAGCAGACTGTGCCACGCATGCTTGGTGTGCTGCTCACTGCTCCACTACTCTTGGGCACAAACTCCCCACTAGCCCAATCCCTGCTGCCCCTCACACCGTCTACCCACCAGCCAATGCTGCCATTCCCATTGCTGCTCCTCCGGCTCCAGCTTTTCATCATTCTCCACCTTGAACGCCCCTTCTCTTCTAAATCACAATCTCTCTCCCACCACTGCATACCAGATACTGCACCAGCGTCACTCTTTGACTTAGCAAGTGCCCGCCGTTTTTGCTTCTTAGTGAGCTCCTCAGCATACTCTTCACGCCACCACTCCCGTGCCCTACGCTTTGGCTTCTTCCTCTCAGATGAGGTGGCAGGGGCGACGGTTGATGGTCCCGCAATCCACTCGTTCTTTGGCCGCTCTTTCTTGATCTCTGACCTAATCCATTCCATAACATAGTCCTTAACACCGCCGCCACTGCCACCATTATCCTGGCGCCACCACCAGTCACTCCCAGTTCCTGATGTTGCAGCACCTCCACCATTGCAGCTTCTACTGTTAAATCCGCTACCTACACTAGCCTTATCACACCCGGAAGTGGACGCAACCTCTGCAGGAGAAGCTGCGGTCTCATCATCCTCTGGTGATTTGGCAACATTGTCTTCCCCATTCACCATAATAGCAGTCGTACTCTCGCCAGCAACAGATACATCATCGTCACATCCACCGCCAGGATTGCCGTTCCCGTTTGCATCGACCCCAATCAGACCACTATGTGGCTCATCCTCTTCTTCCGACCTGATCCGCGCGAGACCGAAATCTGATAGGCGGGCTCGCAACTCACCGTCCAGCAGCACATTGCTGGGCTTGACGTCTCCATGGATGACGGGCGGCTGCACGACGGAATGGAGGTAATGGAGCGCGGCGGCCACGTCCCGGGCGACGGCGAGGCGGCGCGGCCACTCGGCCACCAGCTCAGGGCACCTCTTCCCCAGCAGCGCGTCCTGCAGCGACCCGTTGGGCATGAGCTCGTACACCAGCATCATCCGGCGGCGGCGCGGCGGCGCGGAGAGCGAGTAGGCGAACGGGAGGAGGACGGCCCCGTGCGCCGGGGCGGCGCAGCCGAGGAGGTGGGATGCGAGGGAGAGCTCGTTGTGGAACTCGCGCTCGCCCTGGAGAGACCCCGCGGCGTCCATGACCTTGACGGCGACGGGCTGGCCCGACCTGGGCAGCGCGCCGCGGAAGACGGGGCCGAAGCCGCCCTGCCCCAGCTTGCTCCCCGCCGCGAAGCCGCCCGTGGCGCGCCGTAGCTGCTGGTACGACAGCCTCCGCAGCGCGGGTGCCGGCTGCACCGCCCCCGCCCCGCCCGCCGCGACCAGCTTCCTCCTCCGCCTCCGCCACAGCAGCAGGACGACGACGACGGCGGCGGCCGCCAAGACCAGGGCCACCGCTGCGGATACGACGGGGGCGCGGCGCGCGCCACGGTACCGGAGGTCGGCGAAGACGGCCGGCGACGGGGATGGCGGCGGGGGCTGCCTCGAGGGCATCGCGGGCGGGGAGGGACGGAGGGGAAAGGACAAGACCCGGCACCGCACCGCACCGCAAAGCGAAGCAGCGGACTGCGGCGGAAAAGCGGGTTGGCTTTTTTCTCAGATGCGTGTGTGCGTGCCATGGACGGAGTAGGCGGGCGAGAATCCTATGCCGATGTGTGAGTGGGGACCACGGTACGTTGGCCCACCGTCAGTGACGGGCGGACCTCATCCGAATGCTGCGCGTGGATGGCGACGGGTTCGTGGAGAGAGAGAGATAGAGATAGAGAGAGGGAGATGGTTGGAGGGTGGTAGGCCAGCTGGCGACGGGATGCGTATTGGTCGGTAGGAATGTACTCCTACGAGTAGGATCGGATCGAGCGGAGTTTAAGAGCGCATTTAATGAGACGGACGGGGAGCGGAGGTCAAAAAAGGTCGACGTCGATCGGCTCGTTGGGGTGGTCGTCACGGCGACGACGCCCCCCTGCGATCTGCACCGGTGCCATGGTGCGCAACGTCGCGGTGCCAACCGCCAACCGCCAAGCAGCAGTGGGCTCCCTTTTTTTTGTTTCCGGAACTAGCCTTTTCCAACAAAGCGTGGAGGTGTGGAGAGGGGTGAACGAAACAGAAAGGCCGATCGAGTCCTTCACGCGCGCGTGTCCCGTCGCGGCCCCTTTTTGTCTTCTTCTTTTCCCGTCCAGCTTTCGACTCTACTACCCGGTGGTGCTCCGAGTGAGGAACGGGGCCCTGGTTGATGGATCAACGACGCGTTTTCCCCACGTCAGGTGGCCGGGATGCCCTCCTCCCTCCCTGCAAATACTTGGGGCCGTCCCTCTCGTCGCCGACCACTTGGGCCCGCCGCCGCGGCGTCCCGGTCTCCGGCTCGTGTCCCGGGCGGGACCAGTACCTCCCTTTGGATCCTTGGTTGGTTGTTGCCGTATCGCAAAACGGTTGTTGTGTATAGTAAGTCATGGGGGCCCGTTGTATTGTACCTGTCTTTTCTCTGAATGCAGTACGTTGCCCAGGCTACAGGCTTCACCTGCACGACGTTCTTCCTTCTTTCTTTCCTGTGGGTGCTACTGCTTAACGCAGCTGACAACGCGGTAGGCCGGTCCGGTTGGAACTGAAGGCCCGCTAAGCAACAAGCACTAATCTCTAGGGGCGGCAACGCATAAAAGGCATGCACAGATCCAGGCATGCAGAATCTTGCCTACGAGAACCTTCTCCAAACGCACGCGAAGATACCGGCACTAAATGGAGCGTTAGAGATTCGGAGAGAGATTTGCCGTCGATTTGATCCGAGAAACTGTCACGCACCAACACCATTGCAATTTGGTTGATCTTTCCTCCTCTTTCTCCCCCTTTTCCTTGTTCTTTTCTTTTCGGCTCGTTGAGAAGGGCGAGGAGAAATGGGGTTCATATCGGGGGTCGTGATGGGGATGATCCTCGGCGTCGCCCTGATCGCCGGCTGGTCGCGCGCCATGGCTCGCCGCGCCGCCAAACGCAGCAGGAAGGCGAGTGCACCCGTATCCCATTTGGGTTTGATCTATGCAACCTCTGGTCGTAATGTGTGTACGCGTTCCATTAATTTTGTGCACTCTTGTTTCCCCGATTTGCATGCTAATTAAGGGAGACAAAGCTTTACTTTGTTGGTAAATACCGATGATTGCTTGATTCAGCCCAAAATGTTGAATCAGTATAGCACATAGGTGGAGATTCAGACACAACAACATTGCTCTCATATTTCTTTGTAGGAGACTAGTGTTCATCATGTGTCTTGAAACCGGGCGTTGCTTCACTGTAAATTCATTTTACTACCTGAGTTTGTTTAGCTCCGTTTTTTCGTCAATCAGAATGACATGCAGATTGATGCTAGTTTTATTATTGGTACGTACATCCTAGTTTACGTACGATCTAAATGATGCATGAACTTTGAAACAGGCTGCCGATATCAGTTCACTAGGATCTCTCGATCGTGATGATGTGAAGAAAATATGTGGAGAAAACCTCCCAGAGTGGATATCGTTTCCAGAGTATGAACAGGTGAAACGCTACTTGTTTGACGCTCTATTTCATTCTATAGTATGCCATTGTCTCTCCAAGAGTTGTCCTCCCATGACGTGTTTCGTGCATGCTTACCTTGGTCCACACTTTGCGTTCTTTGGTTCTGCTTGCAGGTCAAATGGCTCAACAAACAATTGAGCAAGCTTTGGCCCTTTGTTGAAGAGGCAAGTAAACTCCCTTTTGTTCCTGTAAAAAAAACTCTCCATAGGGGCTGAACAGATAATTCATGCTTCCATTTTGAGCAAGAGAGAGATCTGTCGATCTTTGCTGTCAACAACTGTTCTGATATGCAGTGGCATCTGATTACAGGCAGCGACTATGGTCATCAGGGATTCCGTCGAACCCCTTCTTGATGATTATCGACCGCCAGGGATATCCTCACTGAAGTTCAGCAGACTCTCCTTAGGGACAGTCCCACCGAAAATAGAAGGTTGCGAACTGTTGTCATTTTCACAGTATATGTGCTCACCTACAATCTTGCGCTGACGTTTGCCATTCTTTGTTAAGGTATTCGGATTCAGAGCTTTCAGAAAGGGCAAATTACAATGGACATTGACTTCCGGTGGGGCGGGGACCCAAATATTATTCTTTCAGTCGATACACTAGTTGCTTCACTTCCCATTCAGGTTAGTAAAAATTGCCGCTCAAGACTGGGCCAAAAAGGGGGGCTTTGCTTTGGTTCCCCACAGCCTCTTTCTTCTTTATATAAAGTATCTGATGCAGTTTTACATGTCAGGAACTGCTACACAAGAACTTAGGTTTAGACTTGCCTAAAAAGTAGCTTATGTTAAGAATAAAATGCAGGTCTTATCTTTACATTTACTACATCGATTTTAACAGTTGCATAATTTACTCTGTCTGCGTGTCTACAGTTTAAGAACCTTCAGGTGTACACCATCATCCGTGTTATCTTCCAGTTGTCAGAAGAGATACCATGCATCTCTGCTGTTGTGGTTGCTCTTCTGGCAGAGGTTAACTCTTCAAACTACGCTTGGTTTACTTTTCAATTCTAATCCAAAGGCGCTCCTTGTCAGAGATGCGGCACACTGGCTTCGTATAAACGTAACAATTGTTTGTAATAGATTTGTTTCTGAGATGCATGCTGTTCCTGCAATTGCAGCCAAAACCGAGAATCGACTACATACTGAAAGCGGTTGGAGGAAGCCTGACGGCAATGCCGGGACTTTCAGACATGATCGATGTATATAAACGATCGAGCTCTTAGGTTCCATTTATGTGTATGTGTGAAAAGTTTTTTTTGGAAAAAAAACACATCACATTTGCCTGTTACATTTCTGTAGGATACAGTGGCGTCATTGATCACTGACATGCTCCAGTGGCCACACAGGATCGTTGTTCCACTGGGTGGAGTCGACGTCGACGTAAGGTACATCAATGAACCTGCTGATTTACACTCCTTGGAACAATCATGTTTTCATCGAACTTGTCGCGGGAAGTTCGTCGACCTGCCAACTCGAGGAGCACGTTGGAATAACGCGGGTTCTCGTGTCCTCGTGCAGCGATCTTGAGCTGAAGCCGCATGGGAAACTCACCGTCGCCGTGGTACGCGCGGATTCGCTCAAGAACAAGGAGCTCATCGGCAAATCCGACCCTTACGTGGTCCTGTTCATACGCCCGATCTTCAAGGAGAAGACCCGGGTCATCGACGACAACCTGAACCCTGAATGGAACGAGACGTTCGAGCTCATCGCTGAAGACAAGGAGACGCAGTCCCTCGTCCTTGAGGTAGAAACGAACTCGCGAACCTCAGTTGCTTCCCATCAGATGGAAAGCAAAGTGGAGGAGACGGACCTCATCTTCTTCTTTTTTTCACTATGCTTTCAGGTGTTCGACGAGGACAAGCTGAAGCAAGACAAGAGGCTGGGCATCGCCAAGCTGCCGCTGAGCGATCTGGGGATGGAGACCGCGCAGGAGGTGAACCTGCAGCTGCTGTCGTCCCTGGACACGACCAAGATCAGGGACAAGAAGGATAGGGGCGTGCTCACCATCAAGGCAAGATCAACCGATCTGCCTCGCCGTTGTTATCCCGTTCGTTTTACGTATTGTGTTGCCTCTAACGATGCGAGCGTGTGCGAGCTCGCACAGGTGCTTTACCACCAGTTCACCAAGGCGGAGGCACTGGAAGCGCTTGAGCTGGAGAAGCAAGCCGTGGAGGCGCGGCGGAAGGGGAAGAACGAGACGGCGGCGGTCAGTGGCGCCGCGGACGCGACCAGCGGCATGGCCTCCACTGTGACCAACGTGGCCGGCACGGGTGTCGCGGCGACCGGTACCGTGGCCGGCACAGGAATCAGCGCGGCCGGTTCGGGCGTCGGGCTTGTGGGCTCCGGCATCGGCGCATTCGGCAGCGGCCTGAGCAAGGCTGGCAAGTTCGTCGGCCGGACCGTCACGGGCCAGTTCAGCAGCGCCAGACGCAGCGCGAGCAGCGTGCCGACCATCGACGAGTAGGCTTGCCTTCAAATCCACACAACAATCGTAGGATCTGCTTTGATCTCGCACGGTTAGATTATCATGCATATGTAGTATTTAAACTGTACTTCGATTTAGTCTTGCAACGGTTATGAATCATAGAATTGAATTGGCTGCGAGTATAAATGAGGCTGGAGCAAGCATTGACAAGTGACAATCGCAAAAAAAGAAGCATTGACAAGTGACCTAGTCCTGCGATAAAAGGAGGTTTCTTCTGTATAAGGAGCACTCTTTATTAGACATGAACATAATAGGATGATAATAATCTTTCAGTACAGTGCTTTTATTTATATCCAAAATACACACCGCCCTAGTGGCACCACCTTATTAATCCTCCACATTTGTTGCCAACAGCCTAAAAAATCTTCCACAAGGTTCGTAGCTAAGGAAAATGACGCTGTGCCGTCCCTTGGCAAGAGACTGGATGTTTATGATCCGTGACAACGTATAAAAAAATGGTTGTTCCAGGAAACAAAGCCTCCCAAGATTTTACAACGACCACAATAAATACAAGAGTCCGGACGGGAGCTCAATCTTCCTCCTCACGGATCAGCGTGAAGGAGAATGGTGCAAACTTGTAACCATCGCCTTCGTAGAACTTGTTCTGGAACTCCACCCAGTGAAGCCTCAATGCGTGAAGGAATGCGCTCAGAGTCTCCATGACAAGCAAGACACCAATTGTGGCAAATACGAAGATGACGATACCAATAATAAGGATGACTGGGTTGTTATACCTATAAAGACAACATGATATTTTAGAGAGGTAGTGGATGGAAAAGGGGGGAAGGGGAGAGGGAGGGGAGTTTGCTTACCCCCACGCTAGCAAGAGAACTTTATCATAAAACACGCTAGACAACTCTGAGTGTGCAAGACTGCAAAGAGCACATAAGTTGCTTGTTAGTAACCAGTAAGGTGAAACACACCATAAAGTTATAAGGACATGAGACCAAATTTAAAGCTAAGTACATTCAAACAGGTCACAGTCACAGTGTACCTCAGAGCCCAGAGACGAAGGTATGAAGCGGTATTTGAGACTGCACCAAGAACAAACTCGATCGTGTGAATCAGTTGGTGGACAAAAACTTCACTGAATTCAAACTCCTCATGGTCATTTGAGTCCTCATTATGTTCTCCCAACTCCGCTCCCACTGATTCATCTGCACCTTGAAGCATGGTGTATTGGTGACCTTGATGCCTCTGATGGAAAACAAACGGTCAGTGTTATAGTAAATTACAACTACAAAGCAGTACTGAATTCTGTCTGTATAAACATACTTGCTCATGTTGCTTCTTCAATAGAACAGGCTTTGGAATCAACATCCAAGGGACAGACACCAAAGCAAGAAAAAGTAGAACAAGCTGCATAGAAATCAATGAATGTTAGGCACAATTTTCTGCTTTAATTCATAGAGAGAACATAATCAATATAGACCTGCACTGTCTTCTGACCACTAAATAACTGGTTCTCCCCAAGTTCATCTGTTGGGCTAAGGAACATGTATATCATAACATGGTACAGATCTGCCTTTGACCCTGTGCACCACTTAATTATAATGAGCAAGGAAAGATAACCAAATAAGCTGTTCAAGAAGATCAGCTGGGGGACAAACATGTACCTGTTATAAAAATACAATCAAAATCATCATAGTCCAGTGATTATACCATATGTTATGAAAGGATCGATGCTTCTTCAGAACAATTTCATCCCGATATCAAATCAATTAAAATAAGGCATATCAACTTACCACACATTAATACTGTTTCTGAAGAATTTTGCATTGAAGTAACTCATCACAATGCCAAGGTTCATTTGTGCAACACCAAGAAGAATTGACATCTTCATCTTCAGTGAATTGAGAAATGGTAGCTCGCTGCGGCTACCATGCCACACAGGGTCCACACCAAAAGGGTATGCTTCTCTTACCTTAATCAATCCTTCAGTTGTAGCGTCTCTAAAGCCAAAGTGGGGGAATGGATGAGCAAGATACCACCCACAAATTTATTTATTCTGATAAATACGAGTCATTTCCTTACCGACAAGAAGAATCACGGCACGCATAGGCAGATTTACCAAAAAGCTCAAATGGAACAGAGAAGAATTCATTGTATATTAATCCAGTGTAGATTGAAAAAAGTGCCATCATCATAATTACATAACGGCCACCAAACATCATCTCCATGATGTCTCCAAGTTTCTGCGATCAAAATTAGATATTAAATACAGGTTCAGTCAATTCTTCAGGACATAGACAATTGAAAAGGATTCCTTGGAGATCAAAACTATGGGAATAAGTTCAAGGCAGGTAAGACTTAGCCCAGACACAGGTAGGTGAGGAAAATGGGATCAGAAAAGTGGACAAACCTGCGAAGCTAGTTTCTTTTCTCGGATTATCAAATAGATTGTCGCAAGCAATAAGCAAATTCCATGACCCCAGTCACCGAACATGACAGCAAACAAGAAAGGGAAGGTGACAATGGTGAATACACCAGGATTTGCTTCTTGATACTTTGCCACCCTGCACCAGATGCAACACAGCATTAGCACTGATCCAATACAAAATATTTGAGCTGGCCCCCAAACTAAATTAATCCCACTTTTTATCAATAATCTAAAAAAATTCTTGAAATTGAAAAGCAAAGAAATTTTGATTCAAAATGGGAGACATGACTGTGCTTATGCCATTAAAAGTTATTTTGATTAACATGCAGACAATGATATATAAATGTTTATTCATGTCCACATAGAATTAAAAAAAAGGATGAAAAAATACAGCAGAAAAATACACTTGGAGACACAAGCATAGCTCCAGATGGCAAATATCTTAGTCATAACAGCATAAGAGATCACGAAAGGGCAGCCCGGTGCATGCATAGGGTCCGGGGAAGGGTCCGACCCACTTGGGTCTTTTGTACGCAGTCTTTCCCTGCATTTCTGCAAGAGGTTGTTTCCAGGACTTGAACCCATAAGAGATCACGAATAAAAATAAGTTATCAGATCCATAAATGATGACAAAGATAGTGCACGAGTCTAAGAATAATAGCAGGTCAAAAAGTTGCTAATTTAGCCAAGTCAAGCGCACTACACAATCTAAAATATTAGAAACGGTAGTATAAATATTGGCTGCAAAGGTTAGAACACAGCCACATACCCGTATGCATCAACAATTTCCTGGAAGGCAGAAGTAAATTTATTCGTCCGGAAATAAGTTGGAGGCGATTCTTTTGTGTTCAGAACTTGAAAGATTGATCCAACTTGGGATTTGCTATCAACGGTAGCACGCTGAAGGACATCTTGAATCTGCAAAAGATACATTTTAGATCATGCAGGTGGAATGTAAAAAGACAAGTCAGAAAACATCATGATAGAACAGAGGGATAGTATATTTGGTTACCTGATTGCTTGCAAAAACCGGACTCCAACCCTCACCAACGAGGCATTTCTTTGTCACATCAACACTTAACATGTTTAAAGTGTGATAAATTGATTTTTCCCTCTTTGCCTGCAGCGTCAATTTGCAAGTTACTAATGAAACTGAGATAGAAAGGAAATGCATTATAAAGTAAATTTAAATTGTGATTTGAGGACACAAACTTAAAACTAGTGAAATTTTCATCAAACGTGAGCAAAAAATGACAAACTTACCAGATGGTTCCACTGTTCAAAATCAGAAGCAATAATTTTGATTATACTGTCACGATGAGCTAATCCCATCTCAATTGTTGTCTTCAACTCTGAGATTTTTCCAGATACCTACAAGACCTCAGAGGTTCAGAACATATTATGTCTATATTAAGCTATGCTGATAGTGAAGGGGAGCCTTAGCATAGTGGTAAAGCTGTTGCATTGTGACCATAAGGTCACGGGTTTGAGTCCTGGAAACAGGCTCTTGCAGAAATGTAGAGAAATGGACCCTGCACAAGCGGGAGCTACATGCACCGGTCTGCCTTTTCTTTTTTGCTATGCTGATAGTGTTCAGATATTAAGTTTAGGATTTGAGAAAAGCAAGTTAAGGGTAATAGTTAAAAATCAATTTCAGAAATCAACAGTTTCATCAATGGTTAATAGATTTTGTATATGAACACTTAATGATGAAAATGTGTAAGCTATTATTGAAAATGATATCACTGCAATCTTACCCTAAAGATTCACTTGTGGATGAGATTAAGTATGACCTTGTTTACCACAGCTTATTTCTCAACTTATTCACAGAAATAAGCAGAAGCTTTGCCAAATACTAGAATTCTGCAGCAGCTTATTGTTTAAGAAGAATCTGAGAATGAACTAAAAAGCAGGAATATGCAGAAGCTGACAACAAGGCCTATATGCGACAATTCCAAAATAGGGTTTATATGTTATAAGAAAAGCACATGCAAAAAGGACTAGCCTTGAATGCAAATGTTTTGTTTACATGCTGAATAGTTACTTGAATTGCTTCACTTTTGCATGTAAAATATTTAAAGTCCTCATTTACCACAACAAAATCAAATCAAGAATATCAACAAACACTGTAAATCAGGTGCTGACCTCCTGAACAGCATGAAGTTGCTTCCCGACATCATCTGGAAATGGGTAACGGTTTGCATTGAAAGCATCACATATCTTAAGAATTTTGGCTTTTGCTCTCTCACCAGAGTAGAATATAACAAATGCGTTTTTTGGAACCTGCATTACCATACAAAAGATGGTCATTAAGTGTGTGCATGGAATAAACAATTCACATAAAGTCAGAATATAAGAAAAATATTGGCAGAAACCAGTAAGCAGCTCCAGTCTAGCAATCATCATTCAACAGTCAGTAATTAATCACTTAATAACAAATTATAGTTCCAGTAACATAATCAAAGTTGTTTGAAGTAAGCTTGCCTACCATTTTGTACAGTACACAGTATAGTTATACTATATTTAAACAAGGCATAATTTCATTTTTAATGTGCAAACAAATGATCTAAAGGACCATGGACAAACTTTGCAAAGAACTACCAAAATCTATTCTATTTATAACAGCTAGAAGATCTATACCAACCTTCTCCCCAGAAGAAGGATCTGTAACAGGCTCATCAACAGGCTCCTGCCTAAGGAATATGTTACCCCTTGTGGCACGGAATAAGATCCGTTCAAAAGTCATTGCCTTTTCCTTTGGCACAAGACCACTCAATGATCCAAGCTTCACTTGTTTTGATGGATCTGTTGACATCTCCTATGAAATACAACCAATAGTCCTATCAAAAATACTAGACAGGAAAAAAGATAACAGGAGGGTGATGCTGCTACTCAGAACAATCTTTGTACCTGTTCCAGTAGAGGGCTCTCCAGTGAGGGCTGGCCAGATTGACTCGACTCCAGCTCCCTTTGTTGTGCCGTAGCACTTCGTTGAGCTGAATAGAACAATTCACCAGCCTGAAGAAAAAAAAACATCAAGTAAACAGAAGTTTGGTGGTAGACAATGTAAATTAGACAAAGCAAACAGAAAAACAAAGTGATGCAACATATGTTCCAGAGTGAGAAACTAGCAACAGAAATAAACAAGTTATGACAGATTTTATCATTAATTCCTTTATCCAATAAATGTAAGCATACTGGTACACATCAAAAGTATATTCAACACAAGACTTTAGAGAGGTATATACCTTTTCGAGAACAGTATTGTACTCCAACAGCTCATTGTAGGTCCGCTGTAATTTTTCATTGTTTGCATTAACTTCAGTTAGCTCGGTTTCCAGTTCACCAAGCTTTATCTGTTACTTGACAGTGTTAGTAGAGGAGCTCAAGATTTATCACTTGTGCACGATCAGGAAGCATTTCATGAACACATACCTCCAACTCATCAAAGTCCCAACGAGTTTCAATGAGCTGTGCAGGAGAGGTTGATATGCCAGCTTTTGACATTTGCTCCTTAAAAAACCTCAACTTACGTGCCATTTCACTACACCTTTTGATCTGTATGACAAGGGTACAGCGAAAATTATCATATTTGAACACAATGGTATTTGGAAATCCTGATGGTACTATATAAAATGATCATATACACATGTGCGGTGGACTATGGTTCAGTTAAATGTTATGTAAATAACTTGATCAATGCAACACATTAATCCATTACAAGAAAGGGTCAAAGCTCATCAGTAGCAAAAGAGGTCTTTGGCAAGGAAAAGAGACTTCCATCTTGATGGAGAATCTGAATTTAATGTTAAGGTGAAAGCATTGTTAAGGGGATGAGGTACCTGGGCAGCATAAGTTCGTTGAAATGGGCTCTTGTCTGCATTGAGCTGAGATAAAAATAACCATCAGGTAAAAACAAAACAGAATTACCAACAAAAAAACAGCACCTAGAACAGTTCCAAGGCATACAATAAAAACGCTCGAGCTCCACGATGTATTAGTCACGTTCAATGGAAACAGTAACCAATTGCTAGGAACGGTCACTTCAATAGACTACTCCAAGCGGCAGAGAATTCCCAATTAAAAGTAACGCTATGCAATTCCAGCTCCGATTGCTACCAATTACGTTAGTGCGAAGCATGATAACAAGATTCCCAATGTAAAATTTCATATACAGCAATCAACTGCGCGCTGCAGCTGCCAATTCCACGAACCCGTAACGCCGACGGGAAACCCTCGCTAGTCGCATGAAATTCCCGATCATAAAGCCCTATCAAGCAGCAACCGCCTAAAGTGGGAATACGGACATGCTGTACGATCAGCAGCCAGATCCCCAAACAAAACGGAACTCGGCGGCCCGGAAGAGCCTAATCGAGTGCACGACTGGGGGCGGACAGCCTTACGTCTTTGAACTGGAGTTGGCCGAGGTCACCGAGGTAGGAGACGGTGAGGTGTGCCGATTCGGCTGGTATGATGACCTGCACCAGCTGCATCGCCTCCGACCGCATCAGATCCATCGACGGGCAGCACCCGCCTCCGCCGCCGCGCGCCATGGCCGTGCGCGCGTGCCCCTCACCGGTCAGCGGCCGGCGCACTGCTCCTCCTTCAGATCCCGGTAGATCCGACGAGGGGCTCGGGATCGGGTTCGCGAGGGGGGCCGCGGATCTCCGGCGGGCGTGGCGGTGGCCTGATCGTTTCGTCCCTCTGCGTCGTGGACAGGCGGGGGGCCGTGGACCATGTGCTATTATGTGGAGGCGTGGCGGGGCCGACGGCCGAGCACCGATAGGGCCTCTGACTCTGTGGGCCCGGATGTCAGTGGCTGGATCTGGGCGCTCGTGATTGGGTTCGCGGGGATGAAGGTTAGAGTGCCTGACTTGTGGGTCAGGATTCAATGTTCGAAGTTTTTTTTTTGACGAGGCAAAGGAGACGTGTTGGGCTTGACAAATGCGGATCGTGTTGGCGGCTCGGCGTTGATGATACCAGGCAAGCGAGTGGGCTAAAACTATCGAGGTTTGGGCTAATATTTGAGCCGACATAGACGAGCCGTGAATGGGCTCTATGTCGGGCCAATTTCAACGACAATAATTGGGCTGAATGGGCTTGCTACTTATTAGCCTAAATTGTATGTTCTTTTCTAAGAGAGAGAGAGAGAGAGTGAGAGAGAGAGAGAGCTTATTCTAGCCCTAAAAAAACTCAGAGACACAGGTTCGAAGAAGTTAAATTGGCAAATTCTTTTTTTTTACCGAATGTTCAAGTTAAATTATTACTAATATTTAGCTACAGGTTTCCTACCACTACTTTCCCGAAGGCCTAGTTGCCTCGCCGGCGGCTCGGAGGTACGGAACAATAGTAAGCCTGCGTCTTTCGCCGGTCAACGATAGATCCTGCTAGATAACTTGCACACGTCATGATCGAGCAACAATACCCCGAGATGGATCGATGCGTCAGCGCGGGATTTTGAGAGGCCGCGGAAACTTCCACAACGGATAATATCCATATCCCGAGAGACCAAGCGTGGCCACGAACGCCTGCCCTCCCCGATCTCCTCTCCTCTCTTCTTATCCGCATGTGCGAGCCAAGATTGAACCGGCGACGCTTTCCACGACAGACAGAGCATGCCTGATGGCCATCAACAAGCTAATTCTGCGATCCATCCGTGTGTATTTATCAACTCTGCTAGCTGCTAAACGGACTATAATATTTTTCGAAATTTCCGAACTGCGTTTGACAATTATATTAAGTAGAAGAAGAAGCGAGACTATAATCTTTTGGGGGGTTTCTAGCAGAGGGATGAACAGGAAGTAATTCTCTCTGCTTCTGGTGAATCCTCTTTAAGCATTAATCATAAATATAGGACATGATACAATGATTATTTGATTACGGTTGACACTTCGAAGAAGCATAAACTATACATGACACTTCAAGATTTCTTCTAGCTAGCTTCCAAAGCAGCCGAAAATGACGCTGACGCTTTCAGATAGGCAAGGTCTCCGTCTACTGAACGATTTCCTGAGCCCCATTGGACAGACTGCAAACTTAGAGCTTTTCCATTTGTGCTCAGAGACCTCGGCAGCGGCAGTTCGAACTGGTGCGAAGGTGAGGACTGAGGCCGCTCAATCCCGACCTCCATGCTGAAGCATCTGGCTCATTTGTTGCTGCGCTCTAGGAGTTACATGATCACTACTCTCTGATAGGTTAGCTCGAAATTTGTCTGGGCGTTCAAGTTCTAAGTGCAAGGTTAGTCTGATTTGCCTTCTGGTCGAAGCTGAATAATTTTACCTACCGGGTATGCATCATCGATCATGCATGTGGGTTTTCTTAGACCCGGCTTTCGTTTTGCAACAGCTTATTTTCGCACAAGATTCGCCACAGATGCATGCGCGCATATACTATGTGTACACAAATTTAATCCTATCAGTTTTTTATTATTGATTGATTCTATTTCTGAACAGATATATATATGTTTCTCCATATTTGAAATCAAAATCATTCTGCCTTCCATTTGATTAGTACAGCATCAGTGCATTTTGCCTATTCATTGGTTTGTCCTCCATTACTGCTCTGAAGTTGTAAACATCACTCTGTGTCTACTCGGTACAGGTTATTCTGAATATAGCTAAGCTTCTGCAATTTGTATAGTTAATTTGACGGCATAGGTAGTATAGACGAATGCATACAGCTCTCAAGAATATCATATACAGGCGCAACATCATATAATTAGCAAATATAAGTAGGCCCCCCACATTTGCACTCCACCACCTATAGCGACGTACTCTCATCCTTATCTCCTGATTCGTTGGGCTTGCTAAGAGTTTACATATCCAGATATTCTCTCGGATCTCGGATTTGCCAACGCTCGCCATAATTGTACACACATCTCATATATTACTAGGTAAAAAATCGATCCTCCTCCATCTACGACAACACTGATCGATCTGCGTTTCTTTTTAGAAACGTGCATCTGCACACGAGTTGCATACGTGGAACATGTTCAGATCATTCATTTGCAGCACGTAACCTAACCATTTCTACATGCATGCAGCTACAGCCGAGCGAAGCTGCAGGCAAGGAAGCATCGGTCACAAGCAAGCTAGGTCGCACCAATGGACAACCAGCAGCTGCCCTACTCCACCGACCAGCCCCCGGCCACCGGCGGAGCCCCGGTGCCCGGCGTGCCTGGCGCGGCGGGCCCGCCTCCGGTGCCGCACCACCACCTGCTCCAGCAGCAGCAAGCCCAACTGCAGGCATTCTGGGCGTACCAGCGCCAGGAGGCGGAGCGCGCGTCGGCGTCGGACTTCAAGAACCACCAGCTGCCGCTGGCCCGGATCAAGAAGATCATGAAGGCGGACGAGGACGTGCGCATGATCTCCGCGGAGGCGCCCGTGCTGTTCGCCAAGGCCTGCGAGCTCTTCATCCTCGAGCTCACCATCCGCTCCTGGCTGCACGCCGAGGAGAATAAGCGCCGCACCCTGCAGCGCAACGACGTCGCCGCTGCCATCGCGCGCACCGACGTGTTCGACTTCCTCGTCGACATCGTGCCGCGCGAGGAGGCCAAGGAGGAGCTCGGCAGCGCACTCGGGTTCGCGGCGGCGACGACAGGGGCTGGTGCCGTTGGAGCCGGGGCGCCTGCGGCCGGGATGCCCTACTACTATCCGCCAATGGGGCAGCCGGCGCCGATGATGCCGGCGTGGCAGGTCCCGGCGTGGGACCCGGCCTGGCAGCAAGGGGCTGCGGATGTCGATCATAGCGGCAACTTCGGCGAGGATGGGCATGGGTTTGCGGCGGGCCATGGCGGGGAAGCTAGCAGCTTCCCTCCGGCTCCTCCGCCGAGCTCCGAGTGATCGGTGCCAGGGAGATGGCCGCACATATGGCCGCAGTACATATGGTTCAACGTGTTACGGTTTTATACCGAACAGGAGGCGAAGGAGCAACGTACAGAATGAATAAGTGGCGTGCGTATTAATTTGTACATGCACGTAATGTGCAGATTAATTGAAATCTAACGAGCAATAATTTCTAATCGATTATACGGTGAATCATGCATGTATTTCAAATATGTCTTTGTACATCACGTGAAGTATGGCCACCACAAGGTGAAGTATATTTTAGCTGATGTGTATATGCTCCCCGTATAAGAAAGAGGGTGCGTGAAGGAGTGTGAGGGCCTGTTCTCCTCAAAAAATAAAAATAAAAGGAGCGAGGGGCTGTTTGTAACCTTCCCAACAACTATCTTAAAAGAAAAGTGAGCCTTCAAGGGTTACTGATGTGTCCACCTATATCACACAATGAGTGAAGCCTAATAAGAGGAAATAATTCAACAGAGGGAGCGAGGGAGGAGGAGATTGAAAGAAACATCTTGCAAGTAAGCAAATGATTTTATTACTCAAGATTATGAAAAATCAAATCCAAATCCTTGGCTCCTTCAATCTATGATGTTCTCGAATGATCCTACTTTTTTATGCGACACCATATTTTGGTAGCCAACAAAAGAAGCACTACCATATCATACATGAGTAGTAGGATATAGACCGCAATATTGTATTTGGTTATATTATAGTATGTTTTTTTACATTACTATGTTTTAAGCCTTTGTCCATATGTTAAAGAAGTTATATTAAAAATATACTCTCTCTATTTCGAATCATTTAACGCTTGTTAGTTTAAAATTGAACGGAGGAGGTATTGAAAAAACTATATTTCACTCGGGTGAAACATCCGAGCTCACTCCGACTCTTCCGATTCTTTCTCCCGCTTGCATTGCATGAGAGATCCTACTTTATGGCCCAGGTCGCTCATCATCCACAAGAAAAAAAACATGTGGTCCAAAACTAGCCTCCCCCTTCCGCTCGGATACGCGCTGTCCTCCGGACCCAAACCAAACACCGCAGCCCAGACCAATCTGAACGCCGCAGGCAACGCCGTGTCGCAGCCATGGCCACCTCCTCGCAGCCGCTCGCCACGCTCCGCTCCTCCGCCCCTTTCTCGGACTACATGACTGCGCTGCCCCGGCGGCGAAGGCTCGGGGCGCGGTACTCTCGCATCCGGGCCATCGACTTGGACCAGAACACGGTACGGCGTGATTGCCCAGCTAGATGAGGTTATTTGATTCGCGCGGCGTTTGATTCCTTGGCGGCTCCAGATTGTGGCCATATCGGTGGGCGTCGTCAGCGTCGCTGTCGGGATAGGTGTCCCGGTGTTCTACGAGACGCAAATCAACAATGCCGTGAGTCCTTCCTCTTAGCTCAGCATCTAGCCAATCTCTTCCTGTCAAGAGGCAGAGGCGTCCAGCGAAGTGAATTCAGGCTTCATTACTAACTGACTTCTTTAGATTTGTTAAAACCACAAGTTCCAAAGCTCACTTCGAGTTACCTGTTATGTACCAGTACTACTTCTTAGTGATGAGAGGATGCAACTTTGCCTTTTATGGTTGCAGGCAAAGAGGGACAACACACAGCCGTGCTTCCCCTGCAGCGGCTCCGGAGCGCGTATGTTATGACTATACCTTAATTCACTCCTAGTTTGTTGTTCTACCAATAACAGTCAGTTTATTTGGGAACTTGAGGGCATCCTTGTGACCTAGTGACCTTGTGCATTGTAATTATGAGAGCACTTTTACAATGCACAATACCACTAGTATAATACTGATGGTATTCAAAAGGGTAGTATAGTAAATGGCACAACTACTCATAGATTAACATGAGCATAACCCAAAGGCATTGTGGTCTATTACACTGTCACAATTTTGGTTCCATTATTCCACCATTGCTTTGTGTTCCCCACTGCACAAACTCATGCCACCGCACGAACACGCTGCGATTTGCACACCATCAAATTGCGGCCTTGTGCCGGTTCCATTGTGGTGATCTCTGCAGCACCGCCTCACATACTTCGCAGCTCGCACACCTCATGGCACCACCGCAAAAGCCTCCTTGTGGCATTCTGCACCCTAGTGGCAGGGGCTCATTGGTGTCTACTTGATCTCCGTCAGCCATGCATCATCGACTACGAGTCAACAGTTAAGGTACTGTTGGTGCTTGACTGGATGGTCGGGAAGGAGACGCGTAGAGAGGCAGTGAAGAATACGACCAAGTACAGCTCCATCGCTGCTGTTGCGTTCTTCTTCCTTGAGAGGCAGATAAACTAGATGCAACATCATCGTATAGTGATTTGAATTAATTATTGGGGAATTACGCATGATTCACTTGCCCTGCAAAGGACAAATGACCGTACTGGCACACACATCAGAATGTTCGATTCATGAATTTGAGCGTAACAGACTATGGTCATTAGTATGTCGTATTTCAGAAATCAATTGCACAATTGGCATGAAGACAATGACGTCCACAAAAAAGGGAATAAAGTTGCTACATTGTTTGAATAATTGTATATATCATTTGGGCATTCTAGATAAATAAATCACAAATTTGCCACTCAATTGTTTTCCTATATTGCCCTCGGATATAAATATTAACCATATATACTGCTAGTACTGGTAGTGGGAGTCAAATTCACCTGAATTGCCGGATTCAAGATACCACCAGTATTTGCTGGTAGTATTGTGCACCAGTATTCAAGATAACTCCGCCTATGCCTTTCGTATAGCTGGCCCCGAGCCCGGATAAAGGAGTAGGGTTGTGATAGGCTTGGCGAGCTAGCATCAAAACCAGCCATTACTATGGATATGAAACCCAGTTTGAGTTTCATATCTAGCCTACCTCAAAGTGCTTAAGACAAAGGCTTTGTTGTTGTATTGTGCACCGTAAAAGTCCTTGATGATGAAAACGGATGATGGCTTCAGCCTGCACTCTATTGTCTACAGAACTAATATTCAACTGTTATGATTCTCCCGATCTCATTTTCTTTCTTTATGACACCATCTACTATATCAGGATATTGAACAGAAATTCGTTGATTTTCCAGAGGTATGCAGGTTTTGCAGCGGAAAGGGCAATGTTACTGTGGTACTAGGCGGAGGGGAGACTGAGGTATCACAGTGTGTCAACTGTGAGGGCATCGGCTCGTTGACATGCACCACATGCCAAGGATCTGGAATTCAACCACGCTATCTTGACCGCAGGTAATATTCTCTTTTCCAATGTTTTTGCATATATGCATGTACCTTCCCGTTTATGGATGCTAGCATTGTTACGTCAGCAACTCCTATCAACAATTAATTATTCTTGACATTTGTAAATAAATGGAATTCAATCATACCTGGGGCCCTTTATACAGTGAGCAAATTTTCTTATCTCATCAAGCACACCTTTTTTCTACTATGTATATGGAAAAATATCACGTGGGGACATTTTCTCATTTTGTTGACGAGAAAAGAAGGATCCTAAATGTTCTTATATCATCTAAATGTTCCTGTAATGTTGTTCCAAATGAAAGTAGATGAGATGAAAGTCTAACAACAAAAGATGTCTGATCATATTTTGTTTTTCTGTAAATTGGTAAATCAGGGAGTTCAAAGATGATGATTGAAGGTTCCGTTAGTGGCTAGTGATGATATGTCCAGGATGTAACATTTACCGCATAATCTCAGGACGCCATGTCAGATAAGAGGTACCTATTACGAGCCATCAGGATCAACTTGATTGTTTGTGTTGTATTATATACGTCCATTTTTGGTAAATATGTATGTAAGCTTTTTGCTGTCATGCAAGTGGTCGTCCTCCATGTTTCTGAAGAAAGGAAAATCGAGAAAAAAAAAGTAGCCTCCATTGGCCATTGCCAGATATCTACATTCTGGAACTGATGTGAAGTCTCTTCTTGTTTTGGTATTTTGTGGCTAACATCATCGCTCTGAATCTCCGTTGTGCCCATGCTTAACCAATAATGTCATAATGTACATGTTAATGTTCGGTCGCTTGGCTTTCTCCACATTTGCGTCCAGTAAAAGGCAAATCGCACCAAGTAATGAAGTCTTTGATCTTACTTTCTAGAATTAACCAAGTCAAATAATTTGAAATACTAGTTTCCACCATAGTACCGTGGCGGCCATGAATGATCTAGTTGATGTGAGATGTGTTGCAGCAAGCAACCTCAAGGAGGGAGAGGCCATCCAAATACAAAAGCTGTTAACATCATCTACCATAGTCGATTGGTTCTCTAACCAGCTGAGAAATGGATGCACTTAAGTTGTTCGAGAAAGTTAAGATCGTTCTTCCCTCGGAAAAATTTCTTTGAGAGATAGGATCATCTCCACAAAGGGCGGACCTGGCGTAGTGGTAGTGTGTCTTCATTTGTGTTCTGAGGTCTTAGCTTCGAACCAGCCTCTCTGCAAAAGCAGGGATAAGGCTGTCTAGAAATAACCCTTCCCTAGACCCCACATGTGTGGGAGCCTTCGGTACTGGGTACACCCCTTTATAGGATCATCTCCACGCATCTTCTAGCCTGCTCAGTTTTTAGGGTGTAATAGGCTATGCGTGGATAGGGTTGATAACGGATAAAGAAATAAACTGATAATGAAGAGAGACAATATTAGAATTGACTTAAATTTATATTCATTTTGTAAGGGCCTCAGTTTTTGACACCCATTTGCAGTGTTCATCACCACACCACACACCTCATTTGAGGAAGAATGATGAACACAAATGAAGAGCAAGTAACAATTATCAACATGCTCATGAGAGAACAAACTCACACATTGCAAAAGTGGTATTTCCCACATGTGATATAGATGGGCTGGACATATGAAAACTCCTACACTTTGCTAAGAATGTCCATGCCAAGTTTCACCCAAATTCAAAACCTTTTTGAGGTCAGTTTGGGTATAGTTAGGAAGAGGGCAGTTTGAAACCATATTCAAATTCAAACTGTTTTTATCCAATGAATTTAAAAGTGGGGGGGCATATTCTTACTCAGCACATTTTTGTGAGCTCACACACCAATTTTCACTCCATTTGGAGTTGATCTTGACATGAGCTAAGTGGGAGAAATTCAAACTTTATTTGAATTTCAAACTGAACTTGTGCTGAAATTCATTCAAACTAAACCTCATTTGAACTTTGATCAATTCAAATGGCTCATGGGTGAATAATTTGAATTGCCAAGGGTAGTATGGGGTTCACTGTTTACAACAGTGATTAGGAGTAAATTTCAGAGGTTAAAACTGGAGGTGGGACCCACATGTCAGCCACTGCTCAGATCAAACCGACTGAGACTTTTTCACTCGGGTCGCCGAGCCGCAGCGGTGATCGCCACCGAGGCCAGCCGCCGCGCCACCAGCTGCTTGCCCACGCGCGGGCATGAGGCGGTGCAGAGCCTTCTTAAGGCGCCTGCCCCCTCCTCGGCCGAGGCACCGTCGTTCTTCCCCGCAAGAACTCAGCGCCGGCCGAAAACTTCCGCAGCTCGGACTTGATCGGAGGACGCCGATCGCAGCTCCCTCCTTCCACTCCAGAGCCCAGCAAGGTACTGGAGACCTTCCTCCATCCTCCCCGTTGCTAGAATTCGGTTGAAACCGAGTGATATCGGCTGTGCCGAAAGATCAAAATCGGAACTTGGAACCGCCGCACCTCGGGCTCTCGTGGACAGCCCAACCAGGGCGTTGTCACGCCCGAGCCAAGGCACCCTTGGACGCGCGGGCGACCGGTGCTGCTCATCCCCGAGCCACAGCTCGAGTGGTTGCTCACCGGCGGCGAATTTCCACTTTTCCCCTTTCTGTGTGCAGAACGACCTTCGGGTACGATTCTGTTTAATTCGTGCTCTAGAAAGGATTAGGGGGCCTCAAGCCGCTCTCACACGAGCTAGATAGGGTAACGCACAAGTTGCCTTCACAACTCTGGGCCGGAGAACCTCTGTGCCCGGCGTAATTTGAGGTCTACTAATGGCGGAACGAACGGGGGGTATCGGGCGCACGGTGAGGACCTATTTCGGGCTTTCCCTGAGTTGCCTCGAGCTCATGTCGACCTTCTCTGAGGTCCATTGATGCTCCCCGACCGATTTCCCAAGTAGCTGAGGTGTCAGAGAAGTCAGCCGACATGGCCGAAGTCATTCCGAGGTGGCGGCTCGTCGCCGACCATGCTCCGGCCATTGTCATGAGCAGCTGACCCTAGAATCCTGTTCCCCGAGTAAAAGTAGGCAGGGGCGGCCAGAATCGAGAAGTTTGGAGATGTACAAAAGCCGGCGGCGAGCTCTCCGGCGAGGCCCCTCGGCGGCTGAGCCCGAGCGTCGCGAGGTTGAAGAAGGGGGTGGACCCCAGCTATCAGCGGCCGATATTTTGAATCGGGATCCGACTGCGGCCAGGATCGGGTGTGCTGGCGCGCAAAATCCTTGTGGGACACGGTGTGCCATCGCCTAGGCGTGCGACGCGTGTCCCCTGGGCCCACGCGCGAGTTTAAACTTTTCCCCGATTTTCAGATTTCCTTCAAACTTCAAATCCTTATAACTTTGGCTAGAAAGCTCCAAATTGAGTGAACCAAATTTTGCTGGATTCAGCTCTCTGAGTACTTTCCAGAAAATCAAGTTTCACTTCATGAAATTCCTTATTTCTCCAGAATTAATTCCTCAAAGTTTAAACTGTTAGGAATTTTAACTGGAGAATCCTTTGGAGGAAAATCCTGAAATTTTGCTGAGATGTTCACCAAAATATCCTTGAACTACCATAAAAATTTCAGATCCATTTGAGCTCATTTAATCCACCTAATGGTGTGATTAGTGAAACTGTTCGAGAGAAAATAGAAAATGTTCCGAAACATTTTCAGAATTTTCTCTGAAATTGTTTAGCTCATATCTTTAGTTAGAGACTTCCAAATTAAGTGAGACCAACTCCATTAGAACCCTCTGAAAATTTAGTTTTCAGAAAGTCATAGTTTGTTTCATGAAAATTCCTATAACACCCTAAGAGTTCCAATTAAGGTCAAGGACATAATTAATTGTGGAGTGCTCAAATGAGTTTTGCTGCAACTAAAACTTGACCAAGTCTCTATTTAGGTTGTAACCAAGCCACAGTAAAAGTTTCACAGTCATTAGGTCTGTCTAGCAAGGGTTAAAGACTTCACAACTTCAAAGTTAATACAAATGCATTTAAATTGATACATCTATTGCTCTTATCATGTAGTCGCTAAGGTCGAGGAGGAACCCGAAGTCCTAGACTTCGTTACTCCGGAGGAACAGCTAGCCTACGACCAAGAGCAGCAAGGCAAGCTCCGGTTTGCATTAACCTTTTTACAAATTTTTATTGTTTTGAGCACATACTTGTTTCCTTTGTTCTGTGCATTAGAGTCTTGTTTGGAAATCCAGCTGCATAGCCAAGAAAACCACGGGTTGGGTTTAGGATTGCAAACCCCGTTAGCTACTGCATTGCTAGGATAGAGTAGGATTCGGTACAAGTCGAGTAGTTGGAACTACTCGCGAGAATAGGCTAGAGGCACATTGCTCGGGTAGAGATAGCACATGATACACATGGCAAGAAAATGAGACCGAGCGGAGAGTAAGGGCAGCAGGACTTTGGGGCCTGTGTGCTGTAGCTCCGCTTGTGTCGATTGAGGACCGAGCCGTGTGCGGGCCTGTTGAACAAGGTAGAACAGTACCGAAGACCTACCGGCTATATGGGAACCGGGAAACTGATGTAACTCGGGTAGCTGGGTATTGAGGCATTGCCCGTCGTTCAGAGGGTAGGTTGAGAGCTCGAGGTGTAAATCGGCTGGCGGCACGAAGATGCGCGTGCAGAGACCTCTTGCTCGGGACGATGGGACCGGTTCAATATTTGGCTGACGGGTGAAAGGTAGTCGCGTACGGCGTCCGTGATGGTTGTTGGAGGCAACATCGAGTACGGGCGTACGTGACGGGTTGTTCGGGTAACCCTGCAGGTGTAAATCGATTATAATCGCCGTCCCTCGCGGTCAGTGAGTACCACTTGTTCACTGTACCGTGACGTAGAAAGAACAGGCTAGTTACATGTTAAAATGTTGCTGATTGAAAGCTGGACATTGATTGTTAATGATATGCTGTAGCTTAGAGCTAATTAAAGTTCTTTTCAACTTTGGGCAAAGTACATGAGATAAATGCGTTTCTTGTTTGATTGCGGCTCTCTCATGTGCCTTAGCGTAAGGTTCTCCACAACCTGCTGCTAAAACTTGAAAGTAAGGTTCTACTAATTAGGCGAGTCCTTGCAAATGATTTTTACCTCATGCAACCCATTACCCTCATGTAGAAGTTCCATGTTTAGGTGAGACGGGTCAGACTTGCTGAGCCTTCGTGCTCACTGCTTGTGTTTGAAGCTTTTGCAGGGTTCTATGAGGAAGGGACTCCCGAAGAGGAGACGGAACCCCAGGAAGGGAACCCCGTCGAGTGGGAGTCGTGCACGCCGCAGAGTTAGTGTGCGTGTGTGCTAGCAAGGACACGTTCGAGGGCTGGACGTGCACTTGATGCTTAGTCTACGCCCGCGAGTGTAGACTGAACTTATTTTGATGTAAACATGTTCATAAACTTGTTTATGTAATAAAACTTCCGCTTCTGCTTTGCACCTTTGACGTGTGTTATACGGTGCTGTGCAACGCAGCACCCCTCAGCGTGATCCTGGCTCGACAGGACCAATGGGGTCGTGTCAGCGTGGTATCAGAGCTCGCTTGAGGTTTAACACAGTACAAAGGTCTTCTTTTTCAAAAATCCAGTGAGGAACGAGTTAGTAGCCCGTATAAGGATGTTATTAGCATATAGAAAGTGGCATATTAACCTATTTGTTATGTCGGAAAATCGTGCATCTCGGGACATTCATGTCTTGGGGGGTGCACGTAAGCGCTGTCCACCAGTGCGCACAAGCTGAAGGGTGGAGCCCTACGGGTGGCAGGTAACCCGACCCGCTTTAGTATCCTCTACGACTCTTCATGTCGTTTGAGGTATTCGAGCAACGTCTGTCCCTGGCGTGCGTGGTGCAACATGGGAGACCCCGTCACGTGGTCTGAAACGTGAACACGTAACTCAAGGCGTGTTTGGCTTGAGAACATCCGGGCGAGTGATGACGGCCGGGTGTACCAACTGTATGGATTCCGGGCTCGGTGTGCAACCGAGTCTGATGATTGTTTGAGTTTCTGCAGGTAGCCTGACCACGAAACGGTAGACGTGTAGCATCCGTGTGCGAGTGACGTTTAGTGCCACTGAAATAACGAAGCCGGCTAAGTCCGGTATAGGTTTTTCTTTGTGAGGACGTAGTACCGACAAAATCTGGTGACGCATCGACGTCACACCCAACTAAATAAACAACTTCATTGTAAAAACCTGAAGGTTTTGATCCAAAGTAGTAAAACTTGATGTAACTCCTTCCCTTGAACCGGATATTCAAAGTTAACAAGCTTTCAACTTATAGGATGTTAAGGACAGAGCACTCTGTTTTCAGCTGAATCAAGGCTGAAGTTAATCAGAGGTTAGAGGTTGAGTTCTTTCGAGGTTGGGGTCGTATGATACATTTCTGGAAAGCGTTGGAAGAGCTTTACGACTCTTCTGTTGAGGTCCAGAGGTGTTTCATCCCTTAACCACTCGAAAAATGCAGTAGAGTTGAAACTGTCCAGAAAACAGGACAGAGCAAAGACTCTCTGTAAACTCTCTGTAAATTAAGCATAACTTCCTGCTTAAAAATCCAAAAATAGGAAATGAGGTACTTCTGGAAAGCTTATGAGATGGGTTACGACTTTGTAACAGAAAGTTTTGTCAGATTGGGAACAGAATTAACTGGGATTCTTGGATCAATTCAGTACCTAAAGCAGGGAGGTGCTGTCCAATTGATTCCAGAAATTCTGTTAACTTTGACATCTCATAACTTTTGAACCAGGGCAGATCTTAGGCCAACCAAATACTTTCTGGAAAGCTATTGAAGTTAACTTTAACTTTGATGTTGAGCTCCAGAATTGGTTTGCCTTTAACATGGCCTAAATCAGGTTGATATGGAAACTGGTCAAGGCTGTCATGGGAACAGCAGACCAGCAGTCAAATTTGTTTAAAATTTGAACTATGTTTCCAAGTTTTATGGGTTCAATGACATGTTTTATGTTATAACTCAGAAGTTTACTGTTCAAATAAATATTTGACATTTCTCAAATATATTTTTACAGATGACAACAGATAAACAGTTGGAAAACGGGTGGGTGGCTTCCCACTGTTCTGACCGTAGCGGCTACCCGGAAGCATTGTGGCAAATGCTCCAATATTTCGGGTACAACCAGATGCCGCAATACTTCGCCAAGGAAGAAGGCGAAGAGGGGAACAAGACATGGACGATCCATGTCGAAGTTCCTGCAGGACCTACGCCACCCGGTTGGGTGCCATTCACCGTCACGGTGAGAGGAAGACAACCGGAAGGGATGTGGCAAGTGGCAGCCCGTGAGACTATGTCACGTTTCTGCCAACTGCAGGTGCAGGCTATGGAGGGCACACCATACGCACTCGTTCCGGTGGAGGGACGAGCTCAGCATGTGTGGGAAGAGAGGTACCTGGAGGCAACAGACCCGAGTTGCCCAAGGTACAACCCCACAGAGGCAAATCTCAGCCTCCAAATGAGGGCGGGAAACGCTGTGATGGACAGCCAAGCTGTTCATACGGAGCATCTCGCCACCAAGCTCAAGGAGAGCACAAGCCGTGGAGATCATTTCGAGAGTGCTCACAGCGCACTCCGCAATGTGCTCCTTCCGACGATCAAGCGACTGAATGAACAACACAATCAGTTGCGTCGTCTGAAGAAGGCAAAGAAGAAGAGCCGTGTTGACATCGCGGCGTTGCAAGAGCTGGTGCAGACCCTAACCCAGCAGAATGAGGACCTTGCTCAGGAGCGGGACGACGCTATCGAGGAAGGCCAAGGCTGGGAAGAGGACTACAACCAAGCTATGGACGAGGTGCATGCCTTGCAGGACCTCGTGCCCCCGGTGTTAGGCGTACCGGTAGTCTTGGGTCTTCCAGCCATGGGAGAACCCGGAATGGGAGAAGAGGTGGTAGACCCCGAGCCACCAGCAGAGGTACCGGAGGAGGACGACCCACAGGAGGTCGAGTTCTACTCCGAGTAGGGGGTTACGGTTGCCAAGTAGGGCAGCTAGGGTAGCGTAACCCAACTTTTGTAATCGGTGACATGTCGTGTAGACAGTAGCGTATGTATAGGTAGTGACGACATGAGCACGACTTCTCGGAGATCCGAGAATAATGTATCTTGTATAAAGTTTACGCTTTATCAATATATGTGAACGTTGTGCAAATTAATCATGTGTCACTTCAATACCTACTGTTGCTTGTGGAATTTTAAGTAAGACATGTGCTAATCGCTGCTGTTTTGAATTTCAGAATGACGCGTACTCGTGCCAACCCTGACGTTGGGGGTACCAGTCAAGGGGGAGAGACCTCCCAACCACCTCCCGAGGACTCCTCGGGACAACAACAGCAACAACAGCAACAGCAACAGCAAACACCGCCACCGCCACTGCCGACGGTTACATTGGCCGACATTGTCGCGGCAATGGCGGGCTCGCATCAGCAGCACACAGAGCTGCTGCAAACTTTAATTGCGAATACGTCTCGCCCTGAGAGACGTCAGGATAGTGAGGAGCGCCAACAGAGCTCCTACTCCGACTTCCTGGCAACTCATCCCCCGGTATTCTCAAGGGCGGATGAACCACTTGACGCGGACAACTGGCTCCGCGCCATAGAAATGAAGTTCGGGCTGCTCCAGATCAACGAGCAGCGCAAGACTCAGTTCGCGGTCCAGCAGCTCCAAGGATCCGCGAGCGCGTGGTGGGCCAACTTCTGTGCTTCACAGCCCACCGACCGAGTGATGACCTGGGCGGAGTTCCGGACGGCCTTCAGGGCCTATCATATACCGCCAGGTCTGATGAAGAGGAAGACGCAGGAGTTCCTACACCTGCAACAAGGGAGCCGGAACGCGCTGGAATACTCTAGAGCGTTCAACGATCTCGCGCTCTACGCGTCGTATCACGCGGATACAGACGAGAAGCGGCGAGACCATTTTTACCAGGGGCTTAACCCGCTCCTGAAGGACAAGTTGGCGATGTTCAATCGCGGTAGCCTCAACGACATCATTGATGCTGCGATTGTTCAGGAGGACTCCGGCAAGGAGTTGGCGGCGGCAGAGCGAAAGCAAAGCGCGCCGCAGAGCAGCGGAGAAGGAGGCGGTCCTTCTCAGAAGTTTCGGATGGTGAATCGCCCACCATCAGGTCCACGCTGGCAGCCACCACAGCGGTCGATGCCGTTCCGCAGTTGGTCGTACTCTTCACCGGCATTCCGGCCAGCACTGCTAGTACCACCGCAACAACAACAGCAGCAGCGGGCGATGCCGCGTGCGTTTGCACCTCCGCAACGCATGCCGGGCTTTCGTCCACCGAGTACTCCACCAGCAGCGGCCACATGTTACAAGTGTGGTCGTCCAGGACACTTCGCGAGCAGTTGACCGGAGAGGCAAGGCGGCGGAGTGGCACCGCAGTTTCCGGGGAGGAATCAACCCCGGAACCCTACTAATGCGCGGCGGGCAAACCCTAGGCCCGGCACTGTCCACCAACTTGCCATTGAGGACGTGCCGGAGGGCGAGCCAATCCTTGCGGGTATGTTCCAACTCCACCAGCATCCCGCTATAGTACTGTTTGATTTAGGCGCCACACATAATTTTATTAGCCAAGCTTTCATTTAATTTGTTCACCGGGTGGGAAGATTTCATCCAGCGTATGGTCTCCAAAGCACCATTATGCTTAGCGGGTAGAGTGTACCCCACGTCTCTCATTATCTTAGAGGGACAGAAGGTCGATGTCATCCTAGGGATGTCGTGGTTAACCCGCCACGGCGCTGTTTTAGACACTGTCCTTCGAGTCGTACACTTAAACTCAGAGGTGCATGATTCTCACTCATTATTTCTGGACAGTCCAGAAATAAAACTTTCAAGTGTCTATCAGTCCACAACTATCAGATTGGAAGACATTCCAGTGGTCCGAGAGTTCCCTGATGTATTCCCGGATGATTTACCGGGAATGCCACCCGATAGAGAGGTGGAGTTCAAGATTGAACTCGCACCAGGAACCATGCCAATATCCCGAAGGCCGTACAAGATGGCGCCCAAGGAGTTGGCTGAACTGAAGACTCAGCTCACGGACCTTTTGGAGAAGGGTTTTATTAGGCCGAGCTCCTCCCCGTGGGGCTGTTCGGCATTATTTGTCAAAAAGAAGGATGAGACGTTGCGGCTTTGCGTGGACTACCGTCCATTAAATGCCGTAACCATCAAGAAAAGTACCCGTTGCCACGGATCGACATGTTGTTTGATCAGTTGGTCGAAGCAAAGATCTTTTCCAAGATGGATTTAAGATCCGGGTACCATCAGATTAAGATAAGGGCAGAGGACATTCCAAAGACAGCTTTCTCGACAAGGTACGGACTTTATGAGTACCTGGTCATGTCCTTCGGCCTCACCAATGCTCCAGCTCACTTCATGTACTTAATGAACTCGGTGTTCATGCCGGAGCTGGACAAGTTTGTCGTGGTCTTCATCGACGACATCCTGGTATATTCCAAGTCGGAGTAAGATCACAAGAAACATCTGCGTATAGTCTTGCAACGGCTGCGGGATCACAAGTTATACGCAAAATTCAGCAAATGCGAGTTTTGGATATCGCAAGTGCCTTTCCTCGGGCATATCATCTCAGCGGAGGGTATCGCTGTGGACCCGAGCAAGATCACGCAAGTGCTGAATTGGAAATCCCCGAGAACTGTTCATGAGGTACGGAGTTTCCTCGGACTCACGGGATATTATCGGAGGTTCATTCCGAACTTCTCGAAGATTGCCAAGCCAATGACAGAGCTGCTGAAGAAGGCTACCAAATATGTTTGGAGTCCAGCATGTGAAGCAGCATTCAAGGCTTTAGTCAAGCACCGGACATCAGCACCGGTTTTGGCGCAGCCAGACACAACAAAACCGTTCGATGTGTACTGCGATGCATCCGGCATTGGGCTTGGGTGTGTGCTGATGCAAGACCGAAGGGTGGTCGCGTATGGATCACGGCAGCTTAGGAACCATGAGCAAAATTATCCAACTCACGACTTGGAGCTCGCTGCCGTGGTACTTGCACTAAAAATGTGGAGGGACTACCTACTCGGTAACCTCGTACATTTATATACCGACCACAAAAGCCTCAAGTACATATTCACTCAGAAGGAGCTGAACATGAGGCAACGAAGATGGTTAGAACTGATAAAGGATTACGAGATAGAGATCCATTATCATCCGGGCAAGGCAAACGTTGTGGCAGATGCGCTGAGCCGCAAGTCACACGTCAATAATCTAACCATCACACCGTTGGAAGAGAGCGAACCACCACTCCATGTGATTCCACACGGAGCTCTCTACAACCTAGCTTTGATCCCCACCATCCGTGAAGAGATAGCGGCAACCCAGAAGAATAACAAGGGCATGTCACATTTGCGGAGACGTATAGACAGTGGGGAGTTGAAATGTTTCCGGAAGGACGGAGACTGCGTCCTATGGTTCAAAGACCGAATTGTCATACCCCGAAACCCGGAACTACGGAAGGAGATCTTTGATGAGGCTCACTTATCAAAGTTTTCTATTCACCCCGGCAGCAACAAAATGTATCAAGAACTCAGAAGGAAGTTTTGGTGGACACGGATGAAGCGCGAGGTTGCAAAATATGTGTCCGAGTGTGATACATGTCGAAGGGTGAAGGCAGATCATATGCGGAGCCCGGGACTGCTACAACCACTGGGCATTCCTGCCTGGAAGTGGGAGGATGTGAGCATGGACTTCATCGTCGGTTTACCCACCACCTTGCAGAAACATGATTCTGTGTGGGTGATCGTCGATCGGCTCACCAAAGTTGCCCATTTCATCCCGGTCAACACCAACTACAACGCCAAGAAGTACGCTGAACTGTACATCTCACGGATCCTATGCTTGTACGGCGTACCCCGTACTATCATTTCGGATCGGGGCACTTTATTTGTGTCCCGTTTTTTGGAGCAGCTGCACGCTGCTTTGGGGACGAAGCTGATCCGTAGTTCAGCCTACCACCTGTAGACGGATGGACAAACCGAGCGGGTAAATCAAATTCTAGAAGACATGCTACGAGCTTGCGCTATCGACCACGGCAAGAATTGGGATGATCACTTGCCGTTAGCCAAGTTCTCATACAACAATGGGTACCAAGCCAGCATCAAGATGGCGCCCTACGAGGCGCTATACGGAAGAAAATGCCGCACACCATTGAACTGGTGTGAGTCTGGCGAAAGGGTTACCTTCGGGATTGACCTTGTCAACAACGCGGAAGAAAAGGTTCGACTAATTGAAGCGAACCTAAAAGCCGCTCAATCCCGTCAGAAACAATATGCGGACCGGAGAAGGCGCCCATTACAATTCGAAGTTGGAGATCACGTATATCTACGGGTGTCCCCAATGAAGGGCGTAAACAGATTTGGGGTGAGAGGAAAGTTGGCACCCCGATTCATCGGTCCATTCCAGATTACCGAAAGATGTGGATCGGTGGTATACCGGCTGAAATTACCAGAAACACTTTCCGGTGTGCACGACGTCTTTCATATTTCCCAGCTGAGGAAGTGTCTCAAGCTATCAACTACCGTTCAGCTGGAAGACATTGAAGAACTGCAACCGGATCTCACCTATCGGAGGAACCGGTGCAGATTATTGATGAAAAGGCCCGAACCACACGCAACCGTACGTTGTGGTTCTACAAGGTTCTATGGAGTAATCACTCCATGGACGAAGCGACATGGGAGAGCGAAGAATTCCTTCGCGCTAACTACCCCGACTTTTTCACGTCGCATATCCGGTAATTTTCCACCGTCCTCTCTCTCATTTTCACCTTATAATCTCGGGACGAGATTCTTTTAAGGGGGGGGGGGAATGTAGGGCCTCAGTTTTTGACACCCATTTGCAGTGTTCATCACCACACCACACACCTCATTTGAGGAAGAATGATGAACACAAATGAAGAGCAAGTAACAATTATCAACATGCTCATTAGAGAACAAACTCACACATTGCAAAAGTGGTATTTCCCACATGTGATATAGATGGGCTGGACATATGAAAACTCCTACACTTTGCTAAGGATGTCCATGCCAAGTTTCACCCAAATTCAAAACCTTTTTGAGGTCAGTTTGGGTATAGTTAGGAAGAGGGCAGTTTGAAACCATATTCAAATTCAAACTGTTTTTATCCAATGAATTTAAAAGTGGGGGGGCATATTCTTACTCAGCACATTTTTCTGAGCTCACACACCAATTTTCACTCCATTTGGAGTTGATCTTGACATGAGCTAAGCGGGAGAAATTCAAACTTTATTTGAATTTCAAACTGAACTTGTGCTGAAATTCATTCAAACCAAACCTCATTTGAACTTTGATCAATTCAAATGGCTCATGGGTGAATAATTTGAATTGCCAAGGGTAGTATGGGGTTCACTGTTTACAACAGTGATTAGGAGTAAATTTCAGAGGTTAAAACTGGAGGTGGGACCCACATGTCAGCCATTGCTCAGATCAAACCGACTGAGACTTTTTCACTCGGGTCGCCGAGCCGCAGCGGTGATCGCCACCGAGGCCAGCCGCCGCGCCACCAGCTGCTTGCCCACGCGCGGGCATGAGGCGCTGCAGAGCCTTCTTAAGGCGCCTGCCCCCTCCTCGGCCGAGGCACCGTCGTTCTTCCCCACAAGAACTCAGTGCCGGCCGAAAACTTCCGCAGCTCGGACTTGATCGGAGGACGCCGATCGCAGCTCCCTCCTTCCACTCCAGAGCCCAGCAAGGTACTGGAGACCTTCCTCCATCCTCCCCATTGCTAGAATTCGGTTGAAACCGAGTGATATCGGCTGTGCCGAAAGATCAAAATCGGAACTTGGAACCGCCGCACCTCGGGCTCTCGTGGACAGCCCAACCAGGGCGTTGTCACGCCCGAGCCAAGGCACCCTTGGACGCGCGGGCGACCGGTGCTGCTCATCCCCGAGCCACAGCTCGAGTGGTTGCTCACCGGCGGCGAATTTCCACTTTTCCCCTTTCTGTGTGCAGAACGACCTTCGGGTACGATTCTGTTTAATTCGTGCTCTAGAAAGGATTAGGGGGCCTCAAGCCGCTCTCACACGAGCTAGATAGGGTAACGCACAAGTTGCCTTCACAACTCTGGGCCGGAGAACCTCTGTGCCCGGCGTAATTTGAGGTCTACTAATGGCGGAACGAACGGGGGGTATCGGGCGCACGGTGAGGACCTATTTCGGGCTTTCCCTGAGTTGCCTCGAGCTCATGTCGACCTTCTCTGAGGTCCATTGATGCTCCCCGACCGATTTCCCAAGTAGCTGAGGTGTCAGAGAAGTCAGCCGACATGGCCGAAGTCATTCCGAGGTGGCGGCTCGTCGCCGACCATGCTCCGGCCATTGTCATGAGCAGCTGACCCTAGAATCCTGTTCCCCGAGTAAAAGTAGGCAGGGGCGGCCAGAATCGAGAAGTTTGGAGATGTACAAAAGCCGGCGGCGAGCTCTCCGGCGAGGCCCCTCGGCGGCTGAGCCCGAGCGTCGCGAGGTTGAAGAAGGGGGTGGACCCCAGCTATCAGCGGCCGATATTTTGAATCGGGATCCGACTGCGGCCAGGATCGGGTGTGATGGCGCGCAAAATCCTTGTGGGACACGGTGTGCCATCGCCTAGGCGTGCGACGCGTGTCCCCTGGGCCCACGCGCGAGTTTAAACTTTTCCCCGATTTTCAGATTTCCTTCAAACTTCAAATCCTTATAACTTTGGCTAGAAAGCTCCAAATTGAGTGAACCAAATTTTTCTGGATTCAGCTCTCTGAGTACTTTCCAGAAAATCAAGTTTCACTTCATGAAATTCCTTATTTCTCTAGAATTAATTCCTCAAAGTTTAAACTGTTAGGAATTTTAACTGGAGAATCCTTTGGAGGAAAATCCTGAAATTTTGCTGAGATGTTCACCAAAATATCCTTGAACTACCATAAAAATTTCAGATCCATTTGAGCTCATTTAATCCACCTAATGGTGTGATTAGTGAAACTGTTCCAGAGAAAATAGAAAATGTTCAGAAACATTTTCAGAATTTTCTCTGAAATTGTTTAGCTCATATCTTTAGTTAGAGACTTCCAAATTAAGTGAGACCAACTCCATTAGAACCCTCTGAAAATCTAGTTTTCAGAAAGTCATAATTTGTTTCATGAAAATTCCTAGAACACCCTAAGAGTTCCAATTAAGGTCAAGGACATAATTAATTGTGGAGGGCTCAAATGAGCTTTGCTGCAACTAAAACTTGACCAAGTCTCTGTTTAGGTTGTAACCAAGCCACAGTAAAAGTTTCACAGTCATTAGGTCTGTCTAGCAAGGGTTAAAGACTTCACAACTTCAAAGTTAATACAAATGCATTTAAATTGATACATCTATTGCTCTTATCATGTAGTCGCTAAGGTCGAGGAGGAACCCGAAGTCCTAGACTTCGTTACTCCGGAGGAACAGCTAGCCTACGACCAAGAGCACCAAGGCAAGCTCCGGTTTGCATTAACCTTTTTACAAATTTTTATTGTTTTGAGCACATACTTGTTTCCTTTGTTCTGTGCATTAGAGTCTTGTTTGGAAATCTAGCTGCATAGCCAAGAAAACCACGGGTTGGGTTTAGGATTGCAAACCCCGTTAGCTACTGCATTGCTAGGATAGAGTAGGATTCGGTACAAGTCGAGTAGTTGGAACTACTCGCGAGAATAGGCTAGAGGCACATTGCTCGGGTAGAGATAGCACATGATACACATGGCAAGAAAATGAGACCGAGCGGAGAGTAAGGGCAGCAGGACTTTGGGGCCTGTGTGCTGTAGCTCCGCTTGTGTCGATTGAGGACCGAGCCGTGTGCGGGCCTGTTGAACAAGGTAGAACGGTACCGAAGACCTACCAGCTATATGGGAACCGGGAAACTGATGTAACTCGGGTAGCTGGGTATTGAGGCATTGCCCGTCGTTCAGAGGGTAGGTTGAGAGCTCGAGGTGTAAATCGGCTGGCGGCACGGAGATGCGCGTGCAGAGACCTCTTGCTCGGGACGATGGGACCGGTTCAATATTTGGCTGACGGGTGAAAGGTAGTCGCGTACGGCGTCCGTGATGGTTGTTGGAGGCAACATCGAGTACGGGCGTACGTGACGGGTTGTTCGGGTAACCCTGCAGGTGTAAATCGATTATAATCGCCGTCCCTCGCGGTCAGTGAGTACCACTTGTTCACTGTACCGTGACGTAGAAAGAACAGGCTAGTTACATGTTAAAATGTTGCTGATTGAAAGCTGGACATTGATTGTTAATGATATGCTGTAGCTTAGAGCTAATTAAAGTTCTTTTCAACTTTGGGCAAAGTACATGAGAGAAATGCGTTTCTTGTTTGATAACGCTCTCTCATGTGCCTTAGCGTAAGGTTCTCCACAACCTGCTGCTAAAACTTGAAAGTAAGGTTCTACTAATTAGGCGAGTCCTTGCAAATGATTTTTACCTTATGCAACCCATTACCCTCATGTAGAAGTTCCATGTTTAGGTGAGACGGGTCAGACTTGCTGAGCCTTCGTGCTCACTGCTTGTGTTTGAAGCTTTTGCAGGGTTCTATGAGGAAGGGACTCCCGAAGAGGAGACGGAACCCCAGGAAGGGAACCCCGTCGAGTGGGAGTCGTGCACGCCGCAGAGTTAGTGTGCGTGTGTGCTAGCAAGGACACGTTCGAGGGCTGAACGTGCACTTGATGCTTAGTCTACGCCCGCGAGTGTAGACTGAACTTATTTTGATGTAAACATGTTCATAAACTTGTTTATGTAATAAAACTTCCGCTTCCGCTTTGCACCTTTGACGTGTGTTATACGGTGTTGTGCAACGCAGCACCCCTCAGCGTGATCCTGGCTCGACAGGACCAATGGGGTCGTGTCACATTTTTACTTAACTTTTTATAAGAGTTGAAATAATTTGTGAAATCACATGTGGGCTCCCACCTCCGAGAGCCATTTACCAGGCCTATGCGTGGATGCTCGGTATAGAGCAATTATATAAGTAGAATCTGACTTCAATGCAATGATAAGTTGTATCCAAGAGCAGTTAGATGAGCTTGTCTAATCAGGTGATTTTGTCAGAGTGGAATAAAGACATCGATGATCTCACACAAAATATATATTGTCGGTATCCTACAGACCGGGTACTCCAGCGTAGTGGGTAAAAGACAGGCTGGACCCCGCCTCCCCGCTGAGGCGGGCCTCAGCGTAGCCACGTGCCCTTGGCCCTAAGGTCAGCCCTGTGGCTACCACGTGAGCTTGAGTTCTGGAGCCGACGCGTGCCCTCGGCTCTGGTCCGAAGCCTCCCCGCTGTGGTGAAACCCGGAGCTGCCACACATCACCTGGCTCAGAGCCTCCTCCCTGCTGAGGATAGCTCCGGAGCTCGCACATGCCCCGTGCATTCTCTCTTTACATTTGTGCATGCTCATGCATATAAACTGTAAACGGGCAAGCCACGTGCATTTGGCACTAAGGTCAACCCTGGGGCTGCCACGTGAGCTTGAGTTCGGAGCCGACGCGTGCCCTGGGCTCCGGTCCGAAGCCTCCCCGCTGAGGTGAAACCCGGAGCTGCCATGCATCACCTGGCTCAGAGCCTCCTCCCCGCTGAGAATAGCTCCGGAGCTCACATGTGCCCTAGGCTCCTGTCCAGAGCCTCCTCGCTGAGGTGAGGTCAGGAGCTGTTACGCATCCCCCTGTGACAAGCTGAAGGCGACGACCGAACTTCCCTCGAGTCCTTGCGCTGCCAAGAACCCGGAAAAAGTGGTAGCCACACTGGCGGAGCGCCCCAGGCCCTTACACTGCTAAGGATCCGGAAGAACAAGCTCATGACATCGGCAAAGAGCTATCCACGTCGGCTAAGTCATTCCAGACTGTCGGTACCCGCGATATGGGGTACCCCCGCGCACAGGGGAAGATGCCTAAGGTTCTCGCCCTTCTCCGCAGGGAGAGCTCTGAAGGCACCACGTGTCCAGCGGGGCCGGACCTCCCTCTCCTAAAAGGAGAGCTCCGGGCCCGCCATGTGGCTAGCGGCAGCCGGACCTCCCCCCTCCGTGGAGAGAGCTCCGAAGGCGCCACGTGTTCCGCGGGACCGGACCTCCCCCTCCGCAGAGGAGAGCTCCGGGCCCGCCACGTGGCCGACAGAAGCCGGACCTCCCCCCCTCCGCGGGGTGAGGTCCGAAGGCTCCACGTGTCTCGCGGGGCCGGACCTCCCTCTCCTCAGAGGAGAGCTCCGGGCCCGCCACGTGTCTAGCAGGACAAGCGCTGCCTGCCTCCGCGCGGTAGGCAGCGGGCGTAAAGACGCACCATACCTTGCCCGTGCAAGGTATTCAAGGCCCGCGCCTTCCCAAGACGCGAAGACGCGAATCACGCCTCTGTCAGGTGCCGTTGCGCCCAGTCATGTCAAAGACTGGCGCGCCGTGTCAGAGCCTGCCAGCCAATAAACACAGCGACAAGACATCCCCTGCCGCCCCCGCCGTCATCAACCACTACGACTAGCATGCGGCATGGGTAGGGCGGCAGAACGAAGACTCGGAAGCCTTCGGCAGAGACAACTACCGACATAACTGCGGATACAATAGTCGGCAGGCAATCTCCCCGGGACCACCTGTCGGGTCCCGGGCCCCCCTTGTAAGCCACACGGGCCTTGGACTATAAAAGGCTCGGGTAGGCAACGTTAGCAAGGGTTCGCACTCCAGCAACTCACACCCTAGGCATAACTCATCCTCAAGTTCAGGACTCCGGTTCTGAGCAACAAGCAATACAGCGAGCACCTCTGCTCGCCGTGGACATAGGGTTTTACGCTCCGGCGGCCCGAACCATGTAAATTTCGCCGTGTCAAGCTTCTCCCTCACTCGTCCCTTATGCTTAAGCTCTCCGCAAGCGACTAGCCCCTCCGAAAAAGAACCTCCGCGGGCTGCCCAGTGCAGGTCCGGGGGAAGTGTCGACCACACACTTCGACATTTGGCGCGCCAGGTAGGGGGGTTTTCCCTTGCGCGACGAGCTTTTGCCGGCGAAGATGACCAAGCTTCCGTCAGCGGCAAGCTCTCCTCCCCCGCGTTCACGACGGACCGTGACTAGTGGGGAATACATGTCGACGCACTCAGGACGGAGTGTGTCGGCACAAGCTGGAAGCCAGCACCCGACTCCGGCAATGCAGGCTCCAACTAGCGTGAGATCTTCTGCAGCGCTAAGCTTTCCCCACGGGGGCGCGCTAGCTGCAGCAAGAGCGCTACTGCGCAATCCACCTGCTGGGGACGCGCCCCATTCAGCGACCCAGCAGTGGATTCGCGAGGTAGACTGTCTCGTCGTCGCCACCGCAAACCCTCGTCATCGGCGGAGACGACACTCCGGCCAACCGACTGTGTCGCTGACGCGCACGCCAATGGTTGACGGACAAACGGCGGATTCCAGCTCCACCAGGCTTCTGTCGACGGACCTGAGGACTGAGCTGGAACGATGCCACTTGGGCCAAGACGCCCGAGTGTTCCTCGAGCGACGACGAGAAAGGCGTCGCAGCCAAGAGGCCGGCGTCAGCATGACGTCTGCCTCAACCCTGCCTGAGGCGCAGACTTTCGCCACGCGAACTCTGCCCCAGGCATACGCCACACAGCATATGCCACAACCATATGCCCTGCAAACGGCGCCCCCGGTCTATGGCGCAGCCTTGCCCATACCGGGGTACACTGTGCCAGCAGCGAACCAAGCGTTCGCGGCACCAACGCCTGCAGCAACAGGGGCAGGATGTGTGGCCCTGGCGCCCCACCTTTGCTTCGCGAGGTGGCCGCGCAAGTTTCGACCGCACCTGCATGAGAAGTACGACGGCAGTGTCAACCCGGCGGAGTTCCTCCTGATCTACTCCACCGCCGTACTTGCCGCAGGAGGGGATGAGGCCGTCATGGCCAACTACTTCCCCGTCGCCTTGACCGGCCCAGCCCGGTCTTGGCTCATGAACCTCCCCTAGGGCTCCATAACCTCCTGGGGAGAGCTCCGCCGGCAGTTCGTTGCCAACTTCGGTAGTTCCTACACCCGTCCAGGCACGGAGCTTGACCTCCACGCCATCAAGCAACAACCTGGGGAATCACTGCGCTCCTTCATCCAGCGGTTCTCCCAGGTACGCAACACCATCCCGCACATTCAAAGTGCTTCTGTAGTGGTGGCGTTCCGACAGGGTGTCCGGGACGAGAAGATGCTTGAGAAGCTCGCGACCACAGAGGTCCGCGATGTCTCCGAGCTCTTCAGCTTGGCGGACAAGTGCGCCAGAGCAGCAGAAGGGCGGAACTGGCACTCACTGCCAGCCTCCGAGTCGGAAGGACAGCCCGGATCTGGCGCCGCTTCCTATGGAGGCGGCAAGAAGGCCAAGAACCGGGGCAGTGGCAAGATGAAGTCACCGGTCGCGGCTCCCGTTGCCGTAGCAGCGGCACCCAGTGGAGCTCGGGGGCCGCGCTCCGACAAGAGGCAGCGACAGTCACCAGCCCCAGATGGTGACCAAGGCGAGCTATGCCCCGTGCATGGCACCAGCAATCATACTGCTGCCGAGTGCTGGGACATCCAGAGGCTCGCAGAGCGCTTCCGCAAAGGGAGGCAGCTGAGAGGTGACGCTCCGCCCCTCCCTCAGAGGGAAGGCAAGCAGAAGGTCGATGCATCAGTCAGCGTCGGCCACCAGGTGGGGTTTCAGGAGCCTCAGCGCGTCATAAAGACGGTGCACAACGCTGAGGACTCCAGCTCCGGTGATGACGAGCCGGGGCAGTAGCCAACCACGGCTGCCCCTGAAAGGCAGTGGAGACTGCACTGCTGCGATATCAACCTTGGAGAAGCTCCAAGTAGTTGCAGCAGCCCAAGCACCAGCCCCGACGGTGCAGAACCGGGCCAGCTCCACCCGAGTGCACGTTTCTGTGCCTCGGCTTTACCTCCTGGGGGCCGCCCAGGGTCTGTCAACCTTTTGAAGGCCTTAGCCAGAAGGGGAAAGACGCATTGGGTCTCCCAAGAAGAGTCCGGGTCCCCCCAACCCTTGAAGGCCTTAGCCAGAAGGGGAGGGTGCCCCGAGGCTCCCAGGAGAAGCCGCGCAGGACCTGATCTAACGTGAAGATAACGACCTCGTCGACGAGGCCTGGCTGCAGGTGACACCTCACAACGCACGGTCACGGCTGGTGCTCTAGCACTACCGTCAAAAGACCAAGCGCGTCAGGGACCTGCAAGAAGGCAACCTGGTGCCGCGGCACATACTTTCCTGCGAAGGACCTATAAACTCTCCCCCAGCCGGGAAGGTCCCTTCCGAATCACGAAAGTTGTCGTCCCAGGTACACATGCCTTTCAACCAAGGGTGGGATCCGTTCCCGAACCCTTACCATGGAACAACGCTGTAAGTCCTACCCCCTGAGCGTTAGTAGAACAGGGCCATACCCTTCTGTAATAAATCCCATAGAGTCTAGAAACAGCGCTTGGGGCAGCTAAGTCTCAGGGGACGGTCCAGGACTACGTCCAGCTTAGCCTGGTTCCGACCCTAAGCGCGTAGAGTCTTGCTTCCCTTCTTAACGAGGCGGGTCGTTGCCTCCATGTACAACCTGACTTCCCCCTATGGGCATTTACATAGAAACCTGTTCTACTTCGCTCGCTCTCTCATGTGTTAGTTTAAATTACGCATTAATTTTTATGATCGCACTCTCTATGTATGCTCACCGTACATTTAGCTTCCTCTCTCCCGCGCTCATCCATAGTCAGCATTTGCTATCCTACCGAAGGCGGTTGCGCTTGAGGCACCTGCCGATGGCCAGGTGGGCCTCTCGGGCCTCCCCCAGTCAGGTGTTGCGGTGCCAATTGGTCACCTCCAGGAAAGGCCTGCGCCGTGCATGGGGGGTCTAGGGTACGTATCCCGCTTAGCCGGCTCTGTACCCAAAGCGTGTGCACCCTGCCCTCCGGAGGTCCAGGGGAGTACAACCGCTTTGCCTGGTTCCATACCCAAAGCCTGTGCACTCTGCTTCCCCGACGCACGGTCCGGTACTAGGGACCGGACGCTCGTACCCGGACCTTGGAGGGAGCCGGAGCCCCGGTGCCTCGCGCACAGAATTACCCAAGCCCCGTATACCGGACTAGGACCGTAAGCCGAATAAGACTAAGAGACGGGGAGGGGAGGACCCCCCGAGGAGAATTATGTTTCCTCTATGTGTGCAGGACCTCCAGGTTACAGCAACGGGAGCTGCATGAGGCGGGGGGCAAGGAACTATCGACTACTCCAGCACAGGACCGGAAGGTCCGGGCTCCGCCCCTTCAACAGGGGCGAGGCCCGAAGGCCCCACGTGTCCAGCGGGGCCGGAGCTCCCGCCTCCCCAAGGGGGGGAGCTTTGGACCCGCCACGTGGCCGGCAGAAGCCGGACCTCCCCCTCTAGGGGGGCTCCAAAGGCCCCACGTGTCCAGCGGGGCCGGAGCTCCCGCCTCCTCAGGAGGGGCTCCGGACCCGCCGCGTGGCCGGCAGAAGCCGGACCTCCCTCTCCGGGGGAGGAGCTCAGAAGGCTCCACGTGTCCCGCGGGGCCGGACCTCCTTCTCCTTAGAAGGAAGCTCCGGGCCCGCCACGTGGCCGGCAGATCCGGACCTCCCCATCCTCATGGGGCGAGCTCTGGAGACCCCCGGGGCCCTTAATACAGTTAGGACCCGGGGAAGGTGTCTGTGCAGAGCTTTGAGATTGGTGAATGCCTCTGAGTACCTTGCGGAGCTAAGGGCTCGGCAGGCAAAACCAAGAAGAAGACAAAAAGCATCACAGGCACAAACATTCAAGAGAGTCTATTTATTCATGGCTCCATGAGTTGGACTACAGACTCGATAAAAAGAAAGAAGCAAGTCCTAGGGTCCTCCTGGCTCACGCCGGAACCTAGAGGCTACAAGGGCGGCCACATCCCCGACTTCGACCCTGGCAGTCACCTCCCGCTCCGCGGCAGGGCCCTCTCTCGCTGGCTCTAGGGAGAAAGAAGGGTCCCGGCTCCTGAAGCATGCCAACACATGCGTGGCAACCTCCAAGGCCAGGCCCCGTCCCTCTGCCTCAAGCTCGCTGGCGACCACCGAGTCTTGCCTGTTCAGCTTGGCGCCGATTGACTCCAGCGCGGGGATCACCTCGGCCACCTTCAGTGCAGGAGCCGCTGCCTTCACCGGGTTGAAGCCAAGGGGGACCAAGGTGGACCCCGCCTGATCGACGAAGCTCGAGATCGCACGCGCCTCGGATGACCGCAAGGCCAAGAGCTCCTCTACCTCGCGGCGGGCTGCCTGCAGGGTGTCGTGGTTTCCCTCGGAGAGTTCCTTCTCCTTGGCCGCCAGGGAGCTTTCCCGAAGGCGGAGAGTCTAGGCGAGCCGCTCCAATTCAGAAGCCTCGAAGTCGATAGCCAACTCCCGATCCAGGATCGCCTGGCGTTCGCGGGAGACCTGTTCCTCCCTCGTGGCGAGGTCTGGCTTCCGGGCCTCTAGCTCCCTGGCCCGAGCTCGCAGGTCGTCCTCGCCCGCCGCCAGCCGCGCGGCGACCCTCTCCGCCTCGGCTGCCGTGGAACGCTCCTGGTCCTCAACGGCGCGCTTACGGCGCTCCAACCTCTGCCGTATCTCCTCCACGGCAGAGAGGCTCTCCTCGGCCTGGGCATGTGCCTCAAGGGCCTCCCTATGGAGCCGCAACGTTTCGGCGTCCAGACGATCGACAGCCCGCTTCTGCCGGTCGAGGAGCGCTTCCCTGAAGTCAAGCGACTCTCGCCTGGAATCAAGCTCGCCATTGACCTCCGCGGTCCGCTCCCGCAAAAGGTTCCCCCAAGTGAGGAGGCAATCCCTCTCAACCGTTTGCTCCTCTCGCTCACGTCCAAGCGCGGCCAAGACCTGCCGGACGCTCGCTTGGGCGAGCACGAAGGCATCCGCCAGGGGCAGTGGGGCAGCAGAGGCCGGAGCGGCACCCCTGACCTCCTCCACATCATCCTCAGGAAAAGGCGATGCGCCAGGGACCGGGATGAGACGCCCGTCAGGAGAAGCCGGCGCCGGCACTTCGACAGCCGGACCCGCCGAACTCTCACCAACAGTTGGCTCCTCAGCCCGTGGAGAGGGACGAGTGGGGAAAGTCGACGCTGAAATAGAAGCCGGGTCGCCTGGTACAGGGGCGGCCTGCGCTGGCTTGGGGGCCGCGGCAGCAGTCTCGGCAGGAGGAGATGACGCTGCCATGGAATCCGGGCATACCGAAACAAGAGAAACTCGCGATGGCTTGGGGGCCGCAGCAGCTGTCCCGGCTTCCGAGCGCAACGGCGCAGACTCCCCATCAGTTGGGGATGGCCGAGAAGAGCGAACACTCCAGCGGGCCCTGAACCCCGACTTCCGAGCCGGGGTAGGATCCCTAGAGCCCGCCGTCGTCACTGACGGCCGCTCCGCAGTCGCCTGAACTGACGGAGCAAGGGACGCTCCAGAAGCTCCCCTCGATGCATCAGCAGATTCCCCAGAGACTCCACCACTTGAGGAAGGAGGACGCGACGTCTGGGAACCTCCGGTCTGTTGTCGCTTAAGAGGAGTCCCGTCGGAACGATCAGCCCGGGACCTCTTTGTGTCGCCACCGGAAGGAGTGCCATCTCCAGAAGCAGGAGGTGCAGGCACCCTGGATCCCTGACTTGGCACAGATGCCGCCACTAGAGGTGATCGAGCGCGTTTCTTCTCTAGAGGCGGGTTAGAAGCCATGGCGAGGGAGAGCTCAAGGAAAGAGCGAGCGCTAGGAAGTGCGAAGGGAAGCCGCGATGCGGGTAAGATCCCCTTTTAAAATTTTCCGGGAACGATTCGAGGTGATTCGAAACTCTTCGAATACGCCGCATCGGCAACCGCTTCGGCTCCAAGACCGAGCGCTGATGACAGGTGGACCCAAGCCGCCCAGCTGAAGCGGTGGGTCAAGGAGTCAGTCTCCCAAGAAGGCAAGCCGGCAAGGCGCTTCGGCGGTTCCCGAAGAAAGCGCCGCAACATGCAGAAGTGGCAGCCTTGGGAACCGCTGCAGTAAAAGCAACCATCAAGTGGGCCCATGCTCCCACGATCCTGCGACTGTTCGTGCTCCGGCAGCGGTCAATGCGGGACTTAGAGAAAGTGCGCGGAACAGAAGAGACGGAGGCCCCACCTCGGGCTCGCTATCTCCCCCGAGATGGGCCCGGGGGCCACTGTCGGTACCCGCGATATGGGGTACCCCCGCGCACAGGGGAAAATGCCTAAGGTTCTCACCCTTCTCCGCAGGGAGAGCTCCGAAGGCGCCACATGTCCAGCGGGGCCGGACCTCCCTCTCCTCAGAGGAGAGCTCCGGCCCCGCCACGTGGCTAGCGGCAGCCGGACCTCCCCCCTCCGTGGGGAGAGCTCCGAAGGCGCCACGTATCCCGCGAGACCGGACCTCCCCCTCCGCAGAGGAGAGCTCCGGGCCCGCCACGTGGCCGACAGAAGTCGGACCTCCCCCCTCCGCGGGGAGAGGTCCGAAGGCTCCACGTGCCCCGCGGGGCCGGACCTCCCTCTCCTCAGAGGAGAGCTCCGGGCCCACCACGTGTCCAGCAGGACAAGCGCTGCCTGCTCCCGCGCGGTAGGCAGCGGGCGTAAAGACGCACCATACCTTGCCCGTACAAGGTATTCAAGGCCCGCGCCTTCCCAAGACGCGAAGACGCGGAGAACGCCTCTGTCAGGTGCCGTTGCGCCTAGTCATGTCACAGACTGGCGCGCCGTGTCAGAGCCTGTCAGCCAATAAACACAGCGACAAGACATCCCCTGCCGCCCCCGCCATCATCAACCACTACGACTAGCATGCGGCATCGGCAGGGCGGCAGAACGAAGACTCGGAAGCCTTCGGCAGAGACAACTACCGACATAACTGCGGATACGATAGTCGGCAGGCAATCTCCCCGGGACCACCTGTCGGGTCCCGGGCCCCCCTTGTAAGCCACACGGGCCTTGGACTATAAAAGGCTCGGGTAGGCAACGTTAGCAAGGGTTCGCACTCCAGCAACTCACACACTAGGCATAACTCATCCTCAAGCTCAGGACTCCGGTTCTGAGCAACAAGCAATACAGCGAGCACCTCTGCTCGCCGTGGACGTAGGGTTTTACGCTCCGGCGGCCCGAATCACGTAAAACTCGTCGTGTCAAGCTTCTCCCTCACTCGTCCCTTACGCTTAAGCTCTCCGCAAGCGACTAGCCCCTCCGAAAAAGAACCTCCGCAGGCTGCCCAGTGCAGATCCGGGGGAAGTGTCGACCACACACTTCGACACAGACCTTTGAGTTGCCAAGGGTCCGAAGTCTACATCAATAACTCAGGACAATGAAAGACTTGAAGCAAAAGGACTTTCATTAATGACAGGGTTCTGGCATACAAAAGGGGATACAAGACAACTAAGGAACCTAGCAGCTACAAGTCGAGCAATCTCCTGCTCCATGGCATACTTGGTTGTCCCCTAAGCCGTTCTCTACGCTGGGAGACGATCACCTGCTATAAGATCGAGGACGACAGCAACTTATGCTAGACCGAGACAACGATGACATCCAGTGTCATGTGGGCCAAACGCCATCTATGGTGGATTTGGTTGTTCACAACAGTACCTGGAGGAGGGCTTGATCACTTTAGACTTAACCTTCCTCCGGTGCCGGTAGATCGCCTTTCTTCGGCAAGACGCCTAGAGGACATGTCCCACACGACGCTGGCGTGGAGACTTCATGCAAGTTGAGGATCCTGTCCCCGACGGCCTCCCTTACCGTCGGCATGCCATCAGGATGGCTTGTGCTTCTATCCGGGACCGTCAAGGAGAGGGACGCTTCAGAAGGCCGCATACACACAAACATCTCGTAAAAGTGGACGAAGGCGGCTACCGATGTAAGAGCATATGATGGGCGAGAGTGCTGGGAAGCGGAGGCTTCTAGCGCGCAAGAGGAGAACAAAGGCCACATGATAAGGGAGGGTGTCATCCAACACCGGAAGGCCTCCTTTTATACACAACCACGACCTCTGGCATGGCAACAGGTGCGACGATTGGGCTTCCACCTCTGCACGTCGCGGGTTATTCGCTTCCCCCAACGATGGGTAGGATCCAGGTCCACCCGTCAGACACTAGGGGTTGGGCGGATAACCTCCCGGGAACGTCCGGCGGTTCCCGAGGAGAGCGGTGCGACCATGCCCCGAGGCTACCCTTGAGGCACGACGCCTCGATACTCACCTCCCACTTTGATGGGTAGGACCCAGGTCCACCCGTCAGACACTGGGGGCCAAGTGAGTAACATCTCGGGAATGTTTGGTGGTTCCCGAGAAGAGCGGCGCGGTGGAGCTGTGGTGATCAACCCATTGGTTGCCACAGTAAGTGCTCTGAGGCAACCCCTCGAACACGTCGCCTTGGAACTCGCCCACCCGATGACGGGTAGGGCCCAGGTCCACCGGTCAGACACCGGGGGTCAGGCGAGTAACATCTCGGGAACGCCCGGTGGTTCACGAGGAGGGTGGCGCAGTATGCCTGCGACCTATGGGTTGTCGCAGTAATTACCCCGAGGCAACCCCTCGAGTGCGTCGTCGTGACCCATCAATCAAGAGTGAACACGACGACATGCTGCCGCTTCGACTGGCAAATATGCCCACTACGTCAAGGACGTGCAACCTTTTCGCATCCGAGGTACGACCACTCGTCCACTACGTAGAAATATCGCCACCGCTTCGGTCTCCAAAGTGCAGGTTCAAAACCACCACGCGGGAGAGATGGGGGCCCCACCTACGAGCTCGATGCCTCCCCCGAGATGGGCCCGGGGCCACTGTCGTTACCCTGCAGACCGGGTACCCTGCGTAGTGGGTAAAAGACAGACTGGGCCCCAACGTAGCCACGTACCCTTGGCCCCATGGTTAGCCCTGGTGCTGCCAAGTGTGCTTGAGCTCCGGAGCTGACACGTGCCCTGGGCTCCGGTCCGAGGCTATCCGCTGAGGTGAGGTACGGAGCTGCCACGTGTCCCCTGGCTCAGAGCCACCTCCCCACTGAGGACAACACCGGAGCTGACATGTGTCCTGGGCTCCAGCCCGAGCCTCCCCGCTGAGGTGAGGTCCGGGGTTGCCACGTGTCCACTGGCTCCGAGCCACCTCTATGCCGAGGACAACTTCGGTGCTGATACGTGCCCTGGGCTTAGGTCCGAGCCTCCCCGCTGAGGTAAGGTCCGGAGCTGCCACGTGTCCCCTGGTTCAGAGCCACCTCCCCGCTAAGGAAAATCCGGCGCTGACACGTGCCCTGGTCTCCGGCTCGAGCCTCCCAGCTGAGGTGAGGCCCGGAGCTGCCACGTGTCCCCTGGCACCAAACCCGTCAATAAGAGTTCCAGAGCCGTCACGTGCCCCACGATCCGTCATGGGCCATGGGTCGACGGAGTCAAGAAGGAAGTGCGCTGTCAGGCTTCGCATTCAAGGCTTGCGCCTTCCCCAGAAGAATGGCGCACTGCGCACGCCTTCGTCCTCTTCCCGTTCGCCATTACGGTGACAAGATAGGACGGCAAGGCGTGACAGCAGTACAGTGCCGCCCGACGGCACGAAGCCGCCCTGACACGCGTTCAGGGGCGCTCAGCGCGCTGGGCGGCGGGGGTTAACTCCCTCGTCAACCACTCTACTCACAGGACGATGCGTTAGATCATGTATAGGGTACACATAGCTTTGGGGCCACTTGTCGGGCCCCGATGTGGCGGACCAAAATCCGCTCATCCAGGATCGCACAGGGTGGTGCCGCATGTTGCGACACCCGACAACACACATCATAAGAACGATATTGTATTACATAGAAAACTAACTGAATATGTACAAACCGGTACAAGACTTCAGTTACAAACTAGTATTTGGATTACAACAGCGGAAGTTAACTTTATACAACTCACGCCACCTATCTAGCAAAAGTTGGTTGCCCAGCCCTAGGGCAACCCACACTAGCTGCACTCCTCAGCTCAGCGCGGCGTGTACGGCTCCCACTCAGCCGTGGTCCCCGACGGAGGGTAGCCCTCGCCGGTGGACTCATAACCCAATTCCGTGGGATACTCCTCACATGAAAAACGCTTAAGCAGCAACCATGAGCACGATGGCTCAACAAGACTTAACCGACTCACCTAGGCATGAAACTCTACATGCAGTTTTCACAAACATGGGATGGTAAATTTCAGCAAATGGACACGCCTATAAGTTCATCCTTAGTTCATCTTTTAGCCACAAGTTAACAGTTCATGAATATGAAATTTAGTGAGCAATATTTGGTGGCACACATGTAGCAATACAATTATACATATCACCAGAATTGAATCATAACATTCCATAGTTTATCTACGTTACGACGCAGTGAACAAGCGGCACTCGCCACTACGAGGGACGGCGAATCGACTCGATATACACCTACAGGGGTACCCGAATAGCACGTCACATACGCCCACCCGTGGAGCTGCACAGCACGCTCACTCGATGCCGTACGGGACAACCTTTCACCCAACAGCCCAAGCGTCGAACCGGTGGAGCTGTGGTGATCAACCCAGTGGTTGCCACACTAAGTGCTCTGAGGCAACCCCTCGAACATGTCGCCTTGGCACTCGCCCACCCGATGACGGGTAGGGTCCAGGTCCACCGTTCAGACACCGGGGGTCAGGCGAGTAACATCTCGAGAACGCCCGGCGGTTCACGAGGAGGGCGGCGCGGTATGCCTGCGACCTATGGGTTGTCGCAGTAATTACCCCGAGGCAACCCCTCGAGTGCGTCGTCGTGACCCATCAAACAAGAGTGAACACGACGACACGCTGCCGCTTCGACTAGCAAATACGCCCACTACGTCAAGGACATGCAACCTTTTCGCATCCGAGGTACGACCACTCGTCCACTACGCAGAAATATCGCCACCGCTTCGGTCTCCAAAGTGCAGGTTCAAAACCACCACACGGAAGAGATGGGGGCCCCACCTATGAGCTCGATGCCTCCCCCGAGATGGGCCCGGGGCCACTGTCGTTACCCTGCAGACCAGGTACCCTGCGTAGTGGGTAAAAGACAGCCTGGGCCCCAACGTAGCCACGTACCCTTGGCCCCATGGTTAGCCCTGGTGCTGCCAAGTGCGCTTGAGCTCCGGAGCTGACACGTGCCCTGGGCTCCGGTCCGAGGCTCCCCGCTGAGGTGAGGTACGGAGCTGTCACGTGTCCCCTGGCTCAGAGCCACCTCCCCACTGAGGACAACACCGGAGCTGACACGTGCCCTGGGCTCCAGCCCGAGCCTCCCCGCTTAGGTGAGGTACGGGGTTGCCACGTGTCCACTGGCTCCGAGCCACCTCCCTGCCGAGGACAACTTCGGTGCTGACACGTGCTTTGGGCTTAGGTCCGAGCCTCCCCGCGGAGGTAAGGTCCGGAGCTGCCACGTGTCCCCTGGTTCAGAGCCACCTCCCCGCTGAGGACAACTTTGGCGCTGACACGTGTCCTGGGCTCCGGCTCGAGCCTCCCAGCTGAGGTGAGGCTCGGAGCTGCCACGTGTCCCGTGGCACCAAACCCGTCGATAAGAGCTCCAGAGCCGCCACGTGCCCCACGATCCGTCGTGGGCCATGGGTCGACGGAGTCAAGAAGGAAGTGCGCCGTCAGGCTTCGCATTCAAGGCTCGCGCCTTCCCCAGAAGCATGGCGCACTGCGCACGCCTTCGTCCTCTTCCCATTCTCCATTACGGTGACAAGATAGGACGGCAAGGCGTGACAGCAGTACAGTGCCGCCCGACGGCACGAAGCCGCCCACAGGGTGAGAAGACGCGGCGACGAGACGACGTCTTCATCATCAGCTGACACGCGGTCAGGGGCGCTCAGCGCGCCGAGCGGCGGGGGTTAACTCCCTCGTCAACCACTCTACTCACAGGACGAAGCGTTAGATCATGTATAGGGTACACATAGCTTTAGGGCCACCTGTCGGGCCCCGATGTGGCGGACCGAAATCCGCTCATCTAGGATCGCAGAGGGTGGTGCCGCACGATGCGACACCCGACAGCACACATCATAAGAACGATATTGTATTACATAGAAAACTAACTGAATATGTACAAAGCAGTACAAGACTTCAGTTACAAACTAGTATTTGGATTACAACAGTGGAAGTTAAGTTTATACAACTCACGCCACCTATCTAGCAAAAGTTGGTTGCCCAGCCCTAGGGCAACCCACACTAGATGCACTCCTCAGCTCAGCGCGGCGTGTACGGCTCCCACTCAGCCGTGGTCCCCGACGGAGGGTAGCCCTCGCCGGTGGACTCGTAACCCAAGTCCGTGGGATACTCCTCACCTGAAAAACGCTTAAGCAGCAACCATGAGCACGATGGCTCAACAAGACTTAACCGACTCACCTAGGCATGAAACTCTACATGCAGTTTACACAAAAATGGGATGGTAAATTTCAGCAAACGGACACGCCTATAAGTTCATCCTTAGTTCATCTTTTAGCCACAAGTTAACAGTCCATGAATATGAAATTTAGTGAGCAATATTTGGTGGCACACATGTAACAATACAATTATACATATCAACAGAATTGAATCATAACATTCCATAGTTTATCTACGTTACGACGCAGTGAACAAGCGGTACTCGTCACCGCGAGGGACGGCGAATCGACTCGATATACACCTACAGTGATACCCGAATAGCACGTCACGTACGCCCACCCGTGGAGCTGCACAACACGCTCACTCGATGCCGTACGGGACAACCTTTCACCCAACAGCCCAAGCGTCGAACCGGTCGCACCGAAACGGACAGGAGGTTCCCTACACGGAGAATCTCTCTATGCCCGTTAGCAGATTTCCACCTTGCTGCCCTCAACCTACCCTATAAATTGGTGTGCTATGACTCGACGCCCGGAGGTTTAGGTTACATCGGTTTATCGGGGCTCATATATCCGATATGCCTTCGGTACGTTCAATACTTGTTCAGCAGAGCCGCACACGGATCGGTCCTCAATCGACACGGACAGGGATGTGCACACAAGACTTCCTCTCGCTGCGCCCTAGCCCCTGCCTAGTCTCATTTTCATTACTAAAGTGATCTCACATCACTCGAACCAAACCCGTGTGTCCCAAGCCTAACTCGCGAGTAGATCCCAACTACTCGACTTGTACCGAAGTTCTATGAATCATCAAGCATAGCTTGTCTACTCGAGGACTTAGACACTACCCTCACTCTTATAGGAAAAAGTTGTTTATGCACTTGGGTTTCATCCACCCTACACCTAATGCACATTCATATACCTCATACTAAGTATATAACAAAGCAAAACTTTATAAAATGGCTTAATGTAAACCGGGGCTTGCCTTGTTGCTGCTGGTCACTGGTTAGGGCTTCGTCCGGAAGAAGAAAGTCGAGTACTTCTAGGGTCTCCTCGCCTTCAGCGACTACACGTAAATGATATACTATATGTCAATTTACATGCAATGTTTAGAACTGAATAAGTAATTACCCTAACTCTAGCTAGCCCTCCCTTTTGGCTCTGAAATTTTTATGGTGGCTTGGTAGGGTCCTAAGCAGAGTCTTGATCAAGTTTCATTTGAAACAAAGTTCATCTGAGCCTTGTACAAATAAAAGCCTATTTGGTCAATATTAGAGCCTCTAAGGAATTCCAGGGGTTTTCATGGCTCCAACCATTACTTTCTGGAAACTAGAAATTGATATGGTCCTAATGGAATGAGTTTCATGTCATTTGAAGAATTCTAGATGAAGTTATGCCCTAAACAAGAATTTAGAAAATCTGAAAAATGTTTATGTATATTTTTCTATTTTCTCAGGGCAGTTCACTTAATCACACCATTAGAGGGACTAAATGAGCTTGAATGGGTCTGAAAATTTTACTGTGACTCAAGGATTTTTCCAATGAACCTCCCATCCACATTTCAGAATTTTTCATAAACCAATTCTCCAGATAAAATTCCCTATAGTTTAAACTTTAGGGAATTAATTTTGGAAAACTATTAAGTTTCATGAGCTGAAATTTGTGTTGCTAGAAAGTACTCAAAACGTTGAGTTCAGTAAAATTTGGTTCACTAAATTTGGAGCTCCCTAGCAGAAGTTATATGCATTTAAAGTTTGAATTAAAACTAGAAAATTCAAATAAAGTTTAAACCCTGCGGGTGGGTCCCACCCCGTGTCTTCTTCTTCCTCGTGCGCGCGCCTGAATCCTGCGGCGGTGGTTTCCGGCGAGGTCGGCCGGAAGGACTTTCCTCGCCTCCTCGAGGGCCACACCTTGCCGCCCCTACCTTTTTGGACCCGAGGAACTCATCCCTAGGGTCAGCCCGGTCTCTGGGCGGCCGGAAACCCCTCGGCGACGAGCCACCATTACGGCTCAACTTCGGCGCTGTCTCCTGGCCCCTACCGAGACTCACCTCGAGAAATTCTTGGCTCTACAGATCTGTGGTGAACTACTGAGCACGGACATGGTGCTAGCTCACCGTGGGAACGGTCGGAACTATGTGTTCACCATCGACCTAGGCCCGGTATCGACGGCGACTTGAAAAACTCGACAACCAGAGTCTATACTCGACGGTTTCTTGTACTTTTTGATCCTGGATGGTCGTGGGACGGTGTATATCATGTGTACAGCTCGGTATACCCGGTGATGAGCTAATACCCGCGAATTTCAGAATTTGGAGTAGCTCGGTCCTAAGAACACCGAAACTTTCACGGGGAAATTCTCTCACGACAGCGCATGACGAGCGGTTTGGACTAGCAGGACAAGCACCTTAGGGCGGTGGTTTCTTGTGTTGATCGTCGGGCACGATGAGCCCTGTATCGCCCGGACGTCGCGGAGCAGGGAGAGGCGAGCTCGGAGGCACTTTGCTTCGGTTGTGTGCATGCAAAACGGAGAGGATGAGGGAGGATTCACGTGGACCGGCGTTCTTAACCGAGTGTTGCACCCGGCATCCTCAGCCCCCTGAGCAGGAGGTGGCACGGCGACTGCGTTGGGGCGGCGTTCACCCATGCACTGGCGACCTCAGGGTGTTTGACCGGGGAACCGAGTCGGTTTGGCCACTGTGTGTCTGACCAGTGGGTCCCTCCCCTCTAATTCTTTTTCTGATTTTCATCTCTATTTTCACTGAAAAGATCCCAGCTACTCACAATTGAATGAAAGACTTAGCCCCTAAGTCATGGTTTGAATTTGATTTCCTCAATTTGAAACTGGTTTGGCTAAATTTGTTGCACATTTGAACTGAAATTCAAATTCAGTTTGAATTACTACAAATTTAGCTCCCGACAAGATGAGCTCCAATGGAGATGAAAATTGATGGACTAACTCAGAAAAATATGCTGAGTTTGAATATGAAGTTAAATTTTGAATTCAAGTGATGAAAGTGGCTGCAATTTAAATTTGAATTCAAATTGGCCGCTTTTTGAATTGTCTCCAAAAGTGCCTCAAAAAGTATTGGATTTGCATGAAATTTGGCCTGAGCCTTCCCAAGAATATATAAGGTCTAGGGGTAATCTCAACCTTTCATATTTATGTGTAGAAATCCTACTTTTTAGAAGTTAGGGCTTTCCCCTCTAATCACACTTTTGATGGTGGTTACTTGCTCTTCACAAGAGTTCATGAGGTATCCATCACAAGAGTTGTGGTGTTGTGAGGTAATGACCAAATTTTTGCAAGTCACTTTCTTGGGCTTTTACACCCGAGCCGCATTGTAACCACCTGGCCTTGAACTATAAAAGGACCGGTGTGACCACCCTGCAAAGGGTTCGCACCCAGCATCCTCTCACGCACATACAAGCAAACAATACAGCAAGCACTCCTGTGGACGTAGGGTATTACGCTCCGGCGGCCCAAACCACGTAAATCTCGGCGTTCATCCGCTCCCTCGAGTCCAGGCCGCGTAGGGCGCCAAGCCCCCTCTAGAAAAAAAAAGAACCTCGCGGGTTGCTTCCGAGCAGGCCAGGAGGAGTGTCGCAGCTCTCACACTCCGACATATATAAACAAAGATGTTGTCATTGCTTGCATGCATGATGGGAAAATGACAATTATGATAATCGAGATGCGCAAGAAGGTTGCTTTGCTGTGACATAAGAGCAACTCAACTAACCATCTAAATGCTGATGAAACCCATCGATGCCAATGCCTCCATTACATTAGTGCCCCTCACCAACCAGAGAATTATGGTGACAGACACATGTCTAATGATAGGCTGGTGGGCGACATAGTGGACACAGGGAAAAGGGATGTACAATAGAGAGAGTGAGAGGTGAATTTTTTCTAGTGCTATGCAAATTATAAAGGAACAACGCCGTACAAAGGCATGTTACACAGTGCTTGCATACCGCATTCCTATGTAGTTGCAAAAAGCAGTAGTAGTGGCTTGAGTTGCTGTAGAAACTTACGAGTTAGATGCAAGACAAAAAGTAAGACAAGACTATTAGTGGTCACACGTGTGGGCAGTGGCGGATCCAGACTAAAATTGTAGGGTAGGCTGAACTATACGTCACATGAAAAAACAAGGAGAAAATCCATTAACTAGCTTAGTGTCACGATATTACATCGTTTATACTGTTGTTGTGCTGCTCGTCTGATCAAGCTCACTTGTTTATGACTGTCACAGTGCAACACGTCGTCTCGCTCCCGCATTACAGATATTGCGAGTACAGATACTTTTAGAAATAAAAATTTGTAGACTACAGGGTATTGAAATAGATTATTGTTGTTGTTTGACTGTTGGACCGAACGACATGTGATAACATTCAATTTGTTTATAAATGAACCAAAGTGTGAAAAAATTCAGTCCAGTTGATATTCTCTACCATTAATTTAATTGTCTTTAATTTTTAATTTTTCAAAGTATCACTTTAATGTCTAAATCAAAAAATAAAACTTAAAGATAAGTTTAATATGTCCAACGGTAGGGGGGCTGGAGCCCCCCTAGACCCCCGGTGGATCCGCCACTGCGTGTGGGTATGTATATCTTGACATATCCATGGATGTTGCATGCATACAACAAACCTAACCACTAAAATTATTTTTGCTAATCTAATAAACTATATTCACTATTACTGCCTGTGTATACTGAATTACTGATACTCCATCGTAGAGTTGTACTCTTCGCTTTTTTCACCGATTGGTCCTGATTCGATAAGGTATCTGTCGGCAATAAACCGATCGAGGCTGCTACCAGAGCCTGAACAGCGAAAGGTAGTAAAGCTAGATTCAGCTTTGAAGCTAGGAACCAATCTACCCTGCGGTCATGCACGACAATCATGCGTGAGGTGGCACCCAAAAGCTGAAACGGGCTCACGTGCACGCTCAGCTGTACCAGATCCTTGTTTTTAACCTCGATATTATTAGTGCAAGCATGCATGGCTTTAACGTGCTCAATCATCTCTGCCGGTTTTGCTAGTCTAGAATGGATGCAGCTGAGCTCGATACACGGCCGGCAGCTCTCTAAATCCTGATCGATCTGAATCGTGAAAAGAAGCCTGGTAAAATTAGACGTGTTTGGAGATGAGGAGTATCTGACAAGTAAATAGTCCGTGGTTTTTTTTCATCGGAGAACAGGAGAAGAAGGGCCTTTGACATTGCGAAGATTTTATCATGGGCAGCTTTGGAAGAAACGGTACAAAAAGCGGTGCAGAATACACACGTAGTACACGTCGCTCCAGATGGTGTGGGTGATGGGTGAAACATGCATGTGCATGGCACAGGGCCGGGATGAGCTAGCTAGCCATAGCTCGATCGGCCACCTTACGATTTGGCGGCACGTCAGTGTGGTGTGGCCACGACCCGCCCAAAGAATTTTTACGTGCGACAGGGAAAAGAAGGCGAGAGCCCCAGATCCGATCAGCCATTGCCTCTGTCTCTCTCTCTCTCGTCCACCAACCTGTGCGTCTTTCGTCAGGTCACCCCCATCCTACGGCTGTCACCGTAGGAAAGGCACGAGGAGCCGCCCGGCACTTCACGGTGTCTCGCGCACCACCCTACGTACCCACTTTGCCACTTCGGTGAGCTGCGGCAAGCTATAGGAGAGGCACCTTGTTGTAATTGAGCGTAATAGATATCGCAGCTGTCGACTTACCATGCTGTCAAATGGCATCCACTAGAGTCCACACAGGCAGCAATGCAATGCAATGCAAGCCAAGGAGGAGCACAGATCTGCTACTCAGCTGATGCATGTGTGTTGTGCTATGTCCGCAATTTAAACTTTATTTTATTTTTCTTCCTAAAGTTGGAGCTTTACTGCTTGTTGAACCGTAGAGATTTGGTTTCATGATTCAAACCTAGCTACTGGCTCCAAAGCTAAGATTTCCCTCCGAGACTTTTAATTTTGGGTTATTGTGTTATACCTTTGGTTGCAAGTCCAATTGTGTGATTTTACCCTCTAAATGATTTTACCCCTACTTTTTCAAAGTGAAGTCAAAATATATCCCTACTCCATTATGTGTTGTTAACGGTGTTAAATTATAATAAAAAAGACAGAAATGCCCTTGTGATTTTACCTCTACTTTTAATCCGTGTTTATGATTTCCACCCCTATTTTAATATAGTCACATATTAATTTGTGTTTATGAAAAATAGCGGTAAAATCACAATATAAATTAAGACTAGAGGTAAAACAACAACGCCATTTCTGTCTTTTGCCATTATAATTTAACACTGTTAACAACAATAACAGAGTAGGGGTGTACTTTGACTTCATTTGAAAAGCATGGGTAAAATCACAAACTCTAATTTTGGAGAGTAAATTCACAATTGAACTTACAACTAAGGTTATAAACACAATAAACCCTTTTATTTTCACGGTTTGAACAAGTATGGGAATGGATTAGGCAACAAAATATGGATTGTGTGCCCCTAAAACTTATTAGAAGCACCAACGGGTAGCCTTTTGCATATTCAGCTGTAGTAATATAGGTGAAATATAAGTCATGATTGTCTTGAAAAATTAGACGACATGATGGGACAATTATGAGCGGGAGAGAGTTAGGGCCACATAGTCCCAAAGATCGAAACATGATCCATATATAGAGACAATCATTAAAAAGTTGTATTAACTGGGTGGGGTATGAACTCATTCTTGCCTCTTGCAGGTCCCATGTCTCATCTACTTCCCTTAAGCTTAATTACGGGTACGGGAAAAACTATAGAAAAATGGTAAAAGCACCTTCATTTTAGGGGACAGACAAGGGGTGTTCATATATATCCAACTATAAAATCTTTTGTTTCAATCTAACATATTTCAAGCTAGATGGAGACAAACTCAGTAAATCTACTGACTTCAATACTGAGAATTGCGAATTAGGCAAAGTAGTTAAACACCAACAATATGGTAAGGGAAGAATTTGTTTCCGCAATTAAGTGCAGGAACCTTATTCTTACGTTGGACCTGCAAGTTATAGACTTCTTTTCACAAAAAATAAACATGGTTTAAGATCAAGCTTCCTCATTTTCTTCCATGATTATGCCCGTCGGTCAGCCTCACAAGCACTGACCTGAAGTTTTGTGCAATTTCCTCTGTAGAGTAAAATACAGCGTTGAATAGTCGTTTCTTTTCCGTTGCTCAGGAGCCGGGATAGAAGGTCAGGTAAATTCAGTAACGATTTTAAAAAGAGGGTGATGCAAATAGTTCTTTTTTTGGTGCGCAAGAGTCAGGTACGCAGGTTTTGTGTTCGAGCTGAGGGCGGACCTGCTCGCTCGCCTCTCCTCCCGGCTCTCCCTCTCCTCGTTCCACCGCATTGCCGGTATTTTTAGCCGGGGCAGGAGAGAGAAAGCGTAGAGAGAGAGGGGGGCACGGGTCCTGACCGTTCCTCTCTCCGCACGGGTGGAGGGCTCCGTCCGCTCCGCCCATCCGTCCCGGTCGCCCCTCCGTCCAGATCCCTCTCCTGCAAGGTTTCTTCGCGGTATGTTCGGTTCTTTGCGGTGGAATGTGTTGGTGCGGTGATGGCGTTTTGATTTGCGTTCGCGTCGGTGGATCTGTTCGTGTGCATGCAGAAAAGGTCGGGGAAGATGATGGGCGGGTTCCTCTCCAGGGTCCTTCTGTAAGCTCTATGTTCCTCCGAATCATGAAATGTGCTCTTGGAAGATCGGCATTTTTAGTTTGTATACTTACTATTATGGGCCATTTGAGTGCTTGGGTTTGACTTTGGTTTTCTTCAACTTGTGGGTTTGTGGGTGGTCATTCGGAGAGTTCAGTCTTCTTATTTTGTTTTCATCCCTAATATACTCTTTTGTTTTTTGAAAATCGGGGAGATGCGTTCCTTCTTGTCGATTTGTCCGCCCTCTTCTTCGGCGTGAAACGGGGGATGAGAGTACGCAACGCATTCAAAAGTACTTTATTGTTCTCAAGGAGCATGGGTGCTAGTTTTCAATGCATTGCACAACGGTCAAAGGTTCTGTTCGTTTATTCGTATTATTCAGTCTGGTTGATTTTTTTTTTCTGATATTATTGTCTGATATCTGTATTTTCTCGAAATGATAAGGATCGCAGAATGCAGAGTTTACTCTGTTTTTAAGATCCGTTTGAACAAATACAACAAACATTATGTTTCGTGTCTCTTGACTTACTTTTTCAGGACTTGTCTTAGATTTGAGTCTGTTCGTTTGTGTGTTGGTGAAGTCTCTGCTTTTGTGGTTGCGCATCAGAAACTTTAGTCTCTTGACGGTTACTGACTACAGCAAAACAAAAAAAATCGACGAAATATTCAAAAATGGTTAACTGCTCCTTTTGTGGATATCTTGGGATAAAAATAAAATAATGTTTTTCGCTGTGAAGTCAAATTACTTTTTGCAAAGAAAGATCGAGCATTTTCTTTATAGTGTGGATAAGAAATGAAGCACCGCAATTCCATTTATCTTTGATATTTGATATGTCAATTGCCTGCAGGTTGGCTTTTGGCTATGCCTATCCTGCTTATGAATGCTACAAGACTGTTGAGCTGAACAAACCGGAGATTGAGCAGCTCATATTTTGGTGTCAATATTGGTACGGTCATTCAGTAAATTTTCTATGATCACAATATTTGCTTCCATGATCAATGTGCCAAATTCAGTTATGTTTCCTGTCTCTAGGATTCTAGTTGCCTTGTTGACGGTTCTGGAGAGATTTGGAGATTTTACAATAGCATGGTGAGACTGCTTAACGTTATAATTTTCTTCGGTTCTTTCATGAGTCTCTAACTTTGTTTGTACTAATGTGAAGGTTACCATTCTACTCGGAAGCAAAGCTGATGTTCTTTATATACTTGTGGTACCCCAAGACAAAGGTACTCCATTTGTCCCTTGCTTCTTCTACCTTACAGGCTTTCTGTACACAGGATTGATATGTGCTTTCATTACAGGGAACTACATACATTTATGGGACTTTCTTTAAGCCATATATTTCACAGCATGAGAATGACATTGACCGTAATCTGCTTGAGTTGAGAGCTCGAGCCACCGATATGGTTGTTGTTTATTTCCAGAAAGCTGCATCCATGGGACAGAATACTTTCTTCAATGTTTTGAAATATGTCGCTTCCCAGTCACCGTCTCAGAAATCGAGGCAGCACTCTTCTCAGGTGTGTATCAAAAACACCATTACACAATTTCTATGTCAGATTTAGCCATTGAAATCAATTGATGCTTCCTACCGTTATAGTAGTTTGCTAGATTGTTGCAGGATGCACTTACTAGTTCTTTCAAAGGTTATTGTCCACGTTCTCACTTGCAGATTAATTATCAGTAGATCCTTTTCCTGGAGAAATGCACTGATAAATATTAACATAGCATTGTATCCTATGCTAATAAATCTTCTCCAAATCCGGCTTTGCAAAATAGTAGATGAAATCAAAGCAACATGCATAGTCCACATCACTAACCTGGGTATGATGGCATGAAACAACTTAAGTAACATTTCTTATGAGTTAATTCATATCTTATCAGCCACTAAACATCCACTGCAAGACCGTTTGGACCTTTTACATTCTTTAAAGATTCTTATATCATGTAGATCAATTAAAAATATGCAAGCATATAATCTCAGAATAGCAATTGCTGTCCTGTTTGCTAGCCTCGTCTGCAGTCTGTACCATTTGCTGCTATCACCATCTTCGAACCTTTGAAGTCTTTCTGCATTGTTCACTGCTTGACAGGAAAAGCAGTTCAATATGTGTGCTACCATAAATATTCTAGCTAAAGTTACAGTGACTTCTAAACACCTAATATATGTTAGAATATGTCTCTGTTCCTGGATAATACAAATATAACACTGCAAGTGTACTTGTTAGGCCTCTTTTTGAACATGTGAAACCTCCTTTTGATCTTTTGAACTCATGTTACCGAGTTGATGCACTGATATCTTTTTTGTTCTGAGGTTTTATGTATGTGAAGCCTCCTTTTGAACTGGTATCAGCAACATTGTTGTCACTGTGTCCTGAGCGTTAACATTGGTACCTTGAGTCTTTCAGATTTGTAATTGTAAATAGAGCTGCAAGGAGAACTGATTCACAGGTGAATCAAAAACTCCACGTCCTAAACACTGTAACTAATACCTGATACTGAGCACCTGGTAAATAAGTGACTATCTGCTGTCGGTTTGGCACTTATTCTTATCTCTTTTTTTTCACTTGCTAACTAGTTAGGAAGCCACATAGTGCAAACTATCCAGTGGCAACGTACCCAATTCTTTCATTTTCCTCTGACAAATTTGAATGAGATAATGTAGCGAACAGGCTCAAAGTTAGGAGTCAGGACCTGAGAGCACTACTCTAATATGGATGGAAAATAGGGTCATGTGCGATAATTTGGTACCATTTGATGTTCCTTTTGCATGTTGTACAAAGTGATGCACAACACGATGCATGATTGTTAGTACGTATTTGTTTTGTTGGCCTGGTACATCCTTGAAGCCAGTCAAGTATAGGACAGAATCATAGAAGTGTGTGCTTTCCTTTGTTTTCTTTGTCATTATTCTGTTACCCATGTTGTTTGGTTAAAATCATGCTTGGATTTCCTTCATGAACGACAGCAACCAAAACAGCAGCAGCAACAGCAACAACCACAAAAACAAGCACCTCATGTTATGAGCAGAGCAGCATCTATTGCCGCTCGGCAAGCAGCAATGGTACAGCAATCTCAGGAGAACAAATCTGTTCCATCTTCCCCCAAGATCAAGCGTCAAGCATCAGCAAAAGCTGGTTCACTGGCATCCACAAAGTCCACTGTGGCTGCATCCACAACAAAACCTGATGAGAGCACAAAGAAAAGTGAGGTGAAACCTTCCACGGAGCAGGTGCAAACTCCAACCACAAATGCTGTGTCACCAAGATCTGAGCCAAGCGCTCCATCACTCCCTGAGGCCGGAGTGGACAGGATGGCCATTGATGATGATGATGCTGACACTGGAGAGGGCACAGAAGAGCTTGATCCTGCACTAGAGGTCGAGGAAACACCAATGGAGGAGACGATCCGCATGACGCGCGCCAAGCTAAGGAGGCGCACTGCCACCGAGGATTCTGCAGGAAATTAGCAGCGCGTTATTCTTTTGTTGCACATCGTGTCGATCTTTTTCAGGTTGTCCTGTTTTACTGTGGAATGAACATGTCTCCTCGTTGGTTACTCTATTCTTGGTCTATCTTTTTTTTCTTTGTTCTCTTGGTGGTTAATTTTTTCCTGTGCTTTAGGTTGTAAATAACGCTTAGTTTCACGTGGGACGTGTATATAAATCAGTGGCATGGGCAAGGGATGTCTGCACTTGCAGCATCATAAATTTCGATCCGGTCATTCTCTGAGTTCCATTTCTGCTGTTTCCCTTTACCACGATTTGCAACTGCTGTGGCAAACACGAGCTGTTACGTTTCTTCTATTTACCGCTCATTTTATTCCGTGGCATGTACTCCGGCTTAGTTTGCAGAAACATTGGCGAGTATTACAAATATACTTCTGTCTTGAGTTGATTTGCGGTAGTTTCACGTTCATGTTGGTAATGCGGAGCACGAATGGCTGAGAACCCGGCGCCGGTGTGACTCGATGCTACTGAGCAGGAAAGGAACAAAAGTGCGTGACAGCAGGTACACTTGGTATGCTTCTGGAGCGAGCGAAATGAGCCTGAGATCGACAAACGAGCTCACGTCAGTTAGGTCGGTCGGATTGTAGACTTCTAGACCTAAGCGGCACTAGGATCCTCCGTGTATACACTCCAGGGTTCTGGCACGTCCTGTTAGTGTTACATCACCAGTTGAAAGATTTTGGCGAAGAGTGCTTTTATCAACACACTGTAGTTTTGCAAGGATCCAACAACGGTTCATGGGGTGGTTTGCTCTTGCACTTCACCTAGCATCACCACAAGCTGAGACCAGTAGCATTTCAGTCTCTTCCGCTGAAAGCTTGAACCCCCCCCCCCCCAACTATGTTCATACTATATCATAATTGATAAAATTAAAAGGAGAAATAATTATTGGATTAATTAAACTCCCTAAGGCATGGTGGCGGCTAGGGAGAGGGTGCCTGGTCGTGGGGCAGGACGGCGGCTAGGGCTGCGGAAGAGAGGTCTTAGGGACGAAACATGTTAGAATTAAGAGGGAAAATAATTATTAGATTGATTAAACCCCCTAGGGGTGAGTAAATATTTATAAGGGTCAGGAGACCTCCATTGATAAAATAGGCGAGGTGGGATTATTGTCTAACAATAATCATATATTCCCCTCCGTTCTGAAATAAATAACGTTTAGAACAACAAATCTAGTTCATTTTAAAGTAAATTAGCTGTCATAAACGTCATTTATTTTAGAATAGAGGGAGTAGGAGATTGACTGATGTCGTAGGTTGAGAAAAGAATAATAATTTCAAGTGACTGAAAATTAGCAACTCCCGACGTGTAGAAGCTAACGGATGGAGCGACCCGTGGCGCGCGGAAAGGTTGCATCATCACGAGATATAAGGATGGGAATGAACACTGTCTGTAGGCTTCCTCTTGCATCGGTCTCGGTTTAGCTTCTTTTCTCTATGTGCTCCTCCATGTTATGGCTTCTATTTTGCATGACGTTTTACCCTCCTGGGAATAGTTCAGTAACAGTTTGAGGTGTAGACGCGAGTGGGGGTGTCACGGGTTGACAGCTGAGTGTGCACTCGCAGCAGCGTTTTCTTATCGTTAACCGTTTCACTGCGACGCAAGTAATTACGCACACCTCGAAGAAGCCCAATCTAGCTGCAGGACGCGCGAAGAACTAACGTGGCAGCAGCCACGCCAGGCAACCGAATGTGGCACTACCAAGGCGCAACACGTGCAACCGAATACAACAGTTATCAGAACAGACACAAGGCATTGATCCAGACGACAACCGGCGCATGACAAACCACGTAACTGACTGAATCAAAATCTCAAGTCGCACAGACCTGTTTCACACAAACAGCTACGATCATATAGGAATGGAACAAACTGGTCTGGGATGCTCATCATCTGGATGGTGGTGGTCTTGCAGACACACTGAGCGGAGCGCAAAACTACTAGCAAATATGATATAGATAGTCTACTGACGCTGCTGAACTGCACGTCATTACACGTCTGCGATTGTGACCTCGACCTCGACGCCAGGCTCGATGGTGATGGAGGTGATCTGCTTCACCACATCAGGGGAGCTGATCAGGTCAATCACCCTCTTGTGGATCCGGAACTCAAAACGATCCCATGTGTTTGTCCCTGGAAACATAAAACAATATCGGTAAGATTCAGGTCTTGCAAACCCATCTTCACACACGCGGTGACAGTAATCAAGCAACAATATGGTATGTACAGTTTACAATGCTCTACCTTTTTGGTCCACCAGAAATTAACAAACAGGTTATGGTGCAATTATATAGACTACTCAGAAGGTGATGACTACACAGCATTATAACAACTACTTATAACAATATGCATTGAGCAACAGTCACATATATACAAGGCGTGAAATTATAGTACTATACAACATTTGAGATAAGAGAAGCAAAAATAAAAACTTAACAATATGCAACCAGTTATACTGCACAGATTCAATTTGATGACCCATATATATACACTATTGGGAGTAAGTGATTTTAATTAGCGACAGTCAAACAGGATAAAGAAAAATCACTCATGCCATTACAGCCTATCAATGAGTTAACCAAAGTCACTTAGATTCAGTGAAACAACCTGTTGTATTCAGTTTCAACAAAGCCCATTAGGAGCAAAAATCCCAATCAGACAGTTTCAACAAAGCCAAGGCAAAGCAGTACAGAATATAGGAAATAGCTCAATACCTTCACCGCAAGGGGACTTGCGGGTGGTGATGTGGAGAACCTTGGTGGGGATCCTGACAGGTCCCTTAACTCTCAGCTGCTTGTCCTTGGCACCTTTCACCAAATCCGCACAAACTGCAATCAAATAAACCACGATAAGCCTCAGTTTTATTTTGTGAACCAAGCAACAAAACCAGTAAACAAAACTAGTGCAAGGCACAACTTGGCAGATAGATCTAGACCGCACTCATACAACACGAATCAGACATTGAAAGTACTTTGCAACGCACCACAGCGTAAAACCGCAAAAGCAAGTCAGCTGCACGGACATATAAGATCGAATCGAGAAACAGGGGACCCGGAGGGCGGCGCGTACCTTTCTCCAGATTCTTAACGTTCTTGGAGGACAGGGTGATGCGGATGCGGTTGAGGTGCAGCTCGGGCGCATCCTCGACGCCAAGCTTCCCCTTGAGGCCTCCGTACACCGCCGCCGCCGCCGCCATGGTTCTCCGGCTCTGTATCTACGGGAAGGGCGTCCTCGCTCTAACTCGCTCGGCAGCTCGGGGGAGGCGGCGCGGCTGCAACTAGGGTTTTCGCGCTGTGTGGCTTTCGAGAGTACTTATAGGATCAGCACACGGCTCGGCCCAATTAGAGCCAGGATTCTGACGGCCCAGCTAGTTTTCCAAGGTTATTACTTCCCGGGCTAGTAGGATTCTATTGGAGAGTCCGTGCGGCTTCAATATCGGCGCTGTTAAATACTCACTCGGATGCACAAAAAATTGTCGTTCTATATAAAAGCCATAAGTGCACAAAAAATTGTCATTGAAGCAGAACCGAGGAGTTTCTCTCGTGAAAAAACGTAATAAACGTGTGTTATTATGTGCGGCTAGGAATTGAACTTGCATGAGAGGCCTGAGAACTAGTGAAGTAGACTAGTCAAGCTATTAAAGGGACTATAATAATACTTCCTTGGTATGCGAGAACATGTCCAAAACGATAATTTTTTGTACACCGGAGGGAGTACTCTACTCGTATTCGATATATCTCATCTAACTTTATGATGATATACAAAGCCATCCCAATCTCTTGATCTAGTTTTTGTCCCTGCCCTAACCCGCGCCGCCACATGTTGTGCCATGCCCCCAAGCAGTCGCAGCCTCCCCCTGCCACGGTCTCTGCCAACTCCTAGTTCGTTGATCCCGCTCTTGCTCTTGTAAACGCCGCAACCGATCAAGCCCAATCCAACTCTATCAGACAATAGAAAATGAAGCCTTCGTGTAGGCTGATTTTGTACCCAGACGTGACGAGTCCATATCCATATGTAACTAAAGGTTAGGATGGTTTTAATGAGAATTTTTGCAGGGTCATTGTTATTATTCTTTTAGTCGATATGCATTCAGAGTTTAGGGTGAACGGGAGATTGGAGCTTGATGTCCAAGTCCCAACATCTCGAACCCATAGGGATGAGAAAATGACTACTCTGGACAACACCCAAAATGCGTACCATCACCCAATTCGACTTCTAAATAATTGATTAGAAATAGGAGAAACATAATCGTGACATGATATACAGGGTAAGATAAAGTAGCCTTCCAATCCCATTTCACCTTCTATTTGTTAGATCACGAGTACCAAACTACTTTCACTCAGTCCTCCATCATACTCTACAAGTTACATTCTTGACCAGCAGCAAGACCTTTTCTCACCAGAAGTTATCATCGATGCAACTCTACAAAGTTGCACGTAGATGTTAATTTAAAACATCGAGAAAGAAGATGGGAAGAAACAGTTTGAGGCAAACCAAGCTGCATCGATAGTGATCTACAGCAAAACAAATCACATGGCGCCCTCCAAGAATATATTTCTGTTTCTAGTGTCCATTTTCACGGCTCTCCGCCTCTTCCTCTGCATCCTCAAAACGCTGGTCATCTATTTGAAGCTGCAAGAGCAAATGTTAGCAATGTAGCCAGGAGTTGTATGTTCACAATTAAAAATAAATGCATATTGACAGATCATGTATGTGCCAGTTTTGAACATGGTTTGTTCACTATATTTTGATTTAGCAAATGATCATAAATAGTTCAAGATTAATATTTACTAAGCATCTTAAGAGTTCTCGCTAAAAGCTATACAGCTGAGAAAAATGTGTTACATGATGTTTCCAGTAGCTGTGCAACATCAATTGAAAACTTCAAGTTACAACATAACCTAAACAAGACTTAGCATGGCATTTATTTTCCATCCATGAAAATAAAACTTGGTAGATTGTCATAACAAAATGAAATCTTAATACTTAATAGATTGTCATAAGAAAAAATCAATTCCTTGCATACCTCATGTATTGAACGATTGAGGTCATATCCACCATTTTGACCAATTGGATTGGCATTAAAAAGCTGGGGCTCAAGGTCATTTTCTGCATGCAAGGTTCGATATCAAAGTGTTGAAATATTAACAGGAAAGAAAACTAGAACAACCTAGGAGGAACTAGGTGACATTGTCATAAGGAAATAAAGGGCAGCTTGCGCAGAGTCCAAGAAGGATCCGACCCACTTTGGGTCTTTTATACGCAGCATTTCCCTGTATTTATGCAAAAGGCTGTTTCCAGGACTGTAACACATGACCTTCATGGTCAGTTGGTCACAAGGCAATAACTTTACCGCTACGCCACGGCTCCCCTTCGTTGTAAAAGAAAATAGGCACCCGAATTTGCATCGAAGAGGATTCGAACCTAGGTGGTCATGGTGTATACCCACACTCTTTACCAAGTGACATGGGCTCAGTTCCACGTTAACAGGAAAATGTAAAATAGAAATTGTAATACTTACCATCAACCATGTCGTCATCACCATGAACCCAACCACCACCAGCCATATCTCCACCATGGAACCAACCATTCTCCCCATTGTCTTCTGGGAATTTGAAAGAATACACAGATTTTTGAAACATAACTTTTTTTGAAGTATTGGCTGTAACTAAATAAGAAATAGCTTACCAGCATTAGGATCAGGATTCAACTCAGCACAATGGCAGAAGACATCAAAAAGTGCATCCACTGAAAGATCTGTCAAGGGTACAAGGCATACACATGCCAAGCATGGAATAACATAGGTTTTTCAAGAACTTCAAGAGTCAAGAACTTTTGGCAGTTTGCTGACAACAGTTGTAAATTCAAATATCCAACAGTCAACTGTGAGAATTATTTGCATAATGCAATGAGTAGTGTCTTGACATAGTTGCCAATACGCACAACTAAATGAGCAAAAACTTGAAGTCCAGCAAAAAACATAGCATAAATATAAACAATAAGAAATGATATTTGAGTAAGACAAAGTAATATAGAAGGATACATTGACTAGGATCTGCCAGTATAACACGCATCTCAGAGACACTTGATAGCTCTAATTCACTATTTGCTTCAGGATCGGATTCACCAGCCTCCTCATCAGCACCACGTTCTGTCTCAATCTTCAAGTTAAACAGACTAAATATCAAAAACGTTATTGCAGATACTTTTAAAAGAAAACAGATACATCCTGGCTCACTGTGAACATATCACTAACCACCAAGCACAGAATCAGAAATTCAGGATGCATAGGTACTATAAATTCAACAAGACTACATATACTTGCATGCAAAATGAAGATTGATAACTTCCTTATTCTACAGGGTATGGTGTAGGGTAGATACAAGTCTTAGTAATCTAACAGCATCAAGCAATCGGTGGAAATACAAAAAAATAGCATATGAGCCATGTGCATGTCTATGACTATAAGGCTACACCTTAGCTCGAGCATGTCATGAAAACCAAGCAGATTACTAATGTGGCAAAAGCTAAAAAAAGCAAAAGTCATAACACCAACTGCAACTTATACCGCAGCTGTAAACAAATATACCAATATTCAGATGTATAATGACAATGCACCGTTGCATAAAAATCATACACTGAAAAAACTATATGGCAAGTAGATACGATCCACGACTTAGGTGAACAGCAAAAGAGTCCCTGTAAATTCTGTGATGAAACGATTCTCCAAACACGAATATTTGGAACCAAAATGTGCTGTCAACCTCACCCCAAGAACCAAGATTATAGCTAAAACCAGTCCTGGGACCTAGATCGTTCATGTCACTTTGAACTAAAGCATAACACCGCAGGTTAAGCAACGATGGCTCAGTACACCGGAGCGACGCCTCAAAATTCATTCTACCTTATTAGACCACGTCAAGCGGTAAGTCTACAACGACCAGTCCGTCACTACAGTATCAGAAAAAAAAAAGAAGAAGAGCTCGCTTCTCAATCACCTGCGTGTAGATGCAAGGCGAGGGATACGCCTCCAGGTCGCGCGACAGAGCGTGGAGAGCGATGTCGAGGAAATCCACCGCGTAGCCCTTGCCCTTCTCCGCCCCGCTGAGCCAGATCACCCTCCTAGTCAAACAGGCCAACAGTGAGCGACGAACCGGGCACCAGAAGAAGCTACGGAGGGGGTGTCGCTGGTAGCAGCGGTCGCTACCTGGTGGTGACGAACAGGGTCCCCGGGGGCTCAGGCGCGCGGCGGCCGAGTGCGACGGAGGCGGCGCGGTCCACGCGCACCAGCTCCTCGCCGCCGGACGCGGCCTCGAGGCGAGGCGCGCCGTCGTCGGCGATGTCGGTGAAGAGGCGGAGCCCCGGAGCCATGGGGGGGGAGGCCGAGGAGCTAGGGTTTCGGGGCTTCGGGGTGCGCGAGATTTGGGGATTGTTTCGGGGAGGGTTTAGCGCGGCAGTGTTGAAGACCGTGGCCCGTGCCGTGCGTAAGTACGGCGCTGTGTGTTGGGAAATGTTTCGCGACCGCCTCTCGTGTCTTTTAATAGTACTACCGACAGTACTCTTCTGGGTGGCTCAGCTACTCAGCTATACTGAAGGAATGGTGTTTCCCAAATACCAGTAATTCAACATGTCGTAGACCACATGTCACTATAACGGGGCGACGCCGTAAAATGCTCGGGGTCCAATGGATTGCTCCGTTGAGCGAGATGAAGTCCTGAACTTACACGGGCGCACGAGCACGCACGTCTACACGGGCACACGAGCACGCGCGATAGCTGTGAGATACGCCCGTATGGTCCCGGCAAAGAGTCTTCCCGGCCGTGAGCGCCAGAGACGGGGAGCAACCCTACGACACGGGCGCTGTACGTTGGTATCGGTGCGGTGCACTGCTTTCGTTGACCCCAGCACAGTAACATCGCGGACGCCATGCTATTATGCGTTCCCCTATGCGCATCGGCGCTCCCCGCGTGCGTCCGTGGCAGCTCACAGCTCACGCCGCTGGTTTTCTGCTCGGTTCACGTCGTGCCGGTGCGGCGACTTGACACACTGGCCCAGCAGTCAAGGCGAGGACCCCCGCGACTGCCTACGCAGTTTGGCCGGCAGCCGGCAGCGTGACGCGCGGCGCAGCCGGCGCGGATGACGAGGGAATGGCGACGGCAGGCCGCAGGCGCGCGCAGGTCTCGGTGGTGCCGAACTGACCAGGTCGTCAGGCCTCCGTGTCTCAGGCCTGGCCTGGCCACGCGAGCCGCTGCCGCGCGTCACGGCACGACGCCCCGGGCGTCTGGCTCGCGTGCACGGCTGAGCTAGCAGCGTCACCGTGACCGCACGGCGTCTTCCTGCCTGCTAGTGCTAGGGGGACACTCGCAGGGTCTACACACTTGACTAGGGCCTGCAGCCCTGCACCTGGCGGTGACAGGCGACATGTCGGCGTGAACCTTTCCTATTTGAACGTAAAATTTAAGTTGCGTTTGATCAGCGTTTCAAAACTTTTACCGTAACCATCCTTTCGAATGATGGTATTTTCTGGAACTTTTTAAAACGGTATAGCCACCTTTAAAGCTAGTCACACTCTTAACTTTAATATTAATTTGTGACAATATAGATGCCAGCTCAGCGATTGAACTAACAACAGCAGCAGGGAAAGGAATTTGGATTAACATGCCCATGCCCGTGTGACGAAAATGACCTGTAGTTGCAATATCGAGCCTATTACTTGGCATCTCATTTGAATACTCAGGAGTCATGAAACGTTACCCATGCCAATTGTTACTGTGTGATTTCTCGTATATGGCTCACATTATGTGCCAGCCAACCAAAGGGGAAAGGAAAAAAACAATGTTAAGCTGTCCACGCAGGCGCTCTTCGAGTGGGCGTCGCAGACTTTACAATTTGGTGAATGATGTTAAGAGTCTTACAAGTGAATGCTCAGTTACACGTGAAGTACTATCTGATGAGTTCTGTACTTCTGGGACTAGGACAACTGGTGTGTACAGTGTGTTTTTGGACACAATTACACGAGCAATGTCTACCGTCAGAGCACGTGCCCAATGGATGAAACAAAAGCTAGCTATAGTATCAAATTAACTTTCTTCTTCACCAAGATGCCTTCAGCAAGTCTGGCCCTTGTTTCCTTGTCGATTTATGTACATCACCGAGGGATCAGCCGAAGCATGTCCAAGAACAAGCTGAGCCAATGATACTTGTCAGAGACTAAAAGCGTCTGAACAAATTGAGTAATTATTCAACCAGGAAATAAAAGAAGATTAGGGAGTAGAAAACAGCAGTAGTTACCATGCCGAGAGGTCCAACGTCAATGCAAGAATGCAAAACAAAAATATAAAGGCAATTCATGCGAGAAATCTTGCATTAATCCCAGCTAGTTCGGTTCCGTCTAAATTCCTTCTTCTGGGAAACCACTTTTTTGTTCTGAAGTCTCTTCCTTTCAGCAGCTGCTGCACTGTAATAACAGTAGAACAATCAGATTACCAGTGTAATTCACCCTAACAGTGTTACATTTGAATTTTACCATCGAGAAACACCCTATTACGGCTTTTGAGATTACAAAAAGGGTGTACCCAGTGCCGAAGGCTCCCACACATGTGAGGTCTGGGGAAGCGTTATTTCTAGACAGCCTTACCCCTATTTTTGCAGATAGACTGGTTCAAATCTAAGACCTCAGGACACAAGTAGAGACACACAAGTTTTGAGATTACTGATGAAACAAATAGAACTGTAGACATTACAGCAAGGAAGTATTTCCAAGATCTTTGAGGAAAAAACAAAAGTTTTGAGTAATGAATTATAACTGAGTGGCCAACTTTAACTGCAACTAAAATAAATTTGACAAATTGTACTCTTTTAGCCTAACAAGCAGGGTAATCTACAAGTTTCATGTATTTACTCAGTACGGCCCCGTAATATCTCCCCAACAAAAAAATAAAGGATATGTACTATATCTGAGATAGAGATCACATCATCAACATGCTGCAGCAACGCAGAATTAAAGGAACAGTATGAGTAGTTTGACAAATTCAAAGAACGTGTACTACAACGTAAGATATCAATCAAATCATCAAGATGTTAGAGCAACGAAAAACTACAATTTTTTTTTACTATGAGCAGTTTAACAAAATCATTGACAGCATCATATAATTCAGTTCCCAGGAACTCGTTGAGTGCTTTGGTGTGGTTCATCGCTGATAAGAGTAACTAATTGATAAGACTTTGGAGCAAGCAACTAGCAGAGAGAATATCTTACATTTTTTCAATCTTCTTCTTTTGGTCTTCGGTAGGGGGTGGAGGAACATATGATGCAGCATCAATGATTGCCTGCTCAATATATTTTGTGTACTAAGTTAAGCAAACTAGTCCTAGAGAAACAATTGAAACGAATAAAGCACACCTGTATTTTCTGCAAAGCATCTTCTATGTTGCCCCTAGGTTGATAAATCATGTCAATAGATGTCCAAAACAAGATGGCTAAAAGGAATATTGGAGTAGCAATTACTTTTGTGTTCTAGTTTTTGTAGAAGAGATCACAAGCTCTCCATCTTTATTTATCCTGTTCTTTTCCTGGGCATGCAGATAACTAAAAATGTAAACAACCTATCCATTGAATTTCAAAGAGAAATATGAAAGAAAAGAAGAACAATATAGAAACATATTTTTTGAAGAACAAAAAAACTGAGGTGCTAAATAAGGAGGTTTCTTTACCGTTTGTAATAATCGTTCCTTGATTATCTCCCCTAGCCAGTGAGCTTCCTTAACATTGAACCGCATGTCAACCTTTGTATTAACTGTAAAATGGTACTGGCATTTTAGAGCAATGATGCAAACACAGAAATAAATGGGAGAAAACACAGACAGAACATTGACTAGAAGCTTTGGCAATGTAAGTGTTTTGGAGATCTCGGAGTTCAAATGTGTAACTGAGTAATTGAAGACTGCTGAACAAAGCATACCACTCACTGACTTCTGAATGCTGAAGCAAGAGGATAAAATGCAACGCGAACAAATGCCAATGCCATGTTAAAACACAAGAGGAACTAACAGAAATGGTTTAGATGAAAAGATTAAAGAAAACTGAGGAAACTGTGTAACCTTTATTGACATTCTGACCACCAGGACCACCACTCCTTGCAAAATTAACAGTAACATGGTCTGCAGTGCAGCATGGAGTTAGAACAGTTGTGGTAATTTAAGCAACAATTAGATACAGTCATCAGAATCGGTGCTGAACACAGAGAAAAATCATTTAGCGTTGCATGACTAACATTTTAGACAATATGAAAGAAGAAAACCCACTATCAAGTGTTACTAATAGAAACAACAGACTCTGAATATGCCATATTACCTGGTACATTAACTTATGAACACATACTACTGTTAGTTGCATCAATCATCAACTAAATGTTCATTATCACCTCAAAACCATACATAATCTTTCCTAGTCCTCACCTGTACACATAAGGCAACAAGCCTAGCTTCATCTCTAAGCCTGAATAACTAGCATTCCACACTAATAACAGGCTGTCCAAGCTTGTTCGCAGCTAGACTTCATGGCATTGTCCGTTAATTTTGACTTGCGAGCAGGGTTGCGAATCCACGCCTAGGCGCCCGCCGGCCGCCGGGACGCCTAGGCGAGCACCAGGAGGCGACGGCGGGCGGCGGCGGCAGATGCGGGCTGGCGGGTGGGTGGGCGACGCCGGCGGTGGCAGAGGCGGCGGGCGGGCGGGTGGCGGCTGGTGGGTGTGGGTGGAGGAGCTGAAGACTCTGGGCCTCACGCTGTTTTGGCCCAAAATAATGTGGACCGTCGGATGATTTTAGATTGGGTTATAAAAGACCTACTCACTCTAACCCTAACCAATTCTCCCTCAACCCTCTTCTCCACTGGTGTGAGCTGCGGCGGCGGCGGCAGCGAGCAGCAAAACCGGCGAGGCGGCGGCGACAGCGAGCGTCAGATGTTAGAAACGGCGAGGCGGCAGCAGCCCTAGGAGGCGGGCGGCGGGGGCGCTAGGCGGGCGGCAGCGGCGACTGCGGCGGCGGCGGCCAGTCGCCGGCCATGCGAGTCGCCCGGCCATGGCGTCCGGGCCAGAGCGCCTGGACGCCTAGTCGCCGACTAGGCGACGCCTCAAAAAAGCTGCTTGCGAGTCATGCGTTCTTTTTTAAGATATGGAAACTAGTACTGGTCTTATACATCATCTGATGCATACAATCTATTATTACAAAGTCTTAATCATGAAATGAATGAAATAGTAACATATACAAGTCGAATCCATAGAGGCGGTTCCCAGGGTCTAACCGCGAACCAGTTCGATCAAACGGACTTAACACGCGCGCCCATCTGTTTTTCAGTACATAAGATTTCTAAAGTCGGCCCAGACAAGCAGTGGAAGCCTCATTAACAATACACAAAGTGCCTCGTGATCTTAATGGCTAACCCCTAGTTCCATGAGTCAGTTCATATGCTACAACCTATATATGTTGTAAGGTTCCATGCTAGGATGTGGTATTTCTATTGGAACAAGAAACAGGATTCAGGCACCGAACGTAGGCGAAATGGGAGCAGTCGGGAGTCTTATACCCAGTGTGATCTTGGGGGCAGGGTCGGAGCCGGCCGATGCGGCGCGCTCCTCGGCGTCGCGCAGCACCTGCTGCGTCAGCGCCAGCCGGGCAGACACCTTCTTTCTCCCGTCGTCACCGGCCGCCGAGCACCGCAGCCGGACCAGCCCGACCCGGCCCGCGCCCCGGCTCAGGCCTAGACTCGGCGCGGGGCACGGGGGGCCCTGGAACAGGAGAGAGGAGACGCGGCGAAAGCCAAGCCATAGGAGGCCGGTGCTCCGCATGGCGGTCGGCATTGGTCAGCGTGCGTTAGGAGATGAGCGGCGAAACTTGAGAGCACGGCGGCCGCACGGTGACGGTGGCGAAGCCGTGAGCAGAAGGGGAAGCTGTCCATAGCTTTGGACTTTTTCGGCTTCATCTGTTTTCCTATGGGCCGGATTGTGAGCTAGCCCTTTGCTTGGGCTTTTTTACATAGCCTATTGAATGAGCACTCTGTCCATATCACTTAAAAAAACACCCTGTCCCTATACAAACGTTTAAGATCGTTGGAAAGTCCAATCAACCAATTCCTTGCCGTTCTCGAGAGTTTCCAGTTTCCAAGGCTGATCACTTCACACTTCGTGTAAATGCTGTTTCGGCTAAACAAAGAATCTTGGATCTTGCACCCAGGGATCAAAACTTCTGCACCAGACCTGAACTGACAAGTAACTTCATTGCTTCTAGAAACTAAATTTCAGAGATCACCCTGTTCCGAAAAAAAAAAGGATGAAACTTTCATGCAAAAAAGCAATATTAACAGAAACTGTTCATGATTAAGTGACCCATATTCACACCACACCAGCAGCAGAATGGCTAAACTCAGATCATGTTTCTACCTGACAGTAAAATCCCCGTGTTCGTTTGACCGGTGCAACTACCCTACCCCTACCCTACTGGTTTTACAGGTCTCCACAAACGTTTGTAGCGCTCCCATTGATACTGGTACAGCAACTCCCCATCCCCTCGCCCCCGTTGGCACTGCTCCCGCCATCTCTGCGGTCGGAGGTGCGGCCGCTGTAGAAGCACAGCACCTTGCATCTCACCACGCCCGCGCCGGCCAGGTACACGTGGAACCCCGGCGCCACCATCATCTTGACGCTGGCCGGCTCCAGCCTCCTCCATGAGCCGCGGGTCGAAGCGCGCGCCGCCGCGTTCCGCGCGCACGACGGGTATCGGCGGGTGCACGGACCGCGCCAGGTGGCGCACACCCCACACTCCCTTGGCGGCGAGGAAGAACGCCTGCAGCAGCGGCTCCGGCCAAGCGAGCGAGCGCGCCCACCCGAGTGAGGCCACCACCTCGCTCATCTTGGCGTCGCAGAACCGGCTGAGCCCCTCGCTGTAGTGCATGGTGCCGTGGAGGAGAACCTCCTCCCACGTGAGCGCCGCGAGGTTGGCCTCGCACCGGCCCGCCGGGTCCGGGGTGTGCGCGTCGGAGTCGGTGTCCAGCTCGAAGTCGGCGTGGAACGCGCGATTGAGGAAGCTCTCGAGGTTCGGGCTCGGGGCTCGCGGGGCTGCGGAGGTGGGTGGGTAAAGCGCGCGCGAGGTTCCGCACGGCGGCGCGCGCCGTCGAGACCGCGCGGAGGGACGACTTAACGGGGAACGCGGCGGCCGCGGGCGTCGGGAGCACCCGCGCCTCGAGGCGCGCAAGCTCGAGCTCCAGCTCGGCGAGCGAGTGCTTCAGCCGCGTGGTCTCCTCAAGCGCCTCGTCCCACGTGCGCGTGGCCGCCGCGAGCGGACGGGAGAGGTCGGCCTTGTTAGAGATATAATAGTGAATATTATATTACATGATATATTAGGGCCTTATTTGCATATTTGTAATCATCATATACTTTATAAATTGGAGTCTCCGGCCCATCAATAATACAGGCAATATTCATAACATGGTAACAGAGCTAAAATCTAGGGTTAGTTCCTCTCAACCCTAGCCGGCGTTTTTTTTTCCTTGCGCCGTCGGCTTCTCTCTTTGATTTTTTTCCATCGGATCGGATCTCTATCCTGCGATCTGAATCCGGCTGCGGTTTCTTCTTGCCGCTCGTCACCGCGCGTGAGTTCTGCTGTCACCCGTCGCCTCATAGGACTGAGTCCTAATCGCTGCCCACCCCTGCAATCTGCTGTGATGTGATGTGTCGTGCTTCTGCCAGACGCTGCATGCATGCAGCAGCTACGGCCTGAGGGCCCTGCCTCATCCTGCATACGCTGTGTATCAGTCTTGAGTGCCCAACAGAGGCTGCTCAGGGCTGCTCGATCTACACGGCCTCCTGTGCGCCTTACAGGTACCGCCCCCGGCCGGTTTTTTTTCTCTCCGATCCACGTGCTCGGCCTCTCGAAATTGCGTGATCGCGCACTATAGATAAGTGTGCCTGTTTCCGGGGTCTCTAGTAATCCCTAACAGTAAAAAAAGAAGGAAAAGAAAGAAAGAAGGAAAAAAAAGAAAGAAAAAAAGTTGCAGCTTGCGCCGCTCTCTTTTGCGCTGTCGCTGTCGCCTGCCGCTGCTTATTTTGCGCTCTCGCCGTCGCCGGTTATCCTATCAGGATGACTTCTTCGGTTGGGGTTCCAGTCGTGCGATGTCCGGTGCTTTTCAATGGCACCAATTACCGCGACTGGGTTCCCCGCATGCGTCTGCACATGCGTGGTATACGACTCTGGGAGTATCTCACAAGTGATCTCAAATGTCTGTCTTGCCCTGCGGTTCCTTCTGATCCTGTTATTTCAGATAATGCTACTAATGATGATGAGAAGAAATTGCTTGCGGATTATGAGACTGGTCTGTCTGCGTATGAGTCTCGTTTCAGTTTATATAGGACTTGGTTGGATGATGATGCTCGAGCTGCTGCTATTCTTGCTGCCAGTATGGAGGATTGTCTTGCTGCTGATATAGTTGAGTTTGAGTATGCACACCAGATGTGGGATTTTCTACGCTCTCGTTACGAGCCTACTGGACAGTCTAACTACCTTGTTGTTATTTGTCAGGAGCAGTTGTTACAGCAGGGAGATGCTACAGTGGAGGAGTTCTTCGGTCAGATGTCTGCTATTTGGCGTCAGCTTGATGCTCTTGGTCCTCAATTGTCGATAGATACTTGTCAGTCTTGTCAGAGTCAGAAGGTTACACTTGAGCTTCGACGCACTTATGATTTTCTGACCCGTCTTCGTGCCGAATTTGAGCCTCTTCGTGCTCAGTTACTTGCTCGTCACCCATGTGTCTCCCTTATGGATGCTCTGACGAGTGTTCGTAATAAGGAGACTCGTCTTCAGTCTGCTGGGTTACTGCTTACTTTTTTCGGTATTGGCGGCTCGCTCAACGACACCTACGCACACGGCTCCTCCACCGACCGTTCCGTCTTCAGTTGCTCCTCCTTCTACGGCTGGGGGGCGTGGTTCTCTTCGCTGTGATTATTGTGGTAAATATGGTCATGTGGAGGCGTATTGTTTCAGAAAGAAGAAGGCTCAGGCTCGTCGGTCTTCACAGGGTGTTGGTGGTGCTAGTACTAGAGGATCTTAGGGGAGTTCTGCTACTATGGATGCACAATTACTAATGCTTCTTCGTCGCCTTGCTACTTCTGCACCATCAGGAGCTGCTGGTTCTGTGACTCAGTCTTCTGCACCTTCGAGTACTGCTGCTGCTTCTTCGTCTTCCACTGAGGGACCACCTCCTACTTCTGCTCCAGGTACTTGTCCATGGATTCTTGATTCTGGTGCTTCCTTCTATATGACTCCTTATTGTACCAGCTTGTCTTCCTTGAGTCCTTCGTATCGTTCTTCTATTGTTCATACTGCCGATGGTTCTCCTCATTCGGTTGTTGGACAGGACACTCTTTTATGTGACTCTTTTGTTGTTCCTGTTGTTTCCTTTGTTCCTGAACTTACAATCCAGCTTATATCCGCTGGTCAACTCACTGATAGTGATTGTCGAGTGATTCTTGATCATGATATTTGTTATGTTCAGGATCGTCACACGGGTCGCCTGGTTGGTACTGGCCCTCGTCGTCATGATTCACAACGTCTTTGGGAGCTTGACTGGCTTCGTCTTCCATCCGCTGCACCTACTAGTCTTGTTGCTTCGTCCACTTCGACGTTTGCTCAGTGGCACCACCGTTTGGGTCATCTTTGTGACTCTCGTTTGTCCGTTCTAGTTCGGCGTGGTCTTTTAGGGTCAGTCTCTAGTTCTGAGTCTTTAGCTCATTGTCAGGGTTGTCGGTTAGGAAAGCAGATTTAGTTTCCTTATCATTCTAGTGAGTCGCTGTGTGAGCGTCCTTTTGATCTTATTCATTTAGATGTATAGGGACCTGCACCTTTTGCTTCAAAAGGAAGACATAAATACTATATCATTTTTATAGATGATTTTTCGCGGCACACATGGGTTTACTTCATGAAACATCGTAGTGAGGCATTATCTATCTATAAGTCCTTCTCGACTATGGTTCGCACTCAGTTTGACACTCCTATTCGTACTTTGTGATCTGATTCTGTAGGTGAATACCTTTCTAATGCTCTTCGTAAGTTTCTTTCTGAGCAAGGTACTCTTGCCCAGTTTTCTTTTCCTGGTGCTCATGCTCAGAATGGTGTTGCTGAGCGTAAGCATCGTCATCTTCTTGAGACGGCTCGTACTCTTCTAATTGCTTCCTCTGTTCCTCCTCTTTTTTGCGCCGAGGCGGTCTCGACTGTCACTTATTTAATTAACATTCAGCCATCGTCGGCACTTAGAGGGGGGATTCCTTTTGAGCGTCTTACGGGTAAGACGCCTAACTACACCATCCTTCGTCTTTTTGGATGTGTTTGCTACGTGCTGCTCGCACCTCGTGAGCACACTAAGCTGATTGCTCAGTCGGTCGAGTGTGTTTTCCTTGGATATAGTTCGGGTCATAAGGGGCGTCGTTGTTGGGATTCTATTGATCGAAAGATGAGGATTTCACGGGATGTTGTTTTTGATGAGACACGTCCTTTCTATCCTCATCCTTCTTCTGATTCTTCTTCTGTATCCGTGGTCGATCCCATTTCATTTCTGTTCTTTCCAGATGCTCCAGTTTCTGGTGTACCACCTTCACACTCGGTGTCGCGTTTCAAGGTTTCTTCTCCTTCGGAACCTGCTTATTTGGTTCCCGATTATACTTTGAAGCCTCCTGAGATGCAGGTCTATACTCGATGAGTTGTCCCTCCTTCAGACGTACCATCTTCTGATGAGTCGTCTACCCCAGTTGGGTCACCTTGTGATGATCCATCTTCTGCAGATCAGTCTGCCTCTTCTAGTACGTCCTCCTCTCCTGAGAGATCATCTCCTTCCGATGATTTTTCTCCTGAGCAGCCTCTTGGACGTGGTCATCGTCCTCGACAGCCTCCTGATCGGTATTCTCCTTCTAGCTTTGTTGTTGCTGCTCTGCCTGAGCCGGCTACGTATCGTGATACTGTTTCTTATCCGGAATGGCAACATGCAATGGCGGAGCAGATTGTTGCTCTCGAGCGCACTGTCACGTGGGAACTTATGCCATGTCCCCCACGTGTTCGTCCTATCACCTGTAAGTGGGTCTATAAGGTTAAGACCCGGTCTGATGGTTCACTTGAGCGCTATAAGGCTCGTTTAGTCGCCCGTGGCTTACAGCAGGAACATGGTCGTGAATATGATGAGTCCTTTGCTCCTGTTGCTCACATGACCACTGTTCGCACTCTACTTGTTGTGGCCTCTGTTCGTGACTGGTCCATCTTTCAGCTTGATGTGAAGAATGCCTTCCTTAATGGTGAGCTGCGTGAGGAGGTTTATATGCACCCACCACCTGGGTATTCTATTACTGAAGGTATGGTTTGTCGTCTTCGACGTTCTCTTTATGGCCTTAAGCAGACTCCTCGTGCTTGGTTTCAGCATTTTGCGTCTGTGGTCACTGCTGCTGGTTTTTCTGCCAGTGCTTATGATCCTGCGCTCTTTGTGCATATCTCGTCTCGTGGTCGTACACTTTTTCTTCTCTATGTTGATGATATGATCATCACTGGAGACGACCCTGAGTACATAGCCTTCGTGAAGGCTCGTCTTAATGATCAGTTTTTTATGTCCGATCTTGGTCCTCTCCGTTACTTTTTTGGGATTGAGGTTTCCTCTACCTCTGAGGGGATCTATCTGTCTCAAGAGAAGTACATTCAGGATCTTCTTGATCGGGCTTCTCTTACTGATCACTGCACTGTTGAGACTCCTATGGAGCTCAATGTTCACCTTCGATCCACTGATGGTGAACCTCTTGATGATCCTACTCGTTATCGTTATATTGTAGGGAGTCTAGTATATCTCGGTGTCACTCGTCCTGATATATCATATTCCGTTCACATTCTAAGTCAGTTTGTTTCAGCTCCGACTCAGATTCACTATAGCCACTTACTTCTTGTCTTGCGTTATCTTCGTGGGACTATCTCTAGGCACTTGTTCTTTCCACGCTCTAACTCCTTACAGCTTAAGCATATTGTGATGCCACTTAGTCTAGTGATTCCTCTGATCGTCGATCTCTTTCTGCCTATTGTGTTTTTCTTGGTGGTTACCTCATTGCTTGGAAGACAAAGAAACAGGTAGCAATTTCTCGTTCACATGCAGAGGCTGAATTGCGTGTTATGACTCTTGTGAGTGTAGAGGTTACTTGGTTGCGGTGGTTGCTTGAGGACTTTGGTGTTTCTGTTGGGATGCCGACTCATCTGTCTGACAGTACAGGTGCTATCAGTATTGCTCGTGATCCGGTCAAGCATGAGCTTACCAAGCATATTGGTGTTGATGCTTCTTATACACGAGCACAGATACACCATGGTGTTGTTGATCTTTAGTATGTGTCTTTAGAGGTTCAGCTGGCTGATTTCTTTACGAAGGCATAGACTCGGGCTCAGCATGGTTTTTTATCTCTATAAACTAAGTGTTTCTGAGACACCTTGAGTTTGAGGAGAGGTGTTAGAGATATAATAGTGAATATTATATTAGATGATATATTAGGGGTTTATTTGCATATTTATAATCATCATGTACTCTATAAATTAGAGCCTCCCACCCATCAATAATACAGAAAATATTCCTAACAGCCCGCAGCGTGGCGCCACTGCTCGCCGTGGCCACCCGACGTCGGCGACGGCGACGAGCGCGGTGTGGAGCGGCGCGTGAGGGAGACGAAGAGCGAGCGGACGAGGTCCCGCTGCTTGAAGCGGCAGTCGGAGCAGGACACCGCCGCGACGTACCCCGCCTGGTCGGCGCCGGCGCCTTTGGCCCCGCGCGGCGTCTTCTTGATGCCGTGGTTGAGCGGCGTCGCGGCGTGCGGGTGTACTTCCTGTCCACCTTCTCCGACGCCGTCGCCGCGCCCCGCCGCTTGGTCTCGGGAGTCTGACGGCGCGTCGGGCAGCTCACGGGTCAGCACTCAAGCACGGCAACACGGTCGCAACATCAGATAAGGGGAGGAGCACTTACCGTGGCGGGGAAGGGAGGGGACGGGGAGGGAGACGAGACCATGGCCGCGAACCGAGTCCCCACGTGCGCGCTATGTACACAGCTCGGCGATGCCCTCTTTTCTCCGCGGGGGTTTTGTTGGGACCGGAGGCAGGTGGTGCTGTGGGCGCCGGCGCCTGTCCCGTCACTGTGGCTTGCGGTGGTGGCGACGGCCGAGGCGACGTCGCGATAGTACGGCTGCGGAGCTCGGCTGTATGGGGGCGCTCGGCTCGGAGTCGCGTCGTACGGTGGTGTTCGCGCGTGTGACTTTCGTTTTTTTGCAGTTCGCTTCACGGGGACGAGAGGGATGGAGCGCGGGACTTGAATGCCGGTCAGGTCCGGTCGCTGATGCGCTTAATGCCCCGCTCCAGTCTCACTCTCTCCACTCCTCTGTTTCATTTTGTTTTGATAAGATCCCGTGCTGCCCCTTTTTTACCGGAGGGCTAGAGGTTTTTGCATGTGCGCTTCCTGGTTGCACGTAGTACAATTGTACTACGTGCGTTCGTCGCAGAGCGATCGTATGCCTAATCACTCACTGACACGGCTACTCAATCTTCAGACAGTACACCGAGAGTATCTTCATGCACGTATTCCGTCCTAGAGAGTATCTTCACTGACACGGCTACGTCCTAGAAGAAGTGCCTGACATGGAGTACGCCGCCATGCCGATGATCCCATATATTCACACTGTTCGTGTTTAGAAAGTGTTTTCAGTGGTGCCGAAGCGCGACAAAACCTGCACCTGCGTTGCTTTTACCATGAGCTCGCGACGCGGTGCGCCAATGAGAGCGTCTGGCGAGATGGTTGCGCCGCCGTCTGTCCGGGTCGTTGGGGCCTGGCCGGCCGGCCGGCCGACTCCAACGATCTCGAGCGCGGGGACGCACACGACCCCTTTGGCGGTCGTCGCTCGCGACAGGCTCAGGCTCGTTGCCGCGCGCTGTGACGAAGACGCCCGCGGCCCGCCTGTGGCTTGTATGCGAATGGCTCCGCAGGACAGGATGCCAGGCTTATCCCAGGTTCATCAAGTCAAAGCTCGCGCACAGTTCGCAGGATCGGATCGTTCGGGTTCCAGCAAGGTCCAGACGTTAAGAGGGCGATTTGGTTGCCTGGTTGCCGCTCGACCTGGCCGACCGCATGCAGGTTTCGGTTGATTGGTTGTTATAAAGATGGCAATGGTTTGGGTTTGGGTCGGGTGGAGCGAAAACCCATTCGAAACAAAATAGATCGCGGGTGAAATTTGAGACCCACATCCGTATCCGCGAGTGAGAATTCGCACCCGCACCTGTCAGGTTTCAGGAAAGTTTCGGATGACTGTTGGGTTTGACTTTTTTACAAACATATTATAACATTTAATAAATAAGTCTAAAAAAATATCTATCTTGAATGGAAAGGGCAGCCCGATGCATGTAGCTCCCTCCTGCGCAGGGCCCGGAGAAGGGTCCGATCCATTTGGGTCTTTTGTATACCATCTTTCCCTGCATTGCTATAAGGGATTTCTGCAAGGGGCTGTTTTCAGAACTCAAACCCTTGACCTCATGGTCACAAGGCAACAACTTTATCGTTGCGCCAAGGCCCCCCTTCTTTGAATGGCAATGCAAAAAATAACCCTTTTTGGTCGCTATGAGGATTGGGAAGACTGGTTGGGATAGCAAACAACTAACGGGGTAAAAAATATTAAGTTGCTTATAAAGATTATAAATATAGGTTGTGATAAGTAAGATGCAACAATTAAATTATAGTAAACAATAAAATTTGACTTTGAAACTATAAACATAAATTATTTCGGGTACTCGTCTAGTACTCGTGAGTGCAAAATAAAACTCGCACCCACGACAAGTCAGGTCCGGTGCGGGTTAGACCCGTGGATGAAAAATCCCACCCGCAACCGCAGCCGTCGGTTACCTGCACCCACGGATGGAATTGCCAACAAAGTCATCGGATGATCGGGCGCAAGTCAGTTGCAGCCTGTTTCCGCGGAACGAAAATTTGTTTCATTTTTCTGGCGGGGCCTGGACCGCGTAAAATTAGAATTCACCACCTGTTAGCTCAACTTCTCTGGTTAATGGATTAACCATAGGATGGGTTAACAGTTAGCTCACCTGTTAGTCCTCCTGATTGGATGACCTAAGGACTAGAATTAATCAGTTAACATTAGTTCATGTTTGGATCTATTAAGACAAACCGTTATTAATAATTAGTTGGCTAAGAAAGTTGGGACATGTTTGTGTTCTAGACTAACAATAGTTAGAGGACCGTAGCTAAAAATCTTTTTTTGCCACTAACTAAAATTAGTTAGGGTTTATTTGGACATTTGACTAATAATTAGTTCCGTACAACACAGGATTAGCTCCTATTCTTCAGCTAATAGGCAAACAATTAGTTGGATGGTGGCATAAAAATTGATAACCTTATTAATCTCTTGCTTGGAGCAATTAGCCGGCTAACAATTAGTCAGTTGGATGAAAACATGACCTTAGTTTGTGAGATTGGAACAAACTACCCACATTCAAGCACAAAATCATTGGTCTCGATATCTCTATAGTTGCGAGGAGTTTAGGCAATGTTCAGACTCTAGAATCGTGTTGTATGATAATCTACATATATAAAGATTTATTTTGTGCAAGAAAGGGGTAATTTTTCCTTGAAGGGAAAGGGGTGATTTAAGGTGTCATCTATACCTGCTTTCCCGATTACCTTTTTAAGGATGGAATAAATTCGTCTTGCTATCAATGACCAGTAATACCTTTTTTAAGAAAAACACCAATGGCAATATTTATAATGAAAAAACATCAATGACAAGATTATAATGTAAATGTAAATCACGAACCGGCAGTCCCATGCGCAAACCGTTGCGATTCTCAGTTACGATTAACGCAACTCAACAAACGAAACCAAAGACGCTTCCCTTCCCGATCCCGTCACGTCTTCTGAAAAAAACGCACGCCCTAGCCGGCTACCCTGCCCCTTCCCCGTGGCCTCGTCTTCTCTCCGCCCCAACCCCCCACGCCGGCGCCGTAGTCCACAGCAAGTCACCTCCTCCCGCCAAGCCCGTCGGCCCGTGCGCCCCGCCTTCCCTCTTGCATCCCGGACGCCGTAGCGCTCCTGCCCGGCGATCGCCGGCGCTCCCCAGGTCTGCTCACGTGGATTTTTTTTAGTTTTCGTTTGGCGATTGTGTCGATACATTGGCCGAGCTAGTTCGGTTTCGTTCTGGTATATGGCGCTAGTCGGCGGATAACTTTGGTAGTTGAATCAGTCCTGCTTTGTGGTGGTTCGTACGCTGGTGGGTGAGGTAAGGATTTCGCTGATCGTTAGCTTAGCCTGTTTGTTAGCTGATGAACATTGAGGCTCAGGGCACCGGACTGCTTTTCGTGTAGGGTACGCTGGAAATGAGAAGGGGCATAGGTTTTGAGTAATTTCGTTTTGGAGATTAGGTGTTAGCGGAGAGTTGATTGATAAATTGAACTATGCTACGAGCTTAAGGACCGTTAGATTCTGCTGGAAGTATTGCTGTTTGGAGTTGGAAGCAGCAGCTAGATAATTAATGACTGCCATTGGGGGGGGGCATCTGTTCCGCACACCTGTAAATGTGTTTCAGATGTACCTGAGTAAGCTTGTTCAGAACTTCTTTTGGCCTAGGTTTGGTACCCAGTTTAGCTTCGTTCTTGTGCAGCATTTTATAAAGTTAGACTCTGTTTTGAAGGAAACTCATGTCATTTACTTGAATTTTACTGGAAAGTGATATTATGCAAATGTGCCTGACTCGTTTTTTATTATAGGCTTGTTTGCGTGGGATGGCAAGGGGGGATATCAATAGGCCCCAACTCTTATTTTCTTGAATGATGTCCTTCCTATCGAAGGACACATATTCACAAACAAGGTTTAAATGGCCGTGGAGAAGCGAATCACCATTATCGGCACAACTGCTCGTTGATCCTGAAATAGAGTTGTCAGACTATCGAAGATTGCCGAGTTCTGGAAGTGAGAGCCCTTCTGGGCTTCTCCATGGTGAAGGCTTCAAGGAAGAACCGATTCCTGACTTGGATATATTCTTAGAAAGGCTTTATGGATATTTCTGTACTAAAGGGCTTAGGTGTATCATTACCAAATGGATAATTGATATACTTAATGTGCTTTTTATGGTTTGCTGTATTGGGTTTTTCTTCTTATTTGTTGACTGGAATACCCTGGGCCAATTGAAATGTGGCGTGGAGGCACTCGAGTCTGGAGAGAAACCATGTGATCTGATGAAGGTCATGAAGCAAAATCCGCTAGTCCCCTTCACATTACCTAAAATGATAACTGTTGGGTCAATGGTTATATTGACGGCCTATGGACTTACCAACTTCCTCAAGTTCTTTGTACAGTTAAAAAGTACACTGAATGTTCGGCAGTTTTACTATGACAGGCAATTTTTTTCAGCTTCTACGTTTTTTTTTCTGCTGAACTGCAGTGTTTTTGCTTAATCAGTTAATGTGATCCATGTTCTGTTTTATCTTTGTGTAGCCTTAAGGTGACAGATCTCGAGATCCAAACAATATCATGGCCCAGAATAATTGAGAAGGTTGTCCTAGTGCAGAAGTCTCAAAAACTTTGTGTTGTTAGGGATCTTTCGGAGCATGATATTATCATGAGAATAATGAGGAAAGAAAATTACTTGATTGGGATGGTCAATAAAGGTATTATTTCGTTTCCGATTCGTTCCTGGGTACCCGGAGCTGGCCCAACTGTCAGATCTCATGTGCATGACAGGAGAAACTATCTGATACTTCCAAAGGCCCTTCAATGGACCTTTAATTGGTGCATCTTCCAAAGGCCCTTCAATGGACCTTTAATTGGTGCATCTTCCAAAGTATGTTTGATAGGTAAGGAAGTCGATACTCTTCTCTACAGCTACTTTCAGTAGCAACCAGTCCAGGTCGTATAAGCTGTTAAACAGCTATTTTAGTGTATAGCTGCATGATACTGCTGAGATAAGCCAGCTGTACCTATTGTAGCCGTGTTGCTACAAAAACAGAATTTGACATTACTCATATTACTCTTGCTATAAGTATGTAACACAGTCTGTAGTACTCATTTTCAAAGGTTAGGCCTTACACACATCCCATTAACTTAAAAAGTCATAAAGAACAGATCACTTATGATATCTCCCACTTCCGCACATACGTCTTTAGTTGTCAAACAGATCATGTTGGGTTAACAATTTCACTTGTTAGCACCTATAGACTCCTCCAAGTCTCCAACTTCCAATGTAGACACTATCCACTGAAGTTCTCATATGTTTCTTTTGATGGTTCCAGTCTTCTGGTTTACTTCTCTTGCTTACTTTGCGAGTTTGATTCCCTTGTTTATTTTCTACTGAAAACCCATATTATCCTTTTTGCAGTAAATTTTGTGTACGTAAAGAGTTTTTGACAAGCCCAGCTGTATTGAAAAGGCGACTTGTGTTTATGGGCACTGCAATGCTTATTCTGTCACCCTGCCTGGTGATATTTCCATTGGTATACGGCATTCTAAGACATGCTGAGGAAATCTATAATCACCCGAGCACAGCATCATCTAGACGGTGGTCAAACTTATCAAGGTGGATTTTTAGAGAGTATAATGAGGTAACTTCTCCTGCAGTACTCATTTATCCTCTCTTATCACTACAACTGCAGTGTTACACAGCTATCTCATTTTGCCTGCAAGCACCTTTTGCCTATTGATGCCAGCAGAAGCTATGCGATTATTATTTCTGATCTTTCCAACTCATTCATAGGTTGATCATTTCTTCAGACATAGAATGAACAACAGTGCCGTGCATTCTTTGAATTACTTGAAGCAATTTCCAACCCCATTGGTTTCCATCATGGCAAAGTTCGTATCTTTTGTTTCTGGTGGCCTGGCTGGTGCTCTGATAATCATTGGATTTGTGGGTGAATCCATTCTTGAGGGGCATGTAAGTCCTTGATTTTGATTTTTTATATTTTGAATGGCATGGATCTTACTCACCCTTTTAAATCTAGTTATTGGTTTATTTTGAAGATTTTGGGAAGAAATCTATTCTGGTATGCTATTGTTTTTGGAACAATAGCAGCTATAAGTCGAAAAGTAGTGGCCGATGAACTTCAAGTAATTGACCCAGAAGGAACCATGTGTCTTGTTGTCCAGCAAACACAATACATGCCAAAGCGGTGGCGTGACAAAGAGAGCAGTGAACTGGTTCGAAGAGAATTTGAAACGTTGTTTCAGGTAATTAGTTCAGGGCTGTTTGATTTTGTGAGTTTTTTGTGTTCCATATTTTACCAACGAGCCATGATATCCAAATGTTTACATATGTACCATCCGGCTTTAGAATGTGACTATTTTAATCCCTTTTTTGCATCAATCATTTTTTCCATCATTCCCCAAATTGATGCATTATTAAAAACATGATGTTTAGACCATTTTCGCCATCACGGAGCATCTAATATAGGTGGATATGTAAGTAGAGCAATGATATAATATCACGCTGTTGCACTGATGATGTTTCTATTCATTTCCGCCTCTTTCAAGTATGGCTATAGAGGACAAATTAGTTTGGTTGTTTGTTAGTAGCTAACTAGCTATTTGAGATTTATATGTAGATTCTCAGACCTCAAAAGTGTTCTGTCTGCTTGGATGTTGCTGCTTTAAAATCTAGGTCGATCTTACCTATATATGGCTTATGTTGAATATATAATGCGTATTAGCCATGCAGTTTGCTTGTTCAGTCATGGACCTGAGAGTTGGCTTGACGAATTGTCCTTGCAGTATACCATAATAATGCTGCTAGAAGAGATGGCATCCATTTTCATCACTCCTTACTTGCTCATATTTGAAGTACCAAAGGTAATGTTCTAAACTATATAAACAGAAATTTGGCGTATGCCAAGTTTAAAGCAATTATGGAATCTATGTGTCTACAGCGTGTTGACGACATTCTGCAATTCATCTCTGACTTCACAATTTATGTAGATGGAGTGGGAGATGTATGCAGGTTCTCTGCTTCTGTCTCTTCAGATTCTTCCATAGCACTTAATGTTGTTTGGGTCCTTGCAATACTTAACATCCTTACTCCATTTTGTTTCATAGCCTGAGCTTGTTTGACTTCAGAAAACATGGAAATAGAAGCTATGGGTCACCATTCGATGCAGTTAAAAGCCTAAGGAGCTCCCAAGGAAAAATGGAGAAATCATTCTTAAGGTACATGTGGTTTCAAGTACTCTTAGGCTTTGAAATTTGAATGTGGTTTAAGAATTATCATCATGCATTGTAATTGCTGTTAAGATTGATTTCATGGTTTGGAGTGATTAAGTAATTGTTTGCTGTGAATTTCATGTCTTATGCAGTTTAATCGACCTGGTGCCTGCAAGTTCACCTTCATTAGCATAGACGATGTGTTTACACCTTAGTTTATTTAGGTAGTTGGTCCCTGTTAAATTTGTACTGTTTACAACTAATCAACTTTACAACTAATCAACATTAGTAAGGGGATTTTTTGCAAAAAAAATTGTCTTCAAAATGAGCAGTTAGTTTGATATGAGGCCGTAGTATATAACAGAGAATGTCGTCACCCTAAAGTGTGACCAAGGGCATTACCATTTTTACTGTTGTGTATCTTTAATCACTGTTACCTTGGTGACATAAAGATGTAGAATATGTAGGCACTTTCATAGCAGCAATTGATAAGCCAAACAGGCACCGTTGATTTAGTTCATGTGTAATGTGTATTATGTACACTTCCAGTCATACAGGACAAAAGTAAAGTGTTCAAATATGGTAGTCTTGGGCAGTTTGTATATTTCCTCACATGAATTCTAATTGTGCCACCGTGCTACTGTTACATGATTGTTTTTCAGCTTCCAGAGTGTGTATCCATCATGGGAACCAAATGCTGATGGTAACCAATTTTTATCCAACCTCCAGAAGTTCAAGGAAAGACAGATTCACCAAGAAGCTCTTGCACATTATCAGGCAATGGAAGCATCAGGATTTCTGACAAGCCCTAGAGGTCAAAGGGATGATATCTTACATCGACTACGAAGTGAGATCCATAGACGTACTGATGGCATTCCTCCTTTCTTTTATAACTCGGGCCCCTTAGGATTGCTTGACACGGATCAAAGAACCCATCCGTACATTCTGGACTGGTATTACATGTGTCATCCAGCGCACTCAGATAGAACTGTGGCACCCCGGTTTGAACAAGTGTCTCCCCAGAATGGTGTGAACATGAGTCCACCAGCAGGTGAGATATCTGACAATGAAGATGTGAGAAACTGGGACTACAGGCTGTATGAAAGAGTTCAAAGTCATTTGGAGGCGTCAACATCAAGCGCTTTATTCCAGAATGCTCCAGTAAAGTGCCATGGTGGAGAAAAAATATTTAATAACCACTGGTGGGATCATGGACTTGCACATTCTGGTGGTCCGGAAGGCAGTTTCCTTGAGCCTCCAGAATTTGGAGACCAGTTCATGCCCGGCACTCGTGCCAGCAGCTATCACAGTTGCAGTCTATCAGAGGCAAGTGCGAACGAGCTAGATAGAAGCAACAGCAGTTGGAGAAGTCCCCAGGCCTAGTCCAAGACAAGGTACATCGATGACTCAGACATTGAGGAAGGGCTAAGCCTTCGCTTTGCCGATGACCATCAGACAGATGAAGATGGTCAACATGGGGCCGCTGACCATCAGGGCCCTTCTGCACCAGCTGGGCTTCATGTAAGAGTAATACCTAGAAGTAGTGACCCTGTATAGACAAGCTCACTGGTTTATACTTGCGCACGATTGTAACCCGTCGTGCGAACCACATCAGAAACAAAGGGCAATCAGCTCATAAACTGGCAAAACAGCCACCATTCTTTTGTACGGAGCAGTAATCTCGCTGTAAATAGCACGTCCTGCTCTGTTTAGGGTAGCGATGAACGAGGCATGGTTTTGCAAGTTGGAACACATGTTTAGCTGGAACTGCCGTAAGGTTCGGAAACATTAATCCACTGACTTGCTTGTCCTGCGTTGAATTTTCACGTCCCACTCGTGTAGCTCTTGCAAGCTGCAACATTGGAATGAAAAATGCAGAAACTGAAATATCTCATTTTGAATTATTTGACGTTGGCTCTGCCGGTGAAGCTTTTGCTGTTCTGAGGCACCAGAAGGCACACTGGCACAGACGCACAGTGATGCTTTGCTACCCTCCAAGAGCCAGACAAGCAGCTGCCAGCTTTATTTTTCTTGTCGAGCTCGAATCTACCAAGATCAAAACGAGGCCGTTTTGATAAGGTAGGAAAAGTAGGTTTCGTACTACGCAACATAGTCGAAGGTTTGATACCAAACTCCTCCAGCTATAGAAGCAGACAGGCTGGACTTGTGGGCCGGTCGGCGACACGAACGAGGCTACCACACACGTTGCTAACTGTACATGGTCCAAACTGTTGCGGTGCACCATGCATAAAAGAAACCATTATACCGTTGCTATCAATGCTGCTAATTCTGAATGAAATTTCATCAAACTTGAAGTGTTAAGATCTTGATTCGACCGTAAACCTGAATATTTAAGGATGCTTGAGAGGGACCTGGTTGTAAGGTAGCTAGCTCAATAATCCTGACCCACACGGTAGCAAACATATGGCTATAGCTAAATCCTTCTCATTCTCAAAATAGGCGGGGTGCACCTCTGAAATTTCCCCCAGTTTGTCAACATGGAGTTGGTTAATTGCGATGGCGGTCGGAGCCGGAGCCGCCCGGCGCAAGCACGCCGAACCCATTCCCACGGGGCGTTTCTTCCCGCACGTTTCGCGCCCATGTACTCCACCACAACCACCTGTCCTCTCCGCGGATTCAAATCAATGCCAAATCATAGTTCCAGCACTCGAAAATCTCCCCCTTTCTGTAGCGCCAAGGAGAGAAGAGGCACCCCTCCACGGCCCATGCATGGCGAGATCGAGAACTTCTTCTCTGGAAACATGGAGTTGGACTGTCATTTTCCCGTGTTTTCAGCTACTAACCACGGCTGCCCGGAAAGCAATGGCGATCTGCCGTACCAGGTTTGGTCCGCGATGCACACGGCAGTTGGGGGGCGGTAGGTCGGCACAGTGGTTAGATCTTTCTCGTTTCTTGCCGCCACCGTTCAAGCCCGAGCCCGTCCCGCTCTGCATGTCTGATGACCCGGTTGATTCTAAGCATCGGCGCCGAACCGCACGGGAAAGCAGCCACTGGAGGGCGGTGGCGGGCGCCTTGGAGAAGTTCGGGAGAAGGGGCGGAAAATTCCAGTGAAAGCGAGGTTCCGGCCGGTGCGTACTACGTACCGCGGCGTACGCGTGGACTAATTAATGCTCAGAGATGGGAGTGGTTTTCGCTTCAGTTTCTTATTGTGGCGACGAAGCGTGCCCCCGTATGTCACTGCAGGGACGACGCGTCGTCAGAGAGCATTGGCCCACCTCAAACCAACTCTCGACGGAGGTGCTGCAAAATCAAATGGTTTTCTTTGAGCTGACAGCGAAGCCCTGTCGGTAAATACGTTGCGAAGATGCTACATGGAGAGGAACTTGTACTGGAATATTTTGAGTTCCTCCGCCAATGGAGTTTTCACAATGTTCTGTTAGTTTGTTGAAAGTTCAACGGCATTAGGCCAAATCACTCGTCATATTCCAGTCTTTCTTTCGATTTTAGTTCTGATTACTGCTCAAACCCATTCTGTTTTGCCGTGTGGCAGCGCTAGAAAAACTTTCTCCTGCCGGGCCATACACCAGCCAATATCCCTTTTGGAGAATATATATTCACACCTTTCACTAGCACCGGTTGAGAACCAGGGAACGAACCTGCGTTTTCTTTTCATTAAGACAGTAGAAATAATAAGATTCAGTATTGTGTCTACTGATTATTTTTTCGTGTGATCTTAAAGTTGACTCTGTCGTGTAGCTTTTGTTTCCGTGGCATACAGCACCGTAAGTGTGCTGGTAAAGGAGACCAAGAGATTTGACACTGGATGTGCACTGTCAAGTGAGATGTATTGTGCCAAACATTATGTTAGCATCACACTGTCAAGAAAGTATTATGTACAATTCTATACAGCTGTATTATTATTCATCCACCTGTCTATTTTCATGTAGTAAAAGGATGATATATACATGCATGACCCACCATGGCGTCCTTGTAAGCTCCAAGCTGTCTCCACCACCAACTTTCAAAGCTTTTCATTTCTACTACTGCTACTATGTACATGTGGCTGCTAAACCTAGAAACGGCAAATAAAACGCCTACTCAAATTTACAACCTAACCGCACCTTCCCGTATTTACACTAGAATTCCATCGAGCGCACGTCTCTCTCCTTCATGACTTTCCTCACGAGCAGGATCTTATGAGGCCAAGGTTGAACAGGTTCTTCTTCACGAGGCTCCCCAGCGAGAAGAACCCGGCGCCGCCGCGGCCGGGGTCTCCCTCCCTCGAGCACAGACGCGGCCGCAACGCCTCGTCCACCCGGAGGCTCTCCGTGCCGATCCTCTGGATCACCTCGTCGATGGTCTTGAGGTCCGCCGGCCGGCCGGCCACGTCAGTGACGTGGAACACGTTCATGGCCATGTCGCCCCTGGTGGTGATCTCGGCGTGCGTGACCGAGAGGCTGTTCTCCCGGAACACGCGCGTCACGTACGCCAGCAGCCCGCGCCGGTCGGAGATGCGCAGCTCCAGCCGCACGCCCTGCCACGTGCAGAAAAGGACCAGTGTTAGCAAGACGGCCGTGGCCAAGATTCCGGCGTAACACATGGCCGGGTGAAGTGGAAAGTTGGCACGAAAGAGACTTTCTCGCTTGGGAGTTGGGAGTGCGAAGAGGCGGAACGAGTCGTGAACTGGGGCGTGGCGCGGCGTGGCATGGAGAGAAAGGAAAGGAGATGTTCAGCGATCACGCACCTCGGATGCGCGCCTCTCGATGGCCGCCTGCAAGCATCGGATCACGCGCCGCCTCTCGCCCGCCGAGCTGATTGGCCGCCCGTCCAACCGCCTGATGTAAAACTCCTGCGGCCAAAGCCAAGCCAAGCCAAGCAAAGCGTAACTCCGGTTAGCTTCAGACGCGAAGCATGTTTTTAAGAGACGAAAATAAATGGTCACATGCGTGCATAGGTTTCTAGTGTCTGGATTCAATTGGCCGCAGCATTTCGACGAATTTATAGCAAGATCGTGCTCATCACGCAGGCAAGTAAACTGTACATAGCCTGCATTTAACTCCCTTCATTCTGAAATAATTAATGTTTAGAACAGCTAATTTAATTTAATTTAAACTAAATTAGCTGTAATAAACGTCAAATTCAGAACGGGAGTAGAAACGAAATTTTTTATGCCAAGACTTCAGTTAACTTTTAGCTCACATGAGAGAATCACAAGAGTGCGGTAAAAAATGACAGGAAAGGCCGTACGCCTAACACCATCAACCACCCACGGAAACATCCAGATTCTGAACAGGAATTCCTTTCTTCGTAAAACCAAGAACTCCGGACGAACGGGTGGAATGCTAATAGCGACCCTAAATTAGCGCAAGAAAAAGAATTGGGAGGAAGAGAAGGGACGGCGAGCCTGGAAGCCTCACCTGCCGAGCGTGATCGCCGTCTGTGTCGAACGTGCCGTGGTACGCCACGTAATCCAGGTCCGTCAGGGTGCAGACGACGTCGAATAGGAGCTTGGGGCGGTCGCGGCAGCTGACGGTGACCACCGAGTACCCCCTTTCCCCCCAATCCTGCACCGCGACGGCCGTGGTGGTGGGCGGGTCCGCCTGGCCGGGGATCTCGGCCTCCTCCTCCCCGTCCTCGTTGAGCAGCTGGTGGAGCCTCCGGTCCACGTTGACGGCGGCGCCGGACAGGACCGTCCTGGCGCCGCGCGCGCCGCCGCGGAGGACGTGCCGGAGCCTGGACTCGACGCGCCTGACCCGGGCCGCGTCGTCGATCGGCGCGCCCGTCTCCTCGTCGCGGACGAACACGACGGCCGCGACGCGGCCGCCGTGCGTCCAGGCCCTGGCGTCGACGATGCCGCAGCGGAGGTCGTGCAGCACGGCGAAGACCTCGGAGAGGAGGCCCGGGCGGTCCGCACCGACGAGCTCGAGCAGGGTGTAGGCCCCCGCCCCCGTGGCGGGCGCCGGGCACGGCGGCAATGACGCGTCGGCGGCGGAGAGCAGCGACGACTCGAGGCGCGCCAGCAGCGCGTCGGCGTCGGCCAGCTTGCGGCCCGCGGCGTCGGTGACGTGGAAGACGTCCATGAACCAGCGGCCGTCGTCGGAGGAGATGTAGCCCTTGCGGACGCAGACGCCGTGGTCGGACAGCGCGGCCACCGCCTCGAGCAGCACGCCGTGCTTCCGCGCGCTGTGCACCTGGACCAACGTCGCCGTCGCGCACGCGCCGTTGTCCACCGCCACCCTGCACATCTCCCTGTCAGCCACCGCCCGGAATCCAAGAACAAGAACCCAATTCCCCGCTCTCGCTCTCTCGCCTTACCTCGGGGTGTTCATGTGGCGCACGAAGAGCTCGTACACCTCGGAGGGGTGGTACCGCTCCATCGCCGGAACCCAACTTCTGCGGCGCGCTTCAGTTTTTTCCGGCTTCACCCGCGACGGTTCCTCTCGCTGCTCGCGCGCCCCTTGCGTTTCCCCTCTCCCTTGGGACGGACTGGTGGCAGATTGGCAGGCGAAGGTTTCGTTTCAGTTTCGTTCGGTCGGCGGATGCGTGAATTTTGTTAGGGTGGGGAGTGGGGGAACGGTTCAAAATCGGGTGGCTTTCTGGACACCAGGGTGGGCCGTGTGAGTACTGATGATGCGCTGCGCTTTGAGATGGATCGCCGGGTTTGTCTCGGTCACAGCGCCCGTTTTCACGCCACGGACTGGTGCGGGTTTGGTCGGAGTCAAATGGCGGTCGCGGGCGACGGCGACCGGGCAAACGGGCTTGTCGAGGCTCTCGGAGCTGGACTCTACGGGACGGGTTCACATGCTGGTTCCCGCGTTGGCTGCCGTGCAGGAAAGCCTTCTCAGATGCGGCGAGAAAGCGACGGCTCACTGGCAGCATGGTCGCTGGCTGGAGGAAGGGGATCGCCGGATCGCGGCCCATCTCATCCGCTAGCGACCCTCTTTCCAGATCCTTTCTTGCGTTCGGATGCACTGGAACAGGCGCTCCGCCTCCTTACCAATATTAGCAGCGCTGCTTTTCCGCTCGACACGCGTAGAATACCGTATACGGGTTGCTCTCGTGGATGGATGGTCCGGCAAGCCCCAGAGGATCTCAGCTTTCGGGGAAATATCTGGGGCTAGTGATATAGTAACATGCTATTGGCGCCGCGATACGTTTCCCAAATTTTCCAATGGCTACTATGTGGGCGTTCGTACTTCAGAAACTTGGTTCGAGACCGCATCGGCCGCCACCGCGCGCTTTCGGAACCGTTTCCCACGGGCCACGGCTCAGCTCGCGCGCACTTGTCGCGCCTTGCAACCACGCACGCGAAATTTTGGTCCGTTCCCGACGCGCTACCCGACTGGCCCGCGGCCACCGAACCGTGCCCCCGGGGCTTCTGGTCCCGTTCAGACGAGTCAGTGATGGTCTGAAGGATGGGCGGCCCGTGCCATCGCCTCTCTTGCTTGCCGTCCAAGGTAACAGTTGTACTCAGTCAGAGAAGATGCGGGACACGGGTTCCTATTTTCCTCGACTCGATGCTGTCAGGTCAAGGCCGGGCGTACGTAATTCACTCGGTCAGAGAAACCCGTCACGGCTACGTACACATTAGAAAAAGACTAGACAGCCCTTGAGTTCCAAGGATAGAGAGTCTACTGCATTAGGCAACAGATGTTACTGAACTGAAGCACATAGGAATTCTCTGTTCCGTGTTCACCTTCAAACCTTTAACTTGACTGGCAGAAATGCCTGAAAGCGAAATACCAGCTGCACTTTTTCACAGGTTATTTTCAACAGAAAGGGCGTATCCTTGTTGAGCTGGAGTAGTGTCATATTATAGTAATCAAAGTTAGCGTCAAGTCCATCGAGCCACAGCGCTCAACGTAAGAAACCTGCCGACTGGAACGCCCTGCGTGTCGAGTTTGCCAACTCGATCACGCACGCGCCACCGATCGAGTTTAGATCGATCGGGTGTTGCGCGATTCGCCGGTCCTTTGGTTAGTTTTCACACGGCCGGTTTGCTTACAACCGAAGCACACGTCGTCGTCAGGCACAGAGCAGTAGGAGAGATCCATAACATATCGCCATCACAATTTTCCCGCACATGCGTTTTCCCTTGCACAATTTTCGCCCGTCCTCCACATCCTTTCAAGTTAGTTCCCCGACTTTCTTGCTCATGATGGTGGTGGGAAAAACATCGCGTGTGCGCTTTTCTTTTTCCCATATTACAAAGGCCCGATTTTGGTTGGGGATCGTTTGTTCCGTACGCGCACGGATCGATGAAGATCGTCATGATTTCTTCTTGGTGCGCGCACGCGTGCGTGCCCGCTAATCTAATCGCAGCCCCAATTCGTGTGCTTCGTGACAATTTAGTGGCGCTTGCCCAAAGCAAATGTGTGTTAACCTGTGACTCTTGCCCGAAGTGGACGAGCGCGGCAGCTGATAAGGTCGCCGCCTCCCCGGGGCCGGAAACGGAAAGGCGGACCATCTAGTGCCGCACCCAGAGTAATTTATTGGCTCGATGACATCCACGTCTAAGGCAAGAACGATTATTTATATTTATGTCGTTGAGTCAATTACTGATTTGGTATTTGTTATTGTTTTCACATATTCAGATCCACGGCCTCTGATTTCAAAACTTATAAAATTTATTTTGAATGATGATGCCATTGAAACACAAAAAAACTATTAGGTTTATGAACCAAACAAAATTTAGATCTAATAGCACGAGTCTAAATATCTGAAAAATAGTGATAAATATCGAAACGGTAATTTACATGGTGGCACAAACCTAATTATTCCAGAACGAGAACGCCATCATTATGACTGCAGAGCTACCGGATCAGCATGCAACCCCGTATCGAGATACGGACCAGTACTCCTAAATCCGTACTAATCCACAACTTCCGCGTTCACGTCGATAGGCTGGGTGCACGGCTACTACTACGTGTTTGTTGGGACCAGCGGCACACAAGAAACGGCCAGTTTGGCGGCCACGGCAGCAGCGGGAAACGCGCCACCCAACGGCGCCCGTCGGCGGGCGGATGGTTTCGTTACTCTTTCATTGCGGCGCAGCTAGGCGGCATGGGCATCGCAGGGGGGGGTGTTCTACTGAACGGCACCGCGTACGCCCTGCGGAGACGCAGCCAATGGCGAACCGACTTGAAAGCGAATCCTCGGCCGGATCACAGATTCCGGTGGCCTCCCCCAAAGATGGTACCCATATCCGTTCCCACGGGACCCAGTATCCGACAACGAACAGAATGGGCCAGAGGTACAAGTACAAGAGTGCACACGTCGTGTCGCTTCCCTATTGGCCCCGCTCAGGTAACGTGGCCGCCCTCGGGCTCCGGTCACGGTCGTGTGGAACGCCGCGCCCCGGCCCCGGCGCATGTGCGCGGCGCCGAGGGGAGAGAGAAACGGCGAGGCGTCGCGTACGTGTCCGCGTTCACGTGAGGCGGCGCCAGAGGTACGCGGCCACGTGACTGACGGTCGGGGCAAGAGAAGAAAGGCTCGGGCGAGGGAGAGGACACGGGAGAACGAATCAAAGAAACCCGCGTCCGCCGCGCGCCGCCCCGGAGAAACCGAGGCGGGTTTGCGGTGGGCGCGGCCGTTGTCTCGTGAGGTCGCAGAGCATGTGGCGCCGGCGCGGGGCACAGCCCAGCCCCCTCGCCTCGCGACGGGCGAAGCCCATGGGTTTCCCCGTTCCATGTGCGCGCGTTTCACACCGGATCGCGTAGGCCGGCGTGTTTCAGATCACTCCCCCGCATCGACAGGAGAAAGCGACGGTACCGGTACTAGTCCTGGTAATGTGATTAAAAAAATCGTATATGTGCTGGATTACTGGTGCTGCATCCTCTCCAGTCCTCCGCAATCCAGGGGGATCGCGACGTAAAGCCGCTCCTGGTTCGCTTCCGCAAGCCACTGACCTGCTCGGGAATTAGCTAGGTTGGTGATGATGAATCGAAGGCGACACCGTTCTATATTAGTAATCAAATACGGATCAATGGCGGCGGGTTTAATTAGCACGAGGCTCGATGCGTGTCTGCTTTCGGGTGCGCGGTAATGTCGGACAGCTGGACGAACAAACGTTTTCTTGTCACCAACCTCGCGATCAGCACGGAGGATCGAGGCCACCGCGGACTTCTTCAGTACTTACTACGTACACCCGGCGAAGTTGGTGACTGTTCGTTCACCAACCTGTCCCTGTCGGTGTCGGGTGTACCGGGGGCCGGGGCACGCTTGCCATTGTCGCCTCCGCTCGTCTTGGGTCCGCGTGAACTCCGGTGACGTTCGCGCCTTGTGATTTCTTCTTCTCCTTCTTGACGTGATGCACGCTTCAGCCTGTCCATGGGCAACCACGCTCCGTGGCTTAACGGCTTCCTACCTGTTCTGCTAGGTTCGATTCCAGGCAAAAGAGACGGTTCCTTCGCATCTGGATTCGCATCTCCAGGCAAGAAGGCAGAGAGAGGTGAGCGTTGGTGTTTACGGATGCTCACACGTTTTGTTCACACGGATCTTGCACTATGTTTTCTTCGAATCACATATTCAACTTACGGGATCCAAATTTGGAGACTGGAAATTCGAGAGCAGGATCAACAACATACGTGCAAGAAAAGAAAAGAAAAAAAAAGAATATGCCTCAGAAAGAGGCTACCGTCTACCGATGACAAACACAGTCAACCACACGAATGCGATTTATTCTGCTACATACCTTGATCACTTCTTATTTTGCTACACTTCTAACAAGCAACTTAAATAGAGCAAGCTCATGACACAAAGCGCAGCTACTGAGTAACACCGTTACCTCAAACACATACAGAGACAGACCAAACAGAACCCATCGATCAGAGATGATCAAGGCCATAGCCGGCTTCACTGCTTCCGGGCCGCATCGCCGCATTCGCGCTGGCAGAACTCATCGCAGTAGTCTCCAGTGAACCCTGCTCTAAAGCAGCCGGAATACTCTGTCTGTTCTGAAATAAATGATGTTTATGACAGCTAATTTAGTTTAAATTGAACTAGATTTATTGTCCTAAACGTTATTTATTTCAGAACAGTGGAGTAACACGGAATGAAGCAGCCGCTAAAACTTGCCGTGTTCTTCGGCTGCTGCTGCAGGAAGTCGAACGATGCAGGCAGCTCGTCTCTGTCCCCGGCAGCTGCGAAGGCGAGGCACAGAACCAGGAACAAGACGGGCGATGACACTTGATTTGACTGTCATAGTGGCAACACTAGTTGTTTGGTCTTCTCGTCAGAAAATTGAAGCCCCCCCTCCCTTTTGCTATCACTCGGATCTGAACTCACGATTGCCCAGGGCGAAATATTATGAAATCATGCTGCTGAATACGATACGCTCAACCCTGATCCAAATGCAAGTTGTAAACCGATGTGGAGAAATTCGAGTATTCAATTAAGTGCCCAATGTAGCAGAAAAACTAGCGGATATTGTAATGCTATAACTAAACGAACGTTGCAAACAACAATTAACTTGAAGCAAAGAGGACTGCCGCCTGTCGATTCCTCGTATCACTTCAACTTGTTCAGGCCCTTTCGCTGACAGCAAACAGCAATGATCGAATCAATACATATTCCTACTGCTGACAAGCAGAAGAAATTGCTTCGGCAGAGTTATTCATATATCCGCGATGCCACAAAGCATACTAGCCATCTCTCATTCACCGGTGATCATCTAAAAGATTAGGGAAATTTTGTTGTAAGACGCGCTTTATAGTCTGTTTTGGTTGCAGGACAATGTAAAAGTCGATTTTATCCGTAGGACACTAAAAACCATGGATTGTGCATTGATATAAAAAAACTTCATAACTAACTCTACTACTGTAATGTCATAGCGATAAAAATCTATGATTTTTAAGTGTTCTACAGCTAAAGTTAACTTTTATGGTGTTCTTCAGCCAAAACAAACTATAGCAAAATTTCCCAAAAAATGAGGATATGCCGTAGTTTACACCTCTCCCGCAGTTCTGATGTTGTTTTTTTGTGTCATTACTGCATTCCGGTTTTTTAGCACTATTTTTAATCATTTAATATTAATAGTCCGCAAATTTTTTTTGGCAAAATAGCCACCATGTCGTCCACCGCGTGGACGATTTGTCCATGTAGACAAATAATCGTCCACGCCATAGATGATTAGCTCACGTGGAAAACCAATCTTCTACGCGGTGGACGGTAACGTCCACGTCAGTATGTAGTATGCGACAGGAAATCCACAAAATGAGAAGTGTTTGTTTTTTTGACACCGATTTAAAAATAATTAGAGACATATTTAGAAAGTGTTTTTATAAAAGTAAATGTAGTATTATGTAATGAAGTTTTTTTAATAAGTGAATTGTTATGTAATATTGAAATATGCATTACGATCACAAGTTTGAATATTCAATTTTTTGAATTCATTTTTGAACTGTTTTTAAAAAATACTTAGAGACATATTCAAAATATTTTATTATGGAAGTAAATGTAGTATACATCATTATCATTTTATGCAATAGTTTAAGAAACTTATTATATATGGATCGAATTGTTAAATAGTTTCAGAATATTCATTACGATCACAATAGCATAATTACCACTTAATTAAAAAACTCGGGCCCGTGGTGCCGCGGTCTTATATAAGAAACATGTCGTCCACCAGTGGACGACTCGTCCACTACGTAGACGACAGGACATGTTGGTTCAACGGGTTGGAACAAATTGTTAAATAGTTTCAAAATATTCGTTACGATCACAATAGCACAATTACCACTTAATTAAAAAACTCGGGCCCATGGGTGCCACGATCTTATATAAGAAACATGTCGTCCACTGCATAGACGACAGAACATGTCGGTTCAACGACCCGTGGAAGGATGTCGTCTACGCTATGGATGATTTCTCCCAGTTGTCCACGGCGTGGACGATTACTTGTCCACGTGGATAAATCGTCCACGCGGTGAACGACAATGTGACTATTTTGGCAAAAAATATTTCGCAGGCTATTAATATTAAATGATTAAATAATAGTGCTAAAAAAATTGCTGCATTCCGGAATGACCCGAATAAGCAGTAGCCCATCCACCTTCAGCCCAGCCCAAGTCGTCTCCAGCCGCGAGGCGCGCATCGCCCACTCGCCAAGCGCTGCAAGTCGAGCCCGCGGCGTCACACGAATTGTTCTGTCCCATTCGAAGCTTGTTAAACCCTAAACCTGCAAGTGCCCTAGCATTCCCGCCGCCGGCGACCACCGAGACAATCATGGCCGCCGCCGCTGCTAGAGAAGGATCCTTCGACCGCAAGCTCTCCATGCTTCTGCGGGAGGCTCGGCCTAGTGCCTCCGCCGTCCGCGCCGCCGCAGAGGCCGCGGATGCCGTCGCGGGGCTCATCAAGAAGATACCTGAGCAGCAGGCGACGCCGGACGCCGCGCGGGGTTTCGTGCGGGACCTCGGTCTAGCCTCCGAGAAGCTTGGATTCACCTTCAAGCCGCCGGAGGTGGTGCAGGTCGCGGGGAGCCTCGCGGCCGGCACGCTTGCTAGGCCCGATGTCGCTGCCGACCTTCTTGTCCGGTTGCCCAAGGTATGCGCTGTGTTGCCAATGCTGTTGCTTATTTTTACTTCGGGAGTTGGTTGGATATTGCGGTCAGCTGGGACGAACTAATGTTGTTTGTGGTTCTTATGGACTTTGGCTGCGAAAGATTTCTCGCTGATGTAAATCAAAACGAAATTCCCATAGAAGTTTAGCTGTAGTTCATTGCATCTCCTGCTCAGTACACAGTTCGGAATCTCGAGTAGCTCGTATGTGGCTCAAGAGAACCTCTATTAATGTTTCTTTCAGCTTGGCACTCCCTGCTAGCAAAGTTCAGGTGTTTTGTAGGTTATGATCGAGAACAACTTTTATTCTGAGTTGAATTTAAGGGAATTTCTTGTGCAGAAGTATAAATCCTTTTTATGTTATTTTAGTTACCATCAATTTTCCTCTTCTGCAAAATAAGCAAGGGGAAGACTGCCTATAAATTCCCTTCCTCAGACCCCACAATGTGTGGGAGCTTTCAACACTGATATGCCCTTTATCAACTTTCCTCTTCTGATTGGCAGAATTACATAAAGGCTGCTCAGTATGCTGGATTGTTCAATCATTTCTGTCAACATATTCTTTCTGTTGGCATAATTAGAATTGCAGAAAGGGTCACTCTAACATAATAAGGTTCTTTTCTCAATGTCATGAAGAGGAACCCACTTCTTTGTTTTGTAGATGTTGCATACTGACGTGAATCAGAATTAGTCACTGCATTTACGAGCTAAACACGTTTGTGCACATAATCAAAGTATTAAAGATACAACTGTGATTATCATGTTAGAGGTCATGGAACTAGAGCATTACTATTTTTTGGCCATTTATTCTGTATTAATTTGATATAGGAATGCTTCCACGAGAAAGATTTCCTAAATCACCGTTACCATGCAAAGAGGTGTCTTTACCTCTCTGTCATTGAGAAGAACTTGAGGTCATCTCGAAAAGTCGAGAAAGTTTCATGGTCGACCTTTCAAGACGAGGCCCGAAAGCCTGTCCTTCATGTATATCCAGGTTGTACTTCTATCAAGTTGCTTCTTTTCTTCACCTCTATATCCACTCAAAGTTAATACTCGTGTCTGTAAGTGCCAATTTGTCATTGCATCTCCCCTTATCTTTAAAAATTCCATTGATGCAGCAACAGAAATTGCAGAGCTTCCTGGATTCTACATCAGAATAATCCCAACTGCAAGTTCTTTGTTCAATGTTTCGAAGATGAACTTATCAACAAGAAACAATGTCCGTGCATATACTAAAGGTGATCTACCTGGTTTAAACATGTTCAATATCACTGTGCTCAATACGAGTGCTTTCATTTGAAATTAGTTCCATTATAGCACAGCTTCGGCCTTTTGTTTAGTTCTTTTCTTGTAACTGATTGGATTTGTATTTCAGATGGCATAAACCTACCCACACCGAAGTACAATAGTAGCATATTGGAGGATATGTTTTTTGAGGAAAATGCAGAATTTATCACCAACACCTTTGCAGATTGGAAAGCGTTGCAGGAGGCATCAGTTTTACTAAAAGTATGCATTTTATCCTAAAACGCCAGTTCATTTATGCTTATCAAAAGTAACATTTGGAATTTCCGCCCATTTAAAATAATTTCTTCACTTATTTGTTCATGTCGAGTAGTAGTTCTTGAAATGAGTAGTAGCTTCTTAACCAAACATTCAGTTATTTCAGCTGGTCTGTTGTATGCATTCTTTTTCATTTGAAGGCAATCTAATATTTAATTCAAATGCAGGTTTGGGCTCGTCAAAGAACTTCAATATATGCGCATGATGGGCTCAATGGATATTTAATATCCGCTGTCCTCGCATTTCTTACTATAGACTCTGCAGGAAGTATAATTAATAGATCAATGACCGCAAGAAGTATTTTCCGTGTCTTCATGAACTTTTTGGGTACATCCAAGTGACTGAAAGATGACTTGAGCAAACTTTTATCATTATCTACTATATTGAACCATATCTGTATTCTTGTAGCAAATTCAAAGGTATGGGCCAAGGGCTTGGTGATTCAGCCAATGAAGAAACGTACTGTCACCAAAGAGGTTTGTTAACCTACTGCACAAAAACTATAGATGGAAGCTACCATAAATATACTAGTGTCCAAACCGGTTTATGTAGAGTAAATGGATAATATGTTCCATACAAAATCGTGATTTCTCCAGCTCGGTCTTTTGCCTTCATTGGAACATGGTTGGCCGTACATACATCAGGAGTTCTGGTTAAGTAATGAGAATATACGTTAGAGTTTATTGTTGCAGATGTTGTGTCATTTTGAAAGCAACATTCACACAATCTGTGACTGATTAATGCAGCACTGAATAATTCAGTATTCCTTTAAATCTTAAATCTTTATGATATACTGATCAAGTGGAATGTTCAGGACATTGCTAATTTCCTGAAAGCATTTGATGTTGCCATATGTGATGTATCTGGACATGTTAATCTGGCATCTCGGATGACGAAGTCAGCCTTTTTAGAGGTACGAGCATGATGAAAGTACTCTATAGCTACCATATCTTTTTTCACCCACCTTCATTTTCTCTTTTGGTTTACTTGTCATCTCATGTGTGTCTATTCAAATGTATAACATTTTGTTATCATCCAACTGACCTGGTAGATTACTTTCTGCGCATAAAGGTGCCCTCCATATTTGTAGCCACGGTTGCATTTTTTTAGTTGAACTTTGTAGTCTATGTCTTACTCTGATATCCTTTGATATTCAGCTTCAAGATGAGGCAGCTTGCACATTTCATTACCTGGATAAGTGTAGAGAGGATGAATTTGAAAAGCTTTTTATGACCAAAGTTGACATTTGTGCCAAGTTTGATTCATGTTTGAGGTGCGTTGAATCATGCACATTTTGTTGGAAGCACCTTCTGAGCGAGTTTGCATGCTGAATTTGAGACTCTAGTTACATTCTAGTAAAAAAGACTCTAGTTACATTGTGTGTCCATGCTTCTGTTGTTGTGTTGCTGTCAATAGTTTTCATATATCTATAGAAACACATGAATAGTTCATAAAGGTTAAAAAGTAACAATCCCGCTCCACTAACAAGTAAGGCCAGAACCCACTATGGATGTGGTTAGAAAAAAATCTAAACCATTCTCCAATTGCATATGTGATAAAAAATAAAGACTAGAGCTTACATACATCCATAATATTCCATTCAGAAGGTATGTTTAGAGGCTCCATATGTGTTGTTGTGAAGTTAATATTAGTGAACCTGTCCCAAATAAAGACTAAAGCTAACAAGCTAATCTATTTTTCAACATACCGTTTTCTGTCAGGATAAACTTGAAAGGGACCTCTAAGGTCACTGCACTATGCTTTTGCCTGGATGATGAATCATGGAGAATACTTGAAAAGGATGTTCAGTCCTTGCTCCAACAAGGACTTACAGATAGAACAAAGATGATCCGAGTCCTGTGGAGAAGCACACCCTCTGAATGGAATGTTATGGATGTATGTCATATTTTGTATGCATTAGTAAAATCAAACCTCTTTTCCTCTGCATTCAGAATAGTGACAAACACATCTCTATAGGGTTTTTCAGAATTTGGAGGCAGTCCATTGCTTGTTGGCATAATGATTAGCTCGCTGGAGAAGAGTTTTCGTCTTGTCGACATTGGTCCAAATCCCGAGAATCGCGATGAGGTATTTTTCCTCCTTTAGATTACAAACAGTGATGAAGTGCAATTATCATAATCTAACAGACTAATATGCATTGCTCTTGTAAATACTAAGGCCACAAAATTTAGGAAATTTTGGGGAGAGAAAGCTGAACTTAGGAGATTTAAGGATGGAACTATTGCTGAGAGCACAGGTAACTATTGCATTGTAAGATCAGTTGCGGAAAACACATTCATAAATTTAAGGAAACAAGGCTGTCTAGAAATAACCCTTCCCCAGATCCCACATGTGTGGGAGCCTTTTCAGCACTGGGTACGCCCTTTTACTTCTTAACGGTTTTCAAAACTGCAGTGTGGGAATCTAAATCTTGGGAGAAGCACACAATTATCAAAAGAATTGCTGATTATGTCCTTATGAAGCATTTATCATTGGAGAATAAAGATTTGATTCATGTTGTTGATCAGCTGGACTTTTGCCTCCTAGCCAATGGCCAAGGTAGTTTCAATTCTTTCTACATTGTGCTTTACAGCATATATCTCCTTGGATAAGGCATAAACTGAATCATGCAGATCCAGTCTCATCTTCTGGAACTTTGCTAGAGGCTTTTGATACTCTTGCCAAGCAATTGCGTTCATTGGATGATATTCCGCTTAAGATATCTACTGTACAACCTCTAGACTCAGGTTTGACAAAGTATTTCTTTATTCTTTATGCATGCCTTTATCTTGTTTTCCACTATATACTGTTGCATTGTGACATTTCCTTTTGCCCCACCTTTTTCTTATGCCAGCTTTTAGGCACACTTCTGTGTTCCCTCCTGAACCTCATCCATTGGCATATGGAAAGAATCTTCAGAGGTTGCCGAATTCTGCAACAACTTGCATTCCATCTTTACATGTCATGATTCAGGTAACCTTTATTGTAGTGTACTATCGCAGTTGGATAATGTTAGCCTTTGTTTCCTAGTTTCATTTATAGTGCTTGAGGGCTCAGAAACTTACATGTCATGTTATATAACCTGATTCACTTTTCCACTGTCTCAATGACCAGGTTTCATTTTGTGTTTGCATTTTAACTAATTTATTTTTGTACTTGGTTTCAATAACAGCTAGAGGGATCTGGTAACTGGCCCTTGGATCCCGTGGCCATGGAGAAGACAAAATCTGCATTTCTTTTAAAAATTGGTGAAAGGTACGTGGACACATTTAGGGGGATAATGTTTCCTTAAATTATTTTTCCATCCTATTGGCTCAATCTAGTTTGATTGCAGCCTGGAGGATCGAGGACTGTTTGTTTCACCCAGTGAAGATGAGTTAAATGTTCTTATATCTGGGTATTCTTTCTTACTCAAAATATTTCATGAAAGAGTCTTGCTGTTAGAAAAGAGAGGTTAGTTTTAATATGCTTCAAGTAAATTTTGTGTTTGCTAGTAAGATAGAATGATCGTGAAATTGCATGGCAAACTCTTTCACCTTATAGCTGGAGATGGTAGCATGCAAAGTGCTCCATCAGAAGACAAGGTAATCTTCCTGCGGAGTCAGCACTCGAGTATGATCAATGGTCTGCATGGCCGTTACCAGATGTATGGACCTGTAGTCAGGTAAAAGTCAAGGTTCTGAAGATGCTAATTGAAGACAAAATACATTAAATTTAAGTTATGCTAACTTTGGGTTCTATGTTCTTTCTGTTTCAAAGGCTAGCCAAAAGATGGATTTCTGCACATCTGTTTTCTTCATTCATCTCAGAGGAGGCTGTTGAATTGGTGGTTGCCTATCTCTTTTTGAAGCCATTCCCGTTCCATGCCCCTTCCTCACGGATTGTTGGGTTTCTTAGGTACACCTCTGGAACCTTACTATCTGTACTACAATTCATTTATTTTATCAGCTTATCCTTTTTACATGTAAGAACTTGCAGATGCCAGTGATCCTACCAGCTATATTAGTTATTCGGATGGTTGGATTAGAATTAGAAGGTAGTCCAGATCTTATCAGCTGGGCCAAGGCAGCAATATTGGATATAAATGGTCGGTTAGGCACATGGAGGAGACACGCACAGTAGTGGAACTAGAAAAAATCATTTGGGGGTCAGATAGTGAGAAAGAAATAACCAAGGGGGGCAGTTAGAAATTCTCATGTAAATTATTGTATTCGTGTCTAGGTGTGCCAACCGGGGTTGCAAATCAGCACTGACGTCTAGGTGCCTGCCGAGTGCCTGGACGCCCAGGCGCCCGCCTAGGCGGCTGGCCAGGCGGCCGGCGGCGGCGAGTTCAGGGGAGGAGGTGGCGGCGGCGAGGCGAGGAGGAGCGGCGGCAACAGCGAGTGGAGGAGGCGGCAGCGGCGGGGCTGAGGCGGGGTCGAGGCAGGGCATTGGAGGGGAGGCGGGGCGGCGGCGGCGAGTAGAGGAGGCGGCGGTGGGGTTGAGTGTGTGTTGAGCCAGGTCTGAGGAGAGAAGAGGGGAGGCGGGGCAGCATTGGAGGTGGGCCGGTCTGGGCCTAGGAGTTTGTCCGGTTTATGTGCTCCGTTGGATCTCATCCAACGGTCCTCCTTACAGATCGTACATATAAAAACTCATCCCACTCTTCACCCTAACCCTAAAAATTCGCTTCTATTCTCCTCCATTATCGGCGGCTGAGGCGGCGGCAACCCGGCAACAGCAACCCAGCGGCGGCACTGGGCTGCGGCGGAGGCGGGGGCCTGGACCAGGCGAGTCGACCGACCATGGTGTCCAGGCCGGAGCGCCTAGACGCCTAGGCGGTGACTAGGCGTCGCCTAGGCGACACCTTTTAATTTCTGGTGCCAACAAGGCCTCATTTGGGGGTCAAATAGTGAGAAAGAAATAATCAAGGGGGACAGTTAGAAATTCTCATGTAAATTATTGTATTTCTGCCTGGGTGTGCCAACAAGGCCTCTTCCAGCAACCCCTTAATCCCACTTCATGTACTACAGAGTCCAACCCGGAAGGATCTGGTCCGGAAGAATCAATAGGGCTCATATTAATTAAAGAATTTGTTAGAACCAAGGATTTGCCATAAAGACCCAATATCCACTGTACAAGGGTGCCATTGGCACGTACCATTAACTATATCAAGCAATAAGTGGTCTCTTCTCTCCATAAATTTTGTTCCATCCTTACCTATTCCTGAACTTCACCTTTTGACACCCTAATGCTGCTCACACCATTCTGTCTGGCCTTCCTCTTACTGTATCTTATTATGAATTAATGTGCATCTCCCCAATTTCATAAGTTGGTTATCTTTTACCAATCACATGAACTTTAATCGGCAAAAGTCCTCTGACCAATTACTGCAAAAATGACAGGTTCTTGCGGTTGCTATCCAGTTTTGACTGGACCTTTTCACCGATGGTTATTGATATAAATAATGACTTCAACCTGAAAGATGAGAAGGAGATCAACGTTAGTTCTCTCTTATCTTTTTATATCTTGAGTTTGCTCCATAGCTCTTACCCTACTGATTGTTACAATTACAGGAAAACTTCACGCTGAGCAGAAAATCTTATGAGCAAAATCCTCATGATATAGAACGTGCAATGTTTCTTGCTACATCCTATGATAAAGCATCTGAAGCATGGACAAAACTTTCACCAAGCAAGTCGGTAGGTGATCTTACTTTTTGCAACCTAAAATATAACTACTACCAACAGCAATTCTGCATCAGTTATAGGATCAACAAGTATGAATGTTAAAAAGTGTAATTTGTATGGATTGGCTATGGATACACCGGATAGGAAGAGGAAACCGGCAAATCACCCTCCCTTGGAGGTTTTGACTATTTTCTTTTGGTTTCTTCTTGCTTGATTACAAATGATGTGCCTGGTCTCCTTATATGGAGCCGGTCCTTCTAATCTGATAAACACACAAAAGTGACCTAACAAATCTGTCTAACTTATCTCTTTCCTAAGTAACCGCAAGAATAGTATGTGCCCAACTAACTAATGATTATCTCTAAGCTGGTGGCCCAAGGCTAGCAACATGCACACCATAACGCTACACACCCCTCCAAGACATCTTGTCCTCGAGCTGTGGTTGTTGCCATAGCTGAGGTTGTTCAAAACCAAAGGCGAGGAGTCCAAGTAATGTCCCTAATGCTTGCATAGCAGCCTATGGAGCACAGCTCTGAGATCTTGATGCTGTCTGGTGCATATTAAAGCACCATTTGAGATAGCAGCAAGCCTATCAAAAGGACATGTCCTTACTGAGATGAGAGAAATTTGCAACTTGGCTGTGAACTTGCATGTGGCTTTGACCAGTTGCATATATTGCACCCCTGCCGGAAAACAGGACATGTGGAGGTGACCAATCCAGAACCCAAGTTGATGATGATGACCGCAGGGTGCTGGCCGCCGAGCTGATGCTACTAAAAATGCGATGAACTGACTGTGGCCACTGGCTGCACAAGGCATCTGGCGGCGGGTGAGGATCCCGACAGTGACACACCACTGTGTGATGCCACGCGTGGGCTAGCACAGGCCCATGCGAGAAGAAGCAACGATGCCTCCACCACCTGGGAGACAGCACACAGGATCCACCTTGGGTTTGGTCTGCGTGCAGATTTTAGCCGATGTTGTGTCCGTCAATGATCCTTGGGTTGGTGCTCGAGAGAGGGGTCTGGTGCTCTGGCGGAGATTGGCGACTGAGTTGCCCATGGCCGCCTAGGTTCACTTCAACCCTGCAACGAGCCAAGCGTTGAATCCACGTGTGATTCGCGGTGGACGGCACATATCAAGCGGTGGTTACATGCGGTTTCCATGTCTAGAACCGATGAAGCATGAGGAGGCTGGCTGAGCTTTCTCTGCTGCCACACAGCAGGCAGCACTAGCAGTACCCGTGGGAGCCTGCATGCAGCGAGGCCGAACAATGGGTACTGGTAGCTGATATGGCTGACATGGTAGCTGTACCCGTGGCAGCCTGCACTAGCAGTACTGGTAGCTGATATGGCTGACGCCCTCACTAGCTCCATGGAATGCTTGGCTCCAAAGTTGTCGATGGTGATGGAGCCATGCATGAGGTCCCCTTTACAATGGTTGCTACTGGTTCTGGTGCTGGTGCCATCTGCAACACGGTTGCACTGAGTGTGCCCATCAGTCTAACGCTAGCCATGACCTCCACCTTATTGGCGAAGCAATGCAGGTCAGCACTCGTCTTTTGCAAGGTGTCCAGGATGACCTGGACTATGGCACACCTTCATCTGCAGTGCCGCCATGATCAGGTTTTGGGATTTGGTAGATGGGAATTTCTAGAACAGTGGAAGAATCTGGACTGAGGGTGGGTTGGGTGGGACTTGTGGAGCGAGGAAGCAGATGAGTTCGCAGAATCGAATGCTTTGAATACAAAATGACATGGATTAACTATGGATACACGGGATAGCAAGAGGAAACCAGCAAGTCGCCCTCCCTTTGAGGCTCTGACTGCTTTCTTTTATTTTTTTCTCGCTTGTTTACAAATTATGAATCCGGTCTCCTTATATAAAGCGGCCCTTCTAATCTGATAAACACTAACCTATTAACTTATCTCTTTCCTAACAATCTAACTAATACTAAATCTCCTATTAACTTATCTCTTTCCTAACATCTAACTAATACTAAATCTCCATGATACTCTTCATGCGCTAACCTATTAACTTATCTCTTTTCTAACGATCCAACTAATACTAAATCTCCATGGCACTCTTCATGCGCTACAGAAACCGTGGGCAGTAGTGTCCAACTAACGGTCTAACCTAGCGGTGGGCATTCGGGATTACCCGGAATTTCAGGTTGGGAAATCCGGGTTTTAAAAAATTTGAGTTTTTAAAATCACTGCCCGAAATTGTACCCAAAAATTCGGGTACCCAAAAATTTGGGTTCAGGTTACCCATATTACCCGAATAATGATAGAACAACTAAAGCTAAAAATACAGCAGCCAAAACAGAAATAAAATTGATATTCTAGCAGCAAAATAAGTGGAACTTTATAAGGATAATTGAAGAACATTAGTGTGACAATATAACATTACAATTATATGCAAGCCACGGCCTAAATTTAGGGTGCGTTAGGCCAAGCACGGAGAAGCCATGGCCAACCTAGTGATCAGTTATTTCGGGTATCGGACATCATTACTCGAAAATACTCTCGGGTTTTAATTTTTGGGATTTTCGGGTTCGGTTTTTTTTCGAGATCATAATTCGGGTTCAGGTTTTATGCCCACCCCTAGCCTAACCCCAGGCTAGCAAGGTCCACACTGTAACAGTACTGTATTTTCATTTCTTATGTATTGATGATACATATTTCTCTTGTAGTAGTATTATATTCCGTCTTGCAACATGATAGAATTACACTAATTGTCAACACTTCAACCAGCAACAGCATATATGGGCCTATCATACTGTTTTGGATGGAGTTACTCTTTTATGCATTCATTCTCTGTTCATTTGTAAATGTAGGTTCTTAAGCGGATGGCTTCTTATGCTAAAAGCAGTGCAGAACTTTTGACGAATCTTATACTGAATGGTCAATCTGGGCAATATACATGGGAGGTACTTTTCTTCTTTCAGCATTCATTTGTTCTATCTCGTTATGGTTTTCTCCCACACTCAGTATGAATGTTGTTTTCTACAGTGCCTGTTCCGAACGCCTTTGAGCAATTATGATGCTGTTATTCTCCTCCATGAAGAGAAACTTTGCCAACCTCACCATGTACTTTTCCCTGCTGAGGCTCCTAATGGTCAGTTTCACTTGTTTGAATGCAGTTGCCACAAAATTCATATTTTACTTTCCACCCTACTGCCCATTGCTTTCCAACCTACTTCCTGCCAAGTGATAATGAAAAAATGATTTCACTTGCTGCAATTCTTAAAATTTTAGCTGAATATTTGTTGATAACCCGATCTTGGTTTTTCTTTCAACATATCCTGTCTTCCTTCATATTTGTTCTAATGCAATCATCTTTTGTGAAAACTTTACAGGTAAGTTAGTGACCTGGGGCAAGCCAAGTAAAGATTTCCACCCCTATATGCCGCTTAACAAAGTGGCTGTGAAAAGTTTGCACAATGCAAGAGATGAACTCTTGGTAAATTTTGACCCAACGACATATTTTGTGCGAGACTTGAAGGTAACACTGAAGATCTACTTTTAATATGTGTGTCCATTCAGAAGGTAATTAATATTTTTGTTTACAGTGTGCATTCCCGAAGACCTTCAAGCTGTGGTATGGCTCAGTTGGAGGAGATGCAGTTGGTCTTACTTGGGAAAATCCGAAGGTACAAGTCGAACAGCTTGGGCCATAGGATATCAGTTCTTGTCTAGGAAAGAAAGGAGTTTTAACCAACACCAACAGCCCGCTCTTCCAATGTCTATCTTGGTTTTTACCAATCATTATTAATGTCTATCTTGGTCTCTTACATCTATATTGTCTACAACTTATGCCAAACTTAAGTTGATGTGAACCAACTTTTATGTCACAGAAGCGTGGCAGAGGGGACAGAGAGGACGAGACCATGCTGGAGCCGACGTCCATCCTTAAGGAGGTTGGAGATGTTGGTAAGGGTTTGGTTAGGGGTATATATCTCCTGAAAGCACCAAAGCTGCAGTAAACTACTAAATGAAGGTGGTATCAGTAAAGCCGCAGCAATATAATGCATTAAGAACTGACAATCTCACCAAACTTCGACTTGAATATCTGAAGATGTCACCAAAGCTTCGTCCTGAATATCTGAAGATTTCACCAAAGCTGCCGATGCGGAAGAGAGCCAAGTATTGTCTGTGCAGTAACGCAACTGCTCTCTTCCACCGTCGATAGAAAAAGTCAGGGCGTGCTGTCAATGGGTTACTTTAAGCAGTGTAATCCTGATGGCATGTGTTTTGGTTCCAACTGGGGAAAAAATCAAAGTTGTAAAGTCTTATACAAATTTTGATGCGGGCAGGACTGTATGAAACAAGTAGTGACACGGTAGTTCTTTCGACTGGACATTTCATATGTTGATCTTTCAATTGATCCGCTCCATTCAGTATGAGATGCCGCAGAAGCAGGAGCACCAGGTTCCCTGGGGTCTTCATCAACGCCTTCCTGCGAGAAGATGAAGGGCCCAATGGTGAGGGTTCTGCAAGATGCTCGTGATGAGCACCGGCTTCTCAAGGGTAGCTGCCACATATTTATGGAAAAATTTCAGATAACATTTAACTCACTACTAAACTGAACACCGCCCCATCTAGATAAACATACAATGGATACTTGCGTTCCTGTACAGCACTCTGCTCGACCTCAATTACAGCGTGTTCATCATCACAATTATCCGCAACAAGCCTCATGTCCTTTTTCAGCAAGGATACGATCTGATTCCATATAAAGACAGACAGGCTTATAATTCAACATTGTTTTCAGGTCAAATTCAGCATGTGCTCATCGTTACTTTCCTCCTTAACAGTGAAGTCCGCGTTGATGAGATTCAAAGAAAAATATTGGTACTATATAATATCTGAAAATCTAAGGACTCGTACCTTCTTTTGCAACACCCTGACCCAAACCAGTGTCTTGTCAGCATTGTATCTAAGATGTTTAACATTCTCATACTCCACGCCACAATTAGAGATCATGCAGAAACTAATAGTCATGCATGTTGCATTCCGGTCCGAAACTGCTCCTGTTCTGGTCGCTGATGAAGAGCTGCAGCTGCTGGATAGAACGCCTGGGTGCTGCAACCTCACGTGAAGACCAGAAGTAACAGAGAAGATGCCCAGGGTTGAACAGATGTTCAGAAAAAGCTTGAACTGAAGCTATCTGTTCTGACAGATCACGCCTGGGCTTCTGAACTCACACGAACAGAGAAGATGGAAAAGCTGGGCGCAAGGGAGGAGAGAAGTAAACTCAAAGGTACGCTTATTCTTCGGAAATTGCTGGCAATTGATAGCCCAACACATATAAATATTGCCTAATTTAAACTCTCTATAGATAGACTTAAATCTAGACTCCAACTAACCTGAACTTTAACAACACTATCTTTATCTGCCCGGTTCTGTTCTGAACTAAATAGAACCGATCCAACTCCAACTCCTAATGTGAATTGATCTCCTCCTCCCTCTGGTCACGCACGCCCTCTACACCGAGTCAGACTGAAGAGCTGGGTCGACCCTGCCGCACCAGAAAGGTGCAAGAGGAGAGATCAACCCACAATGCAGGCACTACTGCACTAGGATTGCTTCCATAATCCACATCGACAACAGTATTTCTATCATTTCTGAAAGAGCTTTCTTTGCATTCTTCTGCAAATAGAAAATCAAGACCAAAGAACGACTTCCGTCTGATGAACCCTCCTTCCCAGCATCCAGTGAGTGCTGGAAGAATACTATCCGCATTAGCAGTATCTGAGTGCAGATTTTGTAGGGTTCCCTTTGATACCCTTCGTGATCCTGGATGCTTTATTCAGCTGATTGTGTCACTGTGAATTTCTTGTTCGCAATCTTATATAGATGGAGCAGATTCAGAAGCTGTTCAACAATATGGAGGCATTAGGAATAGGTAAAGATAACAGACAAAAATTTCAAGATTAGTACCATCTCATCCAATCGTTATGGTCACCGCAACATCAAAGAGGATTTTGGCATTAGGGTGGACTTGCATTAAAATAAAGTGAGTGAAGAAGCATGTGCATACACATTAAAGAAAGGAAAGAGAGTAATACTGTAGAATACTAAGTTATGTGTAAAAACTGATCAAGAACAGAACTGAAGCGCTAATGTCTTAAAGCACAAAGGTAACGAATACACGAGCTATACAGAGTTAAACAATAGTTGGATCAGTAAATTCTGCCTGTTTATATCAGGGCAGACTTGCTACTTTGATTGGCTCCATCTACAAACACTAATTTAAATTGATTCAAGCTACTAGCCTAGTATACAGATTTACAAAACCCCCTGGTATCAGGGAAGATTCACAAGTTTCACAAGATACCACCATGCCTAAAATTGGCATCTCCTGCATCAACACTGGAATCTAAACATACCGGTGAATCATACCATTTTGGCCCCGAGTAAAATCCATCTATATTAATACCTACCAAACTTGGGTCAGTTACCATGGTATCATCATGCATCAATGGTCTAATAATCTTGGAATCCTCCAAACCATCGTCATCCCCACAATTAAGAATAATCTTCTCATCAAAGTCACCCACACTCTCCTTCAGCATCCATTTGTCACACTTTGGGCTATCACCCATCAGCATCTTTCTATCCTCACATTCTGCTGCCATCCTATCCCAAGAGATAGGCCCAATACTTGAGCCGAAATCAGCATCATCATCGTCAATCATATCATCATCCTTGCAGAATGCACCAGCATGATCGTCTAAGTGGTGGGGAACATCACGAGCACCCCATCCACCAACTTCCTCATTGCCTATCATCAACCTCTCCTCCGGCTGGTAAACATTACCGTCCAAATTAAACTTTCTAATCCTGCGCAAAACCTCTGATAGCTCGGTGGACAGCAAACCCAACAACTCTGGTTGCACCTTAGCCACCTTCCCTTCCATCAAGAGTACTTCTGCTTTGAGATCCCGTACTTGCTGCAAGACTGCCTGATGCGAGTCATCAATATCATCTCCATCCCCCTTTGCTGAAAAGCTTGGATCCCCTTCTTCGCTGACACCATAAATGTCTGGACAAAACTCAAGAGTCCCCTTAAGCCCAACCAACCTGTGAACAATCCGTGCATTGCCATCGAGTGGGCCAGGCTCATGCCCCGAGTGCACTGCATAAAGTTTGAACACTGCAGTACCCTCTTCCACATACACAAAACTCTTGTCCTTTTCATTATAATTGGCTATTGGTACAATTGCCCGGATACGGAATCCACAACCGCACCTCTTTGATTGGTACGGCTCACGAACCCGTGACCTTTTACCGTCGGAATTACTCGCCGAGGAGGATGCAACACTCCCAGAACTTGAAGTTGGCACTCCAGCACGGTGGCAAGCATAATCCTTGACCTCAGCCATGAATGGCTTATACCTTATATACTTCTGCCTGATACAAAGAACAACCTTATGCTTGGCAGCCAGTTGCTGTAACCTGCGTGGCACATCTCGAGCAGGCACATCCAGCGTCTCTGTATATTCAAACCTGCGTCGCCGCTTCCCTCGCCCAGGCGACGAAATGGCAGGATCAGGCTGACCAGCAGGCGCAGCCTTACAGACAGGGCAAGCAGCAACACATACACGAACAAATGATTCAGGAATACCGTAGAATTTGGCCCCAACAGTCCACGACTGCTTGATGCGGTCGACGGTGTCCTTGAAGGCGAGGTGCCGGAGCATGTCCGGGTCGGCGTGCGCCTCGGAGACCACGTCCCTCCACATGCCGACGTGGGAGACGCGCTGCGCGGCGTTGGACTTGAAGTGGAGATGGCGGCCGTCTGCGGACGCGGTGAGCTTGTCCTGGATGCGCTTCCACGCGGTGAGGTAGGCGGTGTCCTCGTTCCGGTCCTTCCAGACCGCCCGCCACGAGGCGAGCACGGAGGGCGAGGTGGCGGCACGGACCTCGTCGGCGGAGGCGGGGCGGCCCGCGAGGATGCACCGCAGCATGAGGCCGTACGAGGCGACGGTGAAGGTGTAGAACTGCGAGGAGACGTGCGGCGCGGGGTCGACGGCCGGCAGCAGCGCGAAGGGCGCGGGGGCGGCCCCCAGGCTAGGGTTGGGGCCGGGGAGTTGGATCAGCGCCTCGTCGTCGGCATCGGCGTGGAGGAGGTAGCTGCAGGGGCTACGGCCGCCGCTCGGGGTGCTGGGGTCGGGGTCCGGCGGGTGGGGGGACTTGGGGAAGGAGGAGGACGGGAGCAGCGGATTCATGGCGGAGACGGTGGGGGACGGCGACCAGGAGGTCTTCGGCATCCGCTGATCCCTTTTTGTTTTTTCCTCTCCACTCGAGTTTTGGGGATTTTTTTCTCCTCTTCGAATGTCAGTGTGCCTGTGCCTGTGCGTGCGCCTAGCCATCTCGCTCTCGCCTACGGTCCCCGGTCGTCCGCCTCGGGATTTTTCTGTTGCCGCTTCGAGGCTGGGACGTGGGGATAGACGCCGGACGCGTGACACTCTTGCGACTGCAAGGTGGGCCCACGTAATGGTATGACGTGTGAAGCCCAGGTGTCATACGGCCCGGTCCAGATGTGTCTGGGCGCTCTCTCTGTCCGTTTCTTCTGCTGCGCGGGGCATGGCCCTCCGCCTGCTGTACTTGCGGGATTGACGAGACGTGTCTGCTCTGCCGTTGCAAATAGAGCAGCCGGGTCAGAACGGAAGGCCAGCTCCTACCTGTCAGTAACTATGGCTGTTTGAGGCACCGTTTGCCTACCCCGTCGGAACAGGCCGTAACCAGGCCCATAAAACCCGCGCGGGAGTCTTCCAAAGGCCCGGGTTGCTGGCCCGTGTTTTCATTCCGGGTGGGCTGGCTGTCCCGGGAAAGGCCGGGAACCCGGCGGGGGTTGGGTCTCCCAAACGAGCCCTTAGTTTTCGCTAAAACAAGATGAAGAGGGTGGAATTTACATTTCGTCCCAAACCATCAGTTTGGTTCTCACAGCTCTCGTTTATCCCTTTCCATATCTGCCGAGAAACCCCAGAAAACCTCCCCAGACATGGCGACCGCCGCCCAGGCCACCGCCGGCGCCTTCCTAGCCATGCTCTCTTCCTCCTCCATCCACTACAATGCTCTCTCCTCCTCCTCCTCCTCCCTATCCTTCCTCTGTAACACCCTAGTTTTAAACTTGAAATTTAAAAGAGGAAATTCATCCAAATTTCATAAATTAAGAACACTAGTTGGGCTGAAACCCAGTTTTTCCTTTCTGTAGCCCCAGCCCAACCCGCAACCAGCCCATCTCCCTCACCCCTTTCTCTCTCTGTTCAGTGGGGCCGGCCTATCAATGACATCTTCTCTCCTTCCTCTCCCCTTTCCCCGGTCTCCCTCAACGCACGAACATCTCCCACCAATCTCGCGCAGAAACGGAAAAACCACCGATTAATTCCGGCCTTCACTGCTCGCCAATTACCCGCAGCCGCCATCGCCTCGCTCTAAATACCCGCCGCGCGTTTTTAGGATTTTCCTCGCCTCGGCAACAATCCACCGCCACCGATTTCTCTCGGGTAGCCGCCGATCCACCGAATTCCACCCACTCTCCCCACCATTCGTCAAGCTAACGCGTCGTGCGGCTTGCAGGAACATCGATGATCCCTCTCGCCCCTCGCCGAGTTGCGCCGATGCCCCGAACCCTAACTGCGGCGAGCTACGGTGAGTTTCTTCACCCCTTTTCGTGTTTCAATGATTTGGCTGCCTAATTCCCCGCACTAACCGCTCCATCAGCTTTGCCATACCTCAGAACGCGTCGACGACGTGAAGAACGCAAGGAAAGCACCACCTACGCTGTCGCCGACGAAGAACCGAGGATCCCCGCCGCACTCCTCCATCGCAAGACTCTCTGCGCCGTTTTTCAGCCCCAAAAATGCCCTAGGTGAGCTCACAGAGCCCCCTTCCTTCGATTCGTGTGGTTAGATTCGAGTTTTAGGTGAAAAATCACAGATTCGATCGATCTCCGGCGAGCTCGGGTCGTGACCATGGCGCGACGTCGTGCTGGGCTGTCGCCGACGGCCGGCTGGGGAGGGAACGCGCCCCCCACCGTCGGATCCCGGCTGGGCGATCCCGATTAAAAGGGGGCGTACCCCTTCGATTGTTTAAATCAGAGCGTAGGCTAAATATCCAACCGCTCCGGTTAGGCCATGTGTACCCTTTTATTTTTTTTAATCTAGACCACTAAAGACCGATCCGACGGCTCCCATCAAACTAGTCATTTCCCACGGACGTTTTAGTGCATAACCGCCTGTAAGTTTTGGAAGGAAGCAAAGAGGCCCCTGATACTTGTAGAAACACCCCCGGAAAATTAGAGAATTCATTGTAAATTGAGTTAAAAGCCCCTAGAACTTCCTATTTTAGCAATTTAACCCTTAATATCTGCTGTGAAAGTATTTCTAGGCCCGTGGGTATTTCTGTTTTTACAAAGGACACCTCTAGACACTCTGTTTTTAGCAAAAAGAACCTCAAAACCCCCTGTTATAGCATTTTAGGCCCTAGATAATTACCAGAATGCCCCTAGGGGAACTGTTTATGCAGTTTTACCCCTGTAATTAACTTTTATTAAGTTCTAGTCTATGCATTATGCTGAAAATAAGCAGAAACACAAATGCTCATGCTAATAATTACCCAAACCCCCCTAAAGTTGGCTGAATTTATTTCCTAACCCTTGCATAATGCAATTTTCACTTATTTGACCTTCACAACATGCTGATTTTACACCTAGACCTATAGTGATTGCTGAATTTACATAAAATACCTTCATAAATGTTCATATAACTTTTAATGCTGATTTTTAACATCATAAGAAATTATCTAGACCATTACAACATAGTTGCCACTTCAAGTAATTAAATAAAATGCATTCTAACAAAGTAAAGGCACAGGTTTAGTGGTATGCTTATGTATTTATGTTGGTTGAACATTTTAATGCTCTATCTTATTTCTTTCTTGATTATTTGACTATGTGTACGATGAATTGGGTAGAGCCAGTCCCGGAGCCGGCTTTTAACTTTGACGTCATCGAGCAACAACTATCTTCCGGAGGCGAGTGTCCTTGATCACATTGCTCCTATTTTAGTAATTTAGTTAGAATTTGCATGCATGTCTTAATATGAATTCTCATGATAGGAAGTTTACTAGAAAATTTCATATTATTCCTTGTAGACTGGGAAGGGATTGGTTGGGATTTACTTTATGTCGCATACTCATGCTTAGCCCTACTTAGATGATGGGATGAGAGAACTTTACATTAATGTTATTATCATGATTTTTGAGATGTTGTTGTGGAGAGTAGAGATAGGAATCGATGGTACACGGTTGGTGCACGTATGCACGAGACTTGGGTTGGTGGTTTGTGCCTGCGTAGGTTCTAAGGACCGGTTCGTGATATCCTGTGATCTAGCTATATCATGCCACCACAAGACCGGTATGAAATGGTTTGACCAATTAAGTTAACTTCTACCTTATCTTGTGTGCACCATTGAGATGTATGTGTGGCGCAAAAGGGGGCTTCTGCAGCAGAGGTAAAATAGACTCCAAGTACACTATTAGCATTGAAACCTTAGCGGGTGTACAGGGATTTAGTAGTATAATGTAAATGCCTTATAGTGATCCCCTAGCCACACACCGTAGGAAGTGTGAGATGTGATTCGTGATCACGTGCAATAACGGAGACTTTAGTCCACTTGGTGATAAGGGACGAAATCACGACTTGTGGGTAAAGGGTGCAAACTCTGCAGAGTTAAAACTATCTAGACAGTCGTGCTCACGGTTAAGAGCGCGCTAGTAACTCCTTCATGATTATTTGGGTATGGGGGAGTTTGATTGTATTTGGTTGGCAGTGAGACTGGATTTTTGAGACACATGGTGGAGTATTGACTTAGTAATTAGGATGCTAATACAACTTAGCAATAGGATGTTGCATAGTGCTTTTAGCAGAGTTGGCCTTTCTTGATTTTGCCCGCATGTCATATATTTCCCTCACTCGTTGAGTACTCTAAGTACTCATGCGTCTTTGTTGCTTCTTTTTGGAAATAATTGTTGCTTAGGCTATGGAGATGGAGTGGAGTACGATGAAGACGATAGCTTCAACTCCCGTGCGCAGTACTAGGCGGGCATGCCCCGGACAACGCCTGTGATGGAACTCTATGTTTAGATTATCCACTAATATGTATTTTTCCTTTTTAGACTACGAGTTTACTATGAGATTGTAATAAACTCGGCTTTTATATAAGATACATCATTTTTGTTAACACATGTATGGTTTACTGATCCTGGCATATATGTGTAGCATGTCTGGTTTGTTTTACAGGAACCGGGCGTGACAAAATGGTATCAGAGCCGAGGTTGTTCGTAGGACGCAAGCCTAGTTAGAAACGATCACGAATTTAAGAGTATATCCACATATATGGGTCACCTTGTCGTAAAAACGTAAAATTTGACATCTTTTGTCACTTAATGTATGGGATGATTTGTTGGATAAATTGATAATGATGTGCTGACTTGCTGTATTTCAAATATATATGAGAGCTTTTATTTGATTGTTATTCTCAATTGCTTAATCCTAACCCTTGTTCTCACTATTTGGCACTATATATACACCAGATGGCAGACAAAGGACGTGGACGAGGTCGTGCCGTGGAATGCCCGAGGAGGGTAGTGCTCCTCCAGCGTTCCAGATTCCACTATGGAATGGTCGATGTGCTCGCGGGGGAGCTGTTCCATTGGGGATGCAACAGATGATGGCTATGCAGAATCAGCTTCTGCAGAATTTGACTCAAGTGGTGGCCAACATGAATTAAGCTCCTCCACCTCCACCACCGCTAGTGCCTGAACCCCGGTCCAAGCTGAGGGACTTTCAGAGTACTCATCCACCAGTGTTCTCAAACTACGTGGAGCCACTTGATGCTGATGATTGGCTGAAGTCAATCGAAAGCAAGCTGCGGTTAGTTCAGTGTCAGGGTCGAGAGATAGTTCTGCTTGCCTCCCACCAGCTTTCAGGTCCCACAGCAGACTGGTGGACAGCTTACACGTCCGCCCAAGGGGACCCACAGGGTATCACTTGGGAGGAGTTTAGCCAGAGTTTTCACAATCATTATGTGCCAGCTGGGGCAATAAAGATAAAGCGGAAGGAGTTCTTGAGTCTGAGGCAGGGTAACATGACAGTTCATGAGTAACTTCAGAAATTCACGCAGCTGTCTCGTTACGCGTCCGAAGATGTCAACACTGACGATAAGAAGTAGGATTGCTTTATATAGAGGCTAGATGAAGAACTGAAGAATGCACTCTCCTCCAGCTACTACGAGACCTTCCAGAAGATGATCGATAAGGCTTTTGTCATGGAGAAGCAAATGCCCGAGTTAGAAGCACACAGGAAGCAGAAGATATCTTGGCAGAGTCAGTCTTTCGACAACAGCAGTCACACCCGCTTTACGCCGACGCCGGTGGGGCAGGTGAGTCGTCCCATGAGCTCGTATAGGCGCCGAGGTACCCTACCCCGGCTTTCAGGCAGTCGGCACCGCAGACTCAGCAGCAGCGTCCACAGTTTCAGCAGATGCAGACGCGTCCTACCTTTCCACCCGTCCAGCTGGTCATTTTCAACAGAATCAGCAGAAAGGCAGCAAGACTCAGAGTGGCAGAATGATTGGGCCATGTTACACTTGCGGCGAGAGTGGGCATCTCTCCAACCGTTGCCCGAAAAAGAAACAACCACAACAACAGCAACAAAATGGCATGCATGGGCGTGTGAACCATGTAGCGTTGGAGGAGGCTCAGGATGCTCCAGATGTGGTGATTAGTATGTTCTCCGTCGATACCCACCCCGCTACAGTCATGTTTTTATTCGAGTGCTACTCATTCTTTCATTGCTAAGAACTTCGTACAGAAGCATAATATGAGGACTACATCTATGACCAGTATGCTAGTGGTCTACTCTCCTAGGGGAGAACTCAAGACAAACGTAGTGTGCTCAAAAGTGAGTCTTGACATAATGGGGGTGGTCTTCTCTGCAAACCTCCTTGTGTTGGAGTCACGGGGCTTAGATATCATATTGGGGATAAATTGGTTGGCTAAGTATGATGGTGTGATACATTGTGCGTCGAAGACCGTCAGTTTGACTCACACCGGCGGCAGCAAGGTGGAGTTCAAGTGAGTCCATGTGACAAATGAGAAGATCCAGCGTAATCAACTCGAGACAACAGAGGGAATCCGGGTGGTTAGTTAGTTTCCGGATGTTTTTCCTGAGGAGTTACCAGGTATTCCACCAGATCGTGACATTGAGTTCATCATCGATTTAGTACCTAGAGCAGCTCCTAGATATAAGAGGCCGTATAGGATGGATGCTAATCAGTTAGCAGAGCTCAAGAAGAATGTCCAAGAGCTGCTAGATAAGAGGTATGTTCGACCTAGTTCCTCACCTTGGGGAGCCCCGGTTATATTCGTGCCAAAGAAGATGTGACTCAGAGGTTATGTGTCGACTATCGAGCTCTTAATGCAGTGACCATCTCGTTGCCACGTATCGAGGACTTGTTTGATCAGTTGAGGGGGGCAAGTGTATTCTCCAAAATTGATCTTCGCTCTGCGTATCATCAATTGAAGATTCAAGCCTCAGATATTCCGAAGACAGCGTTTGTTACTCGATATGGTCTATACGAGTACACGGTCATGTCTTTCGGATTGACTAACGCCCTAACTGAAATTACCTAGAGAGGGGGTGAATAGGTTAAAATACCTGAAATGACTTAATTAAATGAGATTAGAAACACAGGGGCCGGACTAGTCTGGCTCAAGGGCGGACTTGTCCGGTCAGCCTGCTGAAAAAGCCTTAAAAGGCCGCACTAGTGTGGCTCAAGGGCGGACTAGTCCGGTCAGACTGGTGGAAAAGACTAAACTTGATTTTCATGGGGTTTTCTTCAGATTTTAATTCAATAAAGTGCAGATAACTATCTAGTAATTTAATATGACAAATTTGACAGGATATAAAAGTGGATCTCAAGATTGTAACAATGAATACTATAATAGCGGAATGATCGAAGCTAACCTTAAGCAATTCTAATGGTCAATGAAGTGTAAATGCAACAGTGACACAAGTATTTTTGCCCGAGGTTCGATTCCACTGAGGAAACTACATCCCCGTTGAGGAGTCCACAAAGGACCGGGTCTAACAACCATTTCCTCACCAAGTTGCCACTAAGGCCAACCCGGTTCTTCACTATCTCGAGGGTGAACTTACAAAGTTTTGGGGCTGCTCACAATCCGAGGCTCCCACTTGATCGCATCCACAAAACTTCATGGATATCACAAGCCACATGGCACAAAGACTCACACCAAGTGCACGTGATCACCCCAAGAGTCCAAACGCGAAGTTCTTCCTTCTCCTCTCCTCACATACCAAAATCCACTCATGAATTGATTCAAGAGGGTGAGTAGGCAATGAAGAAGGCTTGGAGAGGCTATAGGATGGCTGTGGCGGCGCTAGGGTTCCAGATATGTCTAAATGAAGTCGGGGCATCTCCTTTTATAGAAGTCCCGACAGCCAACCGTTGCCACCTACCAAAAGTCCGGACTAGTCCGATCTCACACATGAACTATTTATCCGGGTGATAACGGACAAGTCTGGAGGACCCAGACTAGTCCGACCACTAAAGCAGACAAGTCCGGTCCACCAAGACTTAGCCGTGGGAGCTCTCATCTCACAACCATACGGACTAGTCCGCCTCAGAACGGACTAGCCCGAACTCATACAGGAACTCTTTGTCCGGGTGAAACAGACAAGTCTGGAGGACCCGGACTAGTCCGGCCACTGAGGCGTGTAAGTCCGGTCCACCATGACTTAGCCGTGGGATCTCTCATCTCACAACCATAGGGACTAGTCCGTCTCATAACGGACTAGCCCGAACTCACACAGGAACTCTTGGTCCGTGTGAAAACAGACAAGTCTTGCTAGCCCAGACTAGTCCGGCCACTGAGGCGGACAAGTCCGGTCTACCAGTACTTAGTCCCAAAACACTCTCACCAAGAGAGAAACGGACTAGTCCGTCCCAAAATGGACAAGTCCAAACTCTGTCAGGAACTCTTAGTCCGCCCAAAACGGACTAAGCCTTAGGACATCCAGACTAGTCCGACCTCTAACCCGGACAAGTGCGGCCTACCCGAGTTTACCTCACTAGCACTCTCCACTAAGAATTTGGTACTTCTAATGCTTTGAGCTCTCTTCTATGATCTCAATGCACTTGACACACACACTCTCACTCTTACACGGGTAGCCTACTAAAGAATCAAATGAAACCCTAATTTCTATTCTTCGAGTCTTCGACGCCGTTATTCATCCTTTTCCTTTTTTGAGAGTTTAGGTGTCCGTCTTGGAAATATCCTATGCTTATGATCATCTCAGCTCATTAGTCTCTTAATTGCCGTCATCAATCATTCAAAACCCACGGGGATACCTAGATGCACTTACACTAACCTACTTCATGTACCTTATGAATAAGGTGTTTATGGAGTATTTGGACAGATTTGTGGTGGTGTTCATTGACGACATCCTGATTTTCTCAAAAAATGAAGAAGAGCATGAGGGACATTTGAGGTTGGTGTTGCAGAAGTTTCAAGAGAACAAGTTGTATGGCAAGCTCAGCAAGTGAGAGTTCTGGTTGAAGGAAGTGGCTTTCTTGGGTCATGTCATATCAGCAGGAGGGATATTTGTTGATCCGGGCAAGGTAGCTACTGTAATTCAGTGGAGTGCGCTAGAGAATGTGGAGAAGATCAGAAGCTTCTTGGGTATGGCAGGGTATTATCGTCGCTTTATTGAGGGATTCTCAAAGATTGCCAGACCACTCACTAAGATGCTTGAGAAGGGGGCAGTTTTCAAATGAACCCGAGTGCGAAACAAGCTTTCAAAAATTGAAGAAGAGGCTGACCTCAACTCCCGTGTTGGTCATGCCAGACATGCAGGAGGAGTTCTCAGTTTACTGTGATGCTTTTCAGCAGGGACTGGAATGTGTCCTTATGCAGGAAGGACATGTCGTGGCCTACGCTTCAAGACAACTTCAGAGACATATGAAGAATTACCCGACACATGACTTGGAACTGGTAGCTGTTAATTCATGTATTAAAGATTTGGAGGCATTACTTAATAGGAAAGGGGACAGAGATTTACACAGATCATAAGAGCCTCAAGTACATATTCACGCAGTCATATTAATCTCAGGCACCGCAGATGGTTGGAGCTTATTAATGATTTTGATGCAGGGACTAACTATCACCCAGGGAAGGCCAATGTTATAGCAGATGCCTTGAGCCAAAAGGTGCATTGCAATGTTTTAATGTTGCAACCCCAGTTATGTGATGAGTTTGCAAATCTTAATCTTAGCTTGGTGTCCAGCACAGAGGCAGTGGTCATGGAAGTGGATTCCACGTTGGAGCACGAGATTCGAGAGGAACATAAGAACGATGAGAAGTTTCATGAGATCAGGCAATTGATGAGGGAAAAACAAGGCTCTTGGTAACCGAGAAGATGAGTAGGGGACACTATGGCTTGGGAAGAGGATATATGTACCAGATAATAAGAGCATATGGCTGACAATACTGCGAGAGGCTCATGACTCAGAGTACTCCATTCATCCTGGAAGTACTAATATGTACCAAGACTTAAAAGACCGTTATTGGTGGCATTGTATGAAGCAAGATGTTGCAGGATATGTGTCTTTATGTGACACGTGTCAGCTCGTGAAGGTAGAACATCAAAGACCTGCAGGGTTGCTACAGCCACTTAAGGTGCCAGAGTAGAAGTGGGAAGAAATCAACATGGACTTTATCGTTGGTTACCCAGGACCCAGTTGGGATATGACTCGATATGGGTAATTGTGAACCGATTGACTAAAGTTGCTCATTTTATCCCAGTCAAAGAGAAGTATAATGGTTCACAACTGGCAGAGTTGTACATGTCAAGGATTGTTTGTTTGCATGGGGTCCCTAAAAAGATGGTGTCTGATTGGAGTACAAAGTTTACTTCAAGTTTCCGGCAGAAGTTGCACGAGCATATGGGTACCCATCTTAATTTTAGTTCAGCCTATCAGCCTCAGACAGACGACCAGACTGAACGCACTAATCAGATCCTAGAGGACATGTTGAGGGCTTGTACTTTGAAGAATAGTAGGAGCTGTGATAGGAATCTACGTTATGCGGAATTTTCCTACAATAACAGCTATCAGGCTAGATTGAAGATGTCACCCTTTGAGGCATTGTATTGGAGGAAATGCAGGACGCCGCTATTCTGGAATCAAACTGGAGAAAGTCAGGTATTTGGGCCAGAAGCACTGAGAGAAGCTGAGAGACAGGTGCTTGAGATCCGAGAGAACCTGAGAACAGCTCAGTCTAGGCAGAAGAGCTATGTAGACACAAGACAACGAGAGTTGACATTTGATGTTGGGGACTCTGTGTATCTCAAAGTGTCACTCATCAAAGGGCTTAGACGATTCAAGGTAAAGGGCAAGCTTGCACCTAGGTACATTGGACCACTCAAGGTGCTAAATAGAAGGGGAGAGGTTGCGTACCAGTTGGAGTTGCCACCTCGCTTGTCAGACATGCATGACGTATTTCACGTGTCACAGTTGAAAAAGTGTCTCAGGGCACCCGAGGAACAATTGCCGATGGGTGATCTAACAGTGGAGGAAAACCTATCTTACACTGAGTACCCTGTCAAGATTCTCGAGAGGACGGAGCGTGTCACTAGAAACAAGAGGTTTCCCATGTGTAAGGTTCAATGGAAGCACCATTCTGAGCAGGAAGCCACTTGGGAGAGAGAAGAAGATCTCAAGGCATAGTTTCGTCACCTCTTCTCGCAAGTCTACTAATCTCGGGTCAAGATTCCTTGTTATGGGGGTAGAGTTGTAACACCCTAGTTTTAAACTTGAAATTTAAAAGAGGAAACTAATCCAAATTTCACAAATTAAATGCACTAGTTGGGCTGAAAACCCCATTTTTCCTTTCTCCTAGGCCTTGAGCTCCAGCCCAACCCGCAACCAGCCCATTTCCCTCACCCTTTCTCTCTCTATTCAGTGAGGCCGGCCTGTTAGCGCCATCTTCTCACCTTCCTCTCCCCTTTCCCCGGTCTCCCTCAACGCACGAACATCTCCCTTCAATCTCGCATGGAAACAGAAAAACAGCCGATTAATTCCAGCCTTCACTGCTCGCCCACCACCCGTAGCCGTCGTCGCCTCGATCTAAATACCCGCCACACGTCTTTAGGGTTTGCCTCACCTTGGCAAGAATCTGCCGCCGCCGATTTCTCTCGGGTAGCCACCAATCCACCGAATTCCACCCGCTCTCCCCATCTTCCGTCAAGCTAACGTGTCATGCGACTTGCAGGAACGTCAGTGATCCCCCTCGCCCCTCGCCGAGTTGCACCGACGGCCCGAACCCTAACTGCGGCGAGCTACGGTCTGTTTCTTCACCCCTTTTCGTGTTCCGATGATTTGGCTGCCTAATTCCCCGCACTAACCGCTCCATCAGCTTCACCGTACCTCAGAACGCGTGGACGACGTGAAGAACGCAAGGAAAGCATCACCTACGCCGTCGACGACGAAGAACCGAGGATCCCCGCCGCACTCCTCCGTCGCGAGACTCTGTGCGCCGTTTTCTAGCCCCAAAAACGCCCTTGGTGAGCTCATAGAGTCCCCCTCCTCCGATCCGTGTGGTTAGATTCAAGTTTTAGGCGAAAAATCACGGATCCGATCGATCTCCGGCGAGCTCGGGTATTTCCTGTTTTAGCAATCTAACCCTTAATATCTGTTGTGAAAGTAATTTAGGCCCCTAGGTATTTCTGTTTTTACAAAGGACACCTCTAGACACTCTATTTTTAGCAAAAAGAACCTTGGAACCCCTGTTATAGCATTTTAGGCCCTGGATAATTACCATAATACCCCTGGGGGAACTGTTTATGCAGTTTTACCCCTGTAATTAACTTTTGTTAGGTTCTAGTGTGTGCATTATGCTGAAAATAAGCAGAAACACCACTGCTCATGCTATTAATTACCCCAAACCCCCTAAAGTTGGCTGAATTTATTTCCTAACCCTTGCATAATGCAATTTTCACTTATTGACCTTCACAACATGCTGATTTTACACCTGGGCCCATAGTGATTGCTGAATTTACATAAAATACCTTCATAAATGTTCATATAACTTTTAATACTGATTTTTAACATCATAAGAAATTCTCTAGGCCATTACAACATAGTTTGCACTTCAAGTAATTAAATAAAATGTATTCTAACAAAGTAAATGCTCAGGTTTAGTGGTATGCTTATGTATTTATGTTGGTTGAATATTTTAATACCTTGTCTTATTTCTTTCTTGATTATTTGGCTATTTGTACGATGAATTGGGTAGAGCCAGTCCCGGAGCCAACTTTTAATTTGCAAGGTCAAGACTTTGACGTCATTGAGCAGCAACTACCTTCCGGAGACGAGTGTTCTTGATCACTGTCAGTACCTGAGATATGGGGTATCCCCGCGCACAGGGTAAAATGCCTAAGGAACTCGCCCTTCTCCGCAGGGAGAGCTCCGAAGGCGCCACGCGTCCGGCGGGGCCGGACCTCCCTCTCCTCAGAGGAGAGCTCCGAGCCCGCCACGTGGCATACAGAAGCCGGACCTCCCCCTCCGCGGGAGAGAGGTCCGAAGGCGCCGCGTGACCAGCGGGGCCGGACCTCCCTCTCCTCAGAAGAGAGCTTCGGGCCTGCCACGTGGCCAACAGAAGCCGAGCCTCTCCCTCCGCGAGGAGAGGTCCGGAGGCTCCACGTGCCCCGCGGGACTGACCCTTCTCTCCTCTGAGAAGGGCTCCGGGCCCGCCACGTGACAGCAGAACGACGCTGCCTGCCCCGAGCGATAGGCAGCGGGCGTAAAGACGCCCCATACCTTGCCCGTACAAGGTATTCAAGGCCCGCGTCTTCCCAAGACGCGGAGGCGCGGAGCACGCTTCTGTCAGGTGTCGTTGCGCCCAGTCTCATTACAGACTAGCGCGCGGTGTCAGAACCTGCCAGCCAATAAACACTGCGACAAGACATCCCATGCCGCCTGCGCCGTCATCAACCACTACGACTAGCATGCGGCATGAGCAGGGCGGCAAGATGAAGACTCAGAAGCCTTCGACCAGAGGCAACTACCGGCATAACTGCAGATACGGTAGACAATAGACAATCTTCCCGGGACCACCTGTCGGGTCCCGACTCCCCTTGTAAGCCGCCCGAGTCTTGGACTATAAAAGGCTCGGGTAGGCGTCGATAGCAAGGGTTCGCACTTTGCAACTCATACACTAGCCATACACTCTCAAGCTGTAACTCACCCCCGAGCTCAGGCCTCCGGTCCTGAGCAGCAAGCAATACAGCGAGCTCCATAGCTCGCCGTGGACGTAGGGTTTTACGCTCCGGCGGCCTGAACCACGTAAAACGCGCCGTGTCAAGCTCTTACTAACTCGTCCATCTGCGCAAGCTCTCCGCTAGAGACAAGCCCCACCGAAAAAAGAACCTCTGCGGGCTGCCCAGTGCACGCCTGGGGAAGTGTCGACTGAACACTTCGACATTGGGAGCGCCAGGAAGGGGGCTTTTCTCCTAGCGTGACGAGTCTTCGCCGACGAAGATGACCAAGCTTCCTTCAGCGGCGAACTCTCCCCCCTCGCCTCTGCGGCAGACCGCGACCAGGGGGGAGTACATGTCGATACACTCGGGACGGAGTGTGTCGGTACGAGCTGGGAGCCAGCAACCGGATCTGGCAGCGCCGACCCCGGCAATGCAGGCTCCAACCAACTTCAAGTCTTCAGTAGCGCTGGGCGTGCCCAGTGGGGGTGCGTTAGCTGCGGCGAGGGTGCTACTGTACAATCCGCCCGCTGGGGACGCGCCTCAGGCAGCGACCCGGCAGTGGATCCGCGAGGTAGACCGTCTCGTCGTCGCCGCCGCAAACCCTCGACCTCGGCGGGGACGACACTCTGACCAACCGGACGCGTCGCTGATGCGCGCACCATTGGATGACGAGCAGGCGGCAGACTCCAGCTCTACCAGCCCCCAATCAACAGATCTGAGGACAGAGCTGGAGCGGTGTCACCTGGGTCAATATGCCCGGGTATACCTCGAGCGGCGCCGAGAAAGGCGTCGCCACCAAGAGGCTGACGACAGCATGACGTCGGCCTCGACCCAGCCTGAAGAGCAGACCTTCGCCACGCGATCTCTGCCCCAGGCCTGTGCCGTGCAGAATATGCCACAGTCATATGTCCTGCATATGGCGCCCCTGGCCTATGGTGCAGCCTTGCCCATGCCGGGGCACGCGGTGCTCAGTGCGAACCAAGCGTTCGCGACACCAGAACCTGCGGCGACAGAAGCAGGGTGTGTGGCCCTCGCGCCCCACCTTCGCTTCGCAAAGTGGCCGCGCAAGTTTCGGTCGCACCTGCTCGAGAAGTACAACGGCAGCATCAACCCGGCGGAGTTCCTCCAGATCTACTCCACCGTCGTACTTGCCGCAGGAGGGAATGAAGCCGTCATGGCCAATTACTTCCTTGTCGCCTTGACTGGCCCAGCTCGGTCTTGGCTCATGAACCTCCCCCAGGGTTCCGTAACTTCCTGGGGAGAGCTTTGCCGACAGTTCATAGCCAACTTCGGCAGTTCCTACACCCGGCCTGGCACGGAGCTCGACCTCCACGCCATCCAACAACAACCTGGGGAGTCGTTGCGCTCTTTCATCCAGCGGTTCTCCTAGGTGAGGAACACCATCCCACACATTCAAAATGCTTCTGTGGTGGTGGCGTTCCGGCAAGACGTCCGAGACAAGAAGATGCTTGAGAAACTCGCGACCAGGGAGGTCCGCGATGCCTCAGAGCTCTTCAGCTTGGCGGACAAGTGCGCCAGAGCAGCCGAAGGACGGAACTGACACTCACAGCCATCCTCCGAGTCAGGAGGGCAGCCCGGATCTGGTCCTACTCCCTATGGAGGCAGCAGGAAGACCAAGAGCCGAGGCAGAAGCAAGATAAGACCGCCGGCCGCGACCCCAGTCGTCACTGCAGCGACACTCAGCGGGGCTCAGGGGCCGCGCCCTGACAAGAGGCAGCGAAAGTCACCGATCCCGGAAGATAGCCAGGACAACATGTGCCCTGTGCACGGCAGCTGTCGCCACACTACTGCCGAGTGCCGGGAGATCCGAAGGCTCGTAGAGCACTTCCACAAGGGGAAGCGGCAGCGGGCTGATGCCCTGCCCTTCCGTCCAAAGGAAGACGAGCAGGGGGTGGATGTTCCAGACAACATCGACCACCCAGAGGAGATCCAGGAGTCTCAGCGTGTCGTGAAGGCGGCACGCAATCATGAGGACTCCGGCTCCAGTGACGATGAGCGTCGGAAGAAGCTCTACGTCATATACGGCGGGTCCGCCGACCCATCGTCCCGAAGCGCAGTCAAGACTCTGCGCCGAGCGGTAGCGTCGGTGGCGCCACTCCCAAGTGCTGCACCGCACCTTAAGTGGATGGGGACCCCCATCAGCTTTGACGCCACCGACTGCCCCAGGAACATGGCTGGGGCCGGCCAGCTACCGCTCCTGGTGGCCCCTACCATCACCAACGTGAGAATGTACCACGTTTTGGTAGATGGAGGAGCTGGGCTGAACCTCATCAGCCGTGCAGCTTTCCAGAAGCTGCAGGTCCCGATGGCCAAGCTCACCCCGTCGAGCCCGTTCTCAGGGGTAGGGCCGGGACAGGTTATCCCCTAAGGCAACATTAGTCTCCCGGTGACCTTCGGGGCTCCGGACAGCTATCGAACAGAGTACATTCTGTTCGACGTAGCGGAGATAGACCTCCCCTTCAACGCCATAATCGGCAGGCCAGCCCTGTACCGGTTCATGGCTGTAGCCCACTACGGCTACCTCGTCCTGAAGATGCCAACACCGACGGGCGTTCTCAGGATTCGTGGGGACCGCACTGCTGCAGTGTCGGCCCTGGAGAAGCTCCAAGTGCTCGCAACAGCTGGGGCATTAGCCCCCGGCAATACGGAGCCGGACCAGCTCCGCCCGAGCGCACGTCACCGTGCTTCCACCACAGCACCCCGGGTGCAACCTCTAGCGAGGGCGGCGTCCCCTTAAAGGTCGTTCAAGTCGGCGCCGAAGCTACCCAGACCACCCGGGTAGCCGGGGGCCTGGATAGCAAATAGGAAGGCGCGCTCGTCACCTTCCTCCGGCACAACGTCGACGTGTTTGCATGGCAGCCGTCACAGATGCTGGGGATCCCCAGGGAGGTGATCGAGCACCACTTGAAAGTCTTCTCCGACGCCCGGCCGGTTCAACAGAAGCCCCGCAAGCAGTCCATCGAGCGGCAAAACTTCATCCGTGAAGAAGTCAAGAAGCTGCTGGACGCTGGCTTCATACGGGAGGTCCACCACCCCCGATGGTTGGCGAACCCCGTCGTTGTCCCGAAGGCCGGCGGGAAGCTCCGGATGTGCATCGACTACACCAGTCTCAATAAGGCATGTCCCAAAGATCCATTCCCTCTCCCTAGAATAGATCAAATAGTAGACTCAACGTCAGGCTGTGATATGCTGTGCTTCCTAGATGCCTACTCGGGTTTCCATCAGATCCCCATGTCTAGGGAGGACGAGGAGCGCACCTCCTTCATCACAGTAGACGGCCTTTATTGCTATGTGTCTATGCCTTACGGCCTAAAGAATGCACTCCCCACCTTTGTGCGGGCTATGCACAAAACCTTTGGGGAGTTAATAAGAGACCTAGTTGAGGTGTATGTCGATGACATAGTTGTCAAGGTCAAGCAGGGTTCATCCCTACTAGATAACCTAGCTTTAGTCTTTGACAAGTTGCGCTCTACGCGCACCAAGCTGAACCCAGATAAATGTGTGTTCGGCGTGTCCTCTGGGAAGCTCTTAGGGTTCCTGGTCTCGCACCGAGGGATTGAGGCCAACCCAAAGAAGATCAAGGCCATTGACTTGATGCGGTCCCCTGTCCGCGTCAAGGATGTTCAGAGACTCACGGGATGTCTAGCCGCACTGAGTCGGTTTATACCGAGGCTAGCAGAGCGGGCACTCCCTTTCTTTAAGCTCCTGCGCAAGTCAGGCCCCTTTGCCTGGACTGACGAAGCAGAAGAGGCTTTCCAGGAGTTGAAGCGACTCCTGACGACCCTACCTATCATGGTAGCCCCTGAGCCCGGGGAGCACTTGCTGCTCTACATTGCAGCGATAACAGAAGTGGTGAGTATGGTCCTTGTCGCGGAGCGGCCAGACCCCTCACCCTCGCAACCTGCTCCGGTAGCAGAAGACAGACGCCAGGGGGCCCCGCAGGGCCAAGACGGTCTCCCGGACCCCCTAGGGGTCCAGGTCGACCTCCCGGAGGCCCCAGACGGCCTCCCGGACCCCCAAGATAAATCTCCAGGGTCCAATTGGGATCTCCCGGAGGTCCCTCAAGACCCCCCGGAGCTCCCAGATGATCAAGAAAGCTTAAGGGCCTCCGGGTCCCAGTTCTCGGAGGCCCCCGTGGGTCCACCCACCTCCGGCGGGCCGAGGCCAATGGACGAGGAGCTCCCAAGCCTAAGAGAGAGGGTTCGAACCATACAGAGGCCTGTCTACTACATCAGCGAAGTACTTCATGATGCCAAGACAAGGTACCTAGAAGTCCACAAGCTGCTGTATGCGGTGCTCGTGGCCTCCAGGAAGCTCCGCCATTACTTCCAGGCCCACCGGGTCTCGGTAGTCACCTCATATCCGCTGAAGACAATTCTTTACAGCCCCCATGCGACTGGCAACATTGCTAAATGGGCGGCAGAGCTGGCGGAGTTTGAACTGGACTTCCTCCCACGCCATGCAGTCAAGAGCCAAACACTGACTGACTTTGTGGCGGAGTGGACACCAACGAAGACCGACCCAGGGGGCCATGAAGACGGTGAGCCAGAGCCCCAAGATCCGGTCTTCACCGAACCTCACTGGACACTTTTCTTTGACGGCTCCTCGCGAAAGCAGGGGGCCGGTGCCGGCGTACTGCTCCTCATGCCATCGGGGGAACAGTTTGGGTATATGGCGCGTCTAAATTTCAAGGCAACCAACAACATGGCGGAGTATGAAGCACTCATCTTTGGCCTACAGACAGTCCTGTATTTAGGCGCTCGCCAGTTGTTGGCACAGGGCGACTCACAACTGGTCATCAAGCAAGTCAAGGGCGAATGCTCCTGCAATGACCCGCAGCTAGCTGCGTATCTGCTTCACGTACAGATGTTGGAGAAGGAATTCCTCGCCTTGGACCTGCATCACGTACCGCGCGCTGGTAATGCCGCAGCTGACAACCTTTCAACGAAGGCTTCCACCGGAGCCCCCGCGCCCGAAGGAGTTTTCGAGAGGACGTTGCTGCGGCCTACAGCCTGGCCCGCCGAGCCGGGCGAAGGGGGCTTGACCAGCACCTCGAAGCTGGCGGTCCCGGCGGCCCTACAGCCATGGATGCCGCCAAGGATCGTAAGCGTCACTGGGGACTCCGTGCAACCCAGCGCTCAAGATCCAGAAGCTCAAGTCAGACCCGATGCATGGATCACGGAGATCCGGGACAACTTGAAGGACAATATCCTCCCTGATGAACATGCAACCGCTGAACGGATTGTGCGTATGGCTAAGAGGTACGCGCTGGTAGAGGGGGATCTCTACCGGCGTGGCGCCAACCACATCCTATTGCGGTGCATAACCCAGGGGGAAGGCTGCGACTTGCTCGCTGAGATCCATGGAGGCGAATGTGGAAGTCATTCTTCCTCACGCACGCTTGTCGGTAAAGCCTTCCGGCATGGCTTCTACTGGCCGACAGCACTCCAGGATGCTGTCAAGCTGGTCGAGAGCTGCAAGGCGTGCCAGTTCCACGCCAAGCAGATCCATACACCGGCTCAGGCGGTACAGATGATCCCGCCCTCGTGGCCGTTTGCCGTATGGGGGCTGGACATCCTGGGACCATTTCCCAGAACCGTCGGGGGATTCTGGTACCTCTATGTCGCCATCGACAAGTTCACCAAGTGGCCGGAAGCTACACCAATTGTCACCATCAACAAACAATCCGCAATAAAGTTCATCAAGTCTATTGTCTGCCGGTTCGAGGTCCCAAACAGGATCATCACCGACAACGGGACCCAGTTCACCAGCGCAGCATTCCAAGACTACTGCGAGGACCTTGGTATTCAGGTATGCTATGCCTCTGTCGCCCACCCGAGGAGCAATGGGCAAGTTGAGAGGGCCAACGCGGAGATTCTCCGGGGCCTTAAGACTCGCACCTTCGCCAGCCTGAAGAAACATGGTGCCAATTGGGTAGATGAGCTTCCGAGCACACTATGGGCTAACCGGACATCCGAGAGCCGGGCCACCGGGGAGACACCCTTCTTCATGGTGTATGGGGCTGAAGCTGTACTTCCCCCAGAAATCACCATGAAGTCTCACCGTGTCCGGGCTTACGACGAAGCCGCGCAGGACAACCTCCGGCGTGGGGAAATCGACCTCGTCGACGAGGTACGATTACATGCGGCACTCTATAACGCGCGATACAGACAAGCGCTTCGGCGCTACCACCAGAGGTCTGTGCGTGCCCGGGAGCTGCAGGAAGGTGACCTGGTGTTGCGGCGCATACTTTCTCATGAAGGGGCCCACAAACTCTCCCCTAGTTGGAAAGGCCCCTTCCGAGTCGCGAAAGTATGCCGCCTCGGGTGTGTCCGCCTTTCCACCGAGGATGGGGACTTGCTCCCGAACCCTTGGAACATAGAACACCTCCGTAAGTTCTACCCCTAGAGCAAAAATAGGACAGTACTTTCTTTTCGTAATAAACTCCATAGAGTCCAGGAGCAGCGCTCGGAGCAGCTAAACCCCAGGGGACGGTCCAGGACTACGTTCAGCTTTGCCTGGTTCCGACTCCAAGCGCGTAGAGTCTTGCTTCCCCTCTTAATGGGGTGGGTCGTGGCCTCCATGTTTAGCCTGCCTTCCTCCTGTGGAAAGTTGTACGAAAAGAAATCTGCTCTACTTTGCTCTTTCCTTGTACTCATTTAAATTGTGAATTGAGTTTTTTAATCACCCTTGCAGTGCATGGTTGCCATGTGCTCAGCTCCCCCTCTCTACAAGTCCCCAAGCACCAAGCATATGGTTAGGGGCTATAAGTCGAATAAGACTATAGGATAAGGGAGGGGGAGCCCCCAAGGAGAATTATGTTTCCTCTACCTATGTGCAGGACCTCCAGGTTGCGGCAACAGGGACTGCATGAAGCAGGGGGAAAGGAGCTACCAACTACTTCGACCTAGGACTGGAAGGACCAGGACCTGCACCTCCAGCAGGGGCGGGACCCGAGGGCCCCACGTGTCCAGCAGGCTCGGAACTCTCACCTCCCTTGAGGAGGGCTCCGGGCTCGCCACGTGGCGGGCGGAAACCGGACCTCCCCCCCCCCCCCCCGGTGGGAGGGCCCCGAAAGCCCTACGTGTCCAGCATCACCGGAGCTCCAGCCTCTTAAGGAGGGGCTCCGGACCCGCCACATGGCAGGCAGACTTGGGGCTCCCCATGGGGCGAGATCCGGAGACCCCCAGGGGCCCCTAACACGGTTAGGACCCGGGGAAGGTGTCTATGCGGAACTCCTAGATTGGAGATGGCCTCTGAGTACCTTGCGGAGCTAAGGACTCAGTCAGGCAAAGCCAAAAAGGAGAGAAAAAGCATCACAGACACAGATGTCTAAAAGAGTCGAACTAAGCGAGGCTCCATGAGCTGGACTACAGACTCGATGAAAGGAAGAAACAAGTCTCAAGGGTCTCCCGACACAACCAGAATCCAGAAGTTGCAACAACGGCCGCGTCACCAGGCTTCAGCCCTGGCGGAACTCTCTCGCTCTATGACCAGAGCGCAGGAATCGCCTCCCTCATCACCGGCGCAAAAACCAGTGACACACGGGGGCTCCTGAGGCCCCCTCCGCAGTAAAAGCAACCATCAGTTGAGCGCACGCTCCCACGATCCCGTGGCCGTTCGTGCTCCGGCAGCGGTCAATTCGGGACTTAGAGAAAGTGTGTGGATCGGAAGAGACGGAGGTTCCACCTCGGGCACGCTATCTCCCCCGAGATGGGCCCGGGGGCCACTGTCGGTACCTGAGATATGGGGTACCCCCGCGCACAGGGTAAAATGCCTAAGGAACTCGCCCTTCTCCGCAGGGAGAGCTCCAAAGGCGCCACGCGTCCGGCGGGGCCGGACCTCCCTCTCCTCAGAGGAGAGCTCCGGGCCCGCCACGTGGCATACAGAAGCTAGACCTCCCCCTCCGCGGGAGAGAGATCTGAAGGCGCCGCGTGACCAGCGGGGCCGGACCTCCCTCTCCTCAGAAGAGAGCTCCGGGCCCGCCACGTGGCCAACAGAAGCCGAGCCTCTCCCTCCGTGAGGAGAGGTCCGGAGGCTCCACGTGCCCCGCGGGACTGACCCTTCTCTCCTCTGAGAAGGGCTCCGGGCCCGCCATGTGGCAGCAGAACGACGCTGTCTGCCCCGAGCGATAGGCAGCGGGCGTAAAGACGCGCCCATACCTTGCCCGTACAAGGTATTCAAGGCCCGCGTCTTCCCAAGACGCGGAGGCGCGGAGCACGCTTCTGTCAGGTGTCGTTGCGCCCAGTCGCATCACAGACTGGCGCGCGGTGTCAGAACCTGCCAGCCAATAAACACCGCGACAAGACATCCCATGCCGCCTGCGCCGTCATCAACCACTACGACTAACATGCGGCATGGGCAGGGCGGCAAGATGAAGACTCAGAAGCCTTCGACCAGAGGCAACTACCGGCATAACTGCAGATACGGTAGATAATAGACAATCTTCCCGGGACCACCTGTCGGGTCCCGACTCCCCTTGTAAGCCGCCCGAGTCTTGGACTATAAAAGGCTCGGGTAGGCGTCGATAGCAAGGGTTCGCACTTTGCAACTCATACACTAGCCATACACTCTCAAGCTGTAACTCACCCCCGAGCTCAGGCCTCCGGTCCTGAGCAGCAAGCAATACAGCGAGCTCCATAGCTCGCCGTGGACGTAGGGTTTTACGCTCCGGCGGCCTAAACCACGTAAAACTCGCCGTGTCAAGCTCTTACTAACTCGTCCATCTACGCAAGCTCTCCGCTAGAGACTAGCCCCACCGAAAAAAGAACCTCCGCAGGCTGCCCAGTGCAGGCCCGGGGGAAGTGTCGACTGAACACTTCGACAATCACATTGCTCGTATTTTAGAAATTTAGTTAGAATTTGCATGTATGTTTTAATATGAATCCCCATGATAGGAAGTTTACTAGAAAATTTGCTATTATTTCTTAGCCTAGGAAGGGATTGGTTTGGATTTACTTAATGTCGTATACTCATGCTTAGCCCTGCTTAGATGATGGGATGTGAGAACTTTACATTAATGTTATTATTATATATATATATATATATATATATAGAGAGAGAGAGAGAGAGAGAGAGAGAGAGAGAGAGAGTAGAGAGTAGAGTGTAACGCTCCATTTTTCGTAAAGCTAATAAATCAGGGTTATAGAATTAACCACCAGACAAATTACGCATATTACTGGCCAATTTCAGATATGTCTTTCATCGAAACTGGTGCAGCCACCCCTACTTTTGCCTAAAGGCAAACTCTTTTCCTCTTCCTCCCCCATCCTCATCGATTCTACGAGAAGCTTCTAGAACCACACATCACCCACCTCTTCCTCCCCGATCCTTATCCACTGCACGAGAAGCTTCCGGAACCACCCCTCACATATATCTCCCCCCATCCTTATCCACTCCATGAGAAGCTTCTGGAACCACCCCTCACATATATCTCCCCCATCCTTATCCACTCCACGAGAAGCTTCCGGAACCACCCCTCATATACATATCTCCCCCCATCCTTATCCACTCCACGAGAATCTTCCGGAACCACCCCTCACATATATCTCCCCCATCCTTATCCACTCCACGAGAAGCTTCCGGAACCACCCCTCATATACATATCTCCCCCCATCCTTATCCATTCCACGAGAAGCTCCCGGAAAATACATTAATTACACCTCACCTACGTCTCCTCCCTCCATCCCTATCCCTTTCCTCCTTCATCTATAAAAGGGGCTCGGGGGCTCACTTTCTCCCCCGCCCCATTGAGCACCAGCGCTCGCGTCTCCTCCCCCCCCCCCCCCTCCAACATCGATCTCCGACGAGGAACCCTCCCCGCCGAGCCCCGCCAAGCCACGGCCAAGGTGAGCACCCCAACCTCCACTCTCCTCCCCGAGTCATCCCCCCCTTCCCCCTCTCCTCGGGTTTGGCCGCGACCACCCCGTGGCATGGCCGCCCTTCCATGAAGTTGCTCTACTTCCTACCCAAAATCGGCAGCTTAATCGAGTGATTCATAGCCTCGACGTTCGATTTCTTACTCTCTGGTCATCCTCCCCGGTTTACTCTTGCTGATTTGAGCCCAACCCTAAGCAACCCCTTGATTGGCCTTATAGCAGATCTCACTCACACACAAAAGGATCACTTAATCCGATTCTTCTTATAAAAATCATCTAATATCATAATATAGTTAGTGTAAGCAGGTCTGAATGATGTATATTTGTTTTGTTTGTATGTTTGCTTGTGCGCGGTGTAGAACCAGTGCTGGAAGAGAACCTAGGGGAGCCAAGTGACCAAGAGCACGACGCTGCAGAGGTAGCGAAGGCAAGTTCCATCACCCCCTTTTTGATCATATTGCTCCTATGTGAGGTTCATCCATTGTGGCCAGTAGATTAGGCCTCTGCATTGTTGAGCATGAGTTATCCGAGTGATAGAGTGTAAACATACTAGTTTCTCTTTTTGCAACATATTGATAGGATGAGACTATGCTTGATGGTGTTGCCTTGTTTATGTTACACGGTTGGTGAGAGCATGGGTTGAGACCGGGGCAGAAGGGTTAGTGTTGGTGTAAGCGCTACCGTGGTGGTAGACTTACAGCGAGTACTATCAAGATGATGGTCTCGTGGTTTGAGTATGGAGGCTGCCCTGGTGAGCCTTAAGGACCGAGTTGTTTTGGCATCTCACCTAACTTTTTTTCAGTACGACCACATGACCCTGTATGGGCGGGGCTTAGCCTAACCCCGGTGGCTAGCCCGACAGTCGTCCACGGTGGAGAGAGAGAGAGAGAGAGAGAGAGATGCATTTATGAAAATTGAGATGATATTGAGATAAGTCATGACATTGGGTTGGGGACGACTGGTTTGGGTGATGTTTCGATTGGGTGTCAGTTATGACGGGCTATTGTTGATGGTCCGTGCGTGTGGGTAAAGCGTACAACCTCTGCAGAGTGTAGAACCCGTTCGGACGGCCGTGTCCTCGGTATAGGACAGGTTATGGTGTGGTCCTAACAACTAGGAAACCACCTGTTGTGAGAATGAGGTGATGAATGTCTCTGGATGGGTTATTTGGTTGCATTTAGTTGCATTAGGTTGCATAACTCTTATTGTTGTACATTGCATCCATGTTTGTTACATTCCCCTCCCGAAGGGCGAGGTGGAGCTTGCTGAGTACTTTTGTACTCAACCGTTGTTGATATCTTCAGAGGATCCGGACTTCGACCCGGAGGACTTCGAGTAGGGTCGCATCCACACCCAAGGTGTTACCGTGGAACCATGTACGAGGAGGAGCTAGTTGTCCATGTTTTTATGTCGTTAATCATCCTTATGTTAGTCCTTATTATTGTTGTACTAAAGTGTATGCCGTTGTAATAAAGCTCTGTATAGTTGTGGTTCCACTTGTGTTGTAATATTATGTACCGAACTCTGTTTGTGGCATAATATTACATGTTTAGTTCCGATCTTATGGGTCGGGACGCTTCAAGTGGTATCAGAGCCATACTTGGCTGTAGGATGCGTACCCTAGTACTTAGGTGACCATAGGAGACCGTAGAATAGTTGGCCTGTAGGAAACCTGGACCGTAGAGCCTTGGTGATAGGTTTTGCTCTCATCTAATCCTTGTGCCCTGTTCTAAGCCAGATGGCGGACGACCGTATGACCACCTTCTGCATCAACGAAGATGGCTTCCCCAAGGTGCTCTATGCCGCCACGACCCGACTCGGTATTCCAGACCGTCCGGAGTACGTGGGTCATGAGTTCGTGGAGCATGGCACCGAAAGCTGTGAGGTCACTGTGCACATCGACGCCAGTGAGATGTTCCTGGACATGAAGCCATGGAATGTCTCCGCCACTGGATGCCGCATGAAAGATACGTGCCAATTGGTGGCCCGCAAAGCTTTGAAGTACCTCTGCCACATGTTTGACTGGCATTTGGGTTCCACACCCATGAAGTACTTCCCACCACTGGATCGTAGTCGTCCCGCATGGATGGCGAGGATTCACAACTTGGAAGGCCTCGGGTCGATCGAAGATGACCCCACCATTGTCGCCATGCCCGGTTTTTTATTGAGCCTGGACGACTTGTGCGACCAGCTGAACCAGCGCGTGAAGACCCTCGTCTAGCGTGCTGAGACATTGGAGACCCGCTGGTGAAAGGCTAAGCTAGCACTAGCGCAGGCTAAAGCCCGGGTTGCCAGCGCTGAAAGTCGAGTCGCCTTGGCCGAGGAGAACCTTAGGGAGCAGGCCGACCGTCACAGCCAGCTGCTTAGGGGTGTCTACCTTGTAGACCGGGCCAAGCGGAAGGACCGTCAAGCTGGTGCAACGACGGAGCCACTTATCCTAGAAGGAACCCCAGTGTATCACCTATCCAACCCCCGAAGGAGGATTTGTGAGCCTGTGCCACCTACCCCTCCGACCTCACCTCGCGGGACTAACGAAGACCCTGAAGATCAGGATGTAGGACCCAGTAGCCAGGCAGAGGTCCCAGCTGACCCTTAAGGGAATAGACCCAGTGACGACATGCGCTATGTATCTTGTACCCGCTTGCCCGAATGAATGAATGAATGCTTGGTGTGTTGCTTGCAATGTTTGATGTTTGTCAATTGTGTGGTATAAAACTATATATATGTGTTTAGATACACATAGTAAAATAGAAAAAAAAATAAATATAGAAAAAAAATAAAAATAACAATAATAAAAGACGGTAAGCATAACTAATTATGATGCACCATAGTAATAATAATAGGAAGAAAATCTAAACCCATCGATTGCTTTGTCACAGATGTCTCGCCGCTCGAGCCGAGTCACTAATGGACACGAGGCGGACCAAGGACTACGAGAGATTCCGCCTGCACCTCACGAGCATGAGACAGCGGAGAGTGCACCTGTCCGGCCACATCCCCAAGCACCTAACTATGACCTGACCGCCATTCTGGACCGCCAGACTCGACTCCTCGAGCTACTGACAAACACCCTGGCTTCCCGGAACAACGATGGTCTCAACAACCATCAGCCCGCGCCGCAAAACAATCACCAGATCGCAGACTTCAACAGGATGAACCCACCCAAGTTTTCTAGATCTGAGGACCCTATTGAGGCAGATGACTGGCTAAGAGAGATTGAGATAAAACTCGAGGTTGTGCATGCAAACGAGCAGGATAAGGTTCTGCTTGCAGTCCAACAACTGAGGGGATCTGCCTTACCTTGGTGGCACAGCTACAGAGAGATGCATCCACATGCCAGGACCATGATATGGGATGAGTTTGTGAAGTTGTTCAGAGAGCAACACATCCCAAGTAGCATTATGAAGCTAAAGAGGGAAGAGTTTATGAACCTTAAACAGAAGGGTCTAACTGTGACGGAGTATCTACACAAGTTTACCGGGTTATCCCGCTATGACCCCCACGCCGTGGATACAGAAGAGAAGAAGCAAGAAGCCTTTTTGCGTGGGTTAAACACTGAAATCAGGAAATTTCTTGAAGCATCTGTTTATCCAGATTTCAGTACCCTAGTTAACAAGGCCATCACTACAGAAAAGAACATAGAGGATGAGCTACGGGAGAAGAAAAGAAAATTTGAGAACAAGAAGGGGTTCCGGCAAGTGAAACTTCAGAGGACTAATCAACCGGTCTATTCATTAGAGAGGACCCAACAACCAACCTACTTTGTGCAGAAGACCCAACAACCTATTTACTCTGGGCAGATGGCTCATAGTGGTGTATCCTATAAAGCACCAACCACCACTTTCAAGCAACCGGTACAACCTGTTAAATCACATGGCTCATTCCATCCTCAGCAGTCTGGGGTCAATCAAACTGTTGGCCAGAGGATCTGTTTCAGCTGCCGTGAGCCTGGGCATATCGCCGTTAACTGCCCTTACAAGGTTAAGCCAGCACCATCAGTCGTCTCCAACTCAGTTAACGGACCAAGGCAACCAGCTGGAGGCAGCCGCAGAGCACCATCAAGAACTCAACACTCCTTTGGAAAGGCCACAGTAAACCACGTCTACGCCGAAGAGGCAGATGGAGCACCAGGAGTTCTACTTGGTGAGTTCTTGGTTCAGTCAGTTTTGGCTTCAGTACTATTTGATTCTGGTGCATCACATTCTTTTATATCATCACACTTCGTAGAGACACATGATATATCTACGGTAGCCCTTAAGAGGCCCTTAATGACTCGATCACCGGGGTTATATACCTTGCCACCTAGGAGTTAACAACATCACTTTAAACCTAAGTGGGGTAGAGTTCTTGGTTAATCTAGTAGTGCTTGACTCCCATGGGATAGATGTGATCCTCGGTATGGATTGGTTAGCCAAGTGCAATGGGAGTATAGCTTGTGCACAGAGGACTGTGACAGTGACAAACCATGAAGGGAAGACTGTCACATGTCATATCAACTCCGGCCTGTCTGAGCCAGTAGTAAATCACTTGAAGGCGGAAACACCTCAGGAAGTACCAGTGATTAAAGAGTATGTTGATGTGTTCCGTGAGGAGTTGCCAGGCATGCCACCAGAAAGAGAAGTGGAGTTCTCCATTGATCTAGTTCCTAGAACTGCCCCAATAGCCAAGAGACCTTATAGAATGGCGGCGCCAGAACTAGCCGAGTTAAAGAAACAGTTAGATGAGTTGCAAGAGAAAGGGTACATAATGCCTATTGCATCACCATGGGGCGCACCCGTCCTATTCGTAGAGAAAAAGGATGGAAGCAAGAGACTCTGTGTAGATTACCGAGCTCTTAAAGCGGTGACCATTAAGAACAAATACCCTCTGCCCCGGATAGATGATCTATTCGATGAGCTAAAGGGGGCCAAGTTTTTCTCAAAGATTGACTTGAGGTCTGGGTATCATCAAGTGAGGATTAAGCCCGAAGATATACCTAAGACGGCATTCGTGACTCGCTACGGTCAGTTCGAGTTCACAGTGATGTCTTTTGGATTAATCAATGCCCCTGCCTACTTCATGAACCTAATGAACCGGGTGTTCATGCAAGAGTTGGACAAGTTTGTCGTTGTCTTCATCGACGACATTCTAGTCTATTCCCGAAGTGAAGCAGAGCATGCGCAACATCTGCGTGTTGTTTTGGACCGGCTCAGGAGCCATCAACTTTATGCCAAGTTCAGCAAATGTGAGTTTTGGTTACAGAAAGTTAGTTTCCTTGGGCATGTGCTAACAGCCGAGGGGGTTGCAGTTGATCCAGAGAAGGTCAAAGCCGTATCATCTTGGAAGCAACCAACTTCGGTCTCGGAGATTCGTAGTTTTCTGGGTATGGCTGGTTATTATCGGAGGTTCATCGAAGGATTTTCCAAGCTAGCCTGACCAATGACGGAACTACTAAAGAAGGATAAGAAGTTTGTGTGGACAGAAGCATGTGAGCGGAGTTTTCGTGAGTTGAAGGGAAGACTAACCACGGCCCCAGTCTTAGTCTTACCGGATATTCACAAGAACTTTGTTATTTATTGTGATGCTTCTAGACACAGCCTAGGATGTGTGCTAATGCAAGAAGGACGAGTGGTATCCTATGCCTCTCGTCAGTTAAGGCCGCACGAGCAGAACTACCCAACCCATGACTTGGAATTGGCTGCGGTAGTGCATGCTCTTAAGATTTGGAGACACTATCTGATCGGTAACAAGTCTGAAATATACACAGATCACAAGAGCCTCAAGTATATCTTTACCCAGCCTGATCTGAACCTAAGACAACGAAGATGGTTGGAACTAATTAAGGATTATGATGTGGAGATCCACTACCACCCGGGTAAAGCAAATGTTGTGGCAGACGCTCTTAGCAGGAAAGCACACTGTCATCACTTGGTGACTCAAGTACCACAACTGTGCGAGGAGATGATGAAGTTGAACCTAAGCATTGTACCTCACTCCTACAACTACAACCTTAGTGTTCACCCTGTGCTGGATGACCAGATTAAGAAGGCTCAGCAGGAGGATGAAAAGTTAATGAAGATCAAGGAACAAACCGGTGAAGGCAAGGCACCAGACTTTAGAGTTGATAGAGATGGAATATTGTGGTTCAAGAAACGGTTATGTGTGCCTTCACAAGGTCACTATCGGAATACGATCATGGATGAAGCTCATAACTCTGCCTACTCCATCCACCCTGGAGCCACAAAGATGTACGTGGATATTAAGCAAAAATATTGGTGGGTTGGCATGAAGGTGACATAGCCAAATTCGTGGCTTATTGTGATGTGTGTAGAAGGGTCAAAGCTGAGCATCAAAAGTCGAGTGGCCTATTACAGCCCTTACCGATTCCCGTTTGGAAATGGGATGAGGTAGGAATGGATTTCATCACTGGCCTACCAAGGACCAAGAATGGTAATGACTCCGTATGGGTAGTGGTCGACCGTCTGACTAAAGTTGCACACTTTATTCCTGTGCGCACTACCTACAATGGGAGTAAGCTGGCCATGTTGTACATAGACCGTATTGTGAAACTACATGGAGTACCCTCGAGGATAGTCTCTAATCGAGGTACTCAGTTTACGTCAAGGTTTTGGAGGAGTCTTCAAAAGGCACTAGGTACCAAGTTAGACTTTAGTTCAGCATATCACCCTCAGACAGATGGTCAGACAGAGAGGATCAACCAAATCTTGGAAGACATGTTGAGGGCCGCTGTTCTAACCTACGGCAAGGATTGGGAATACAGTTTACCGTATGCCGAGTTCTCATACAACAACAGTTATCAGGCCAGCATCAAGATGTCACCGTATGAAGCCCTCTATGGAAGGAAGTGTCGAACCCCACTCATGTGGTCAGAAGTTGGGGACCGCATTGTGGAGCAACCAGACTTCATCTTGGCAGCAGAGGACAAGGTAGCGGAGATTCGAGCGAATCTCAAGGCCGCCCAATCACGTCAGAAAAGCTACGCAGACAAGAGGAGGCGTGAACTCAGTTTCCAAGCTGGAGATCATGTGTAGCTTAAAGTATCTCCTATCCGTGGCACGTGCAGATTCCAAGTACGTGGAAAGTTGGCACCACGGTACATTGGCCCTTTCTCAGTCCTAAAAAGGGTAGGATCAGTAGCGTATGAGATTCATCTACCCGAAGAAATGTCAGGCGTGCACAACGTCTTCCACGTGTCACAGCTAAGACAATGCCTACGGGTTCCTGAGGAACAGGTGGCACAAGAAACCCTAGACCTGCAAGATGATCTGCGCTACCAGGAGGTGCCAGTAAAGATCTTGGAAACAGTCACCCGAAGGACACGGAGAAACACCATCACACTTCGTCGGGTCCAGTGGAGCAGACACTCGGAGGCTGAAGCTACTTGGGAAAGAGAAGATGCATTGCGGATAGAGTTCCCCCATCTCTTTGCAGACCACTCGAATCTCAAGGACGAGATTCATCCTAAGTGGGGTAGGTCTGTAACGCCCCATTTTTCGTAAAGCTAATAAATCAGGGTTATAGAATTAACCACCAGACAAATTACGCACATTACTGGCCGATTTCAGATATGTCTTTCATTGAAACTGGTGCAGCCACCCCATACTTTTTCCTAAAGGCAAACTCTTTTCCTCTTCCTCCCCCATCCTCATCCATTCTACGAGAAGCTTCTAGAACCACACATCACCCACCTTTTCATCCCCTATCCTTATCCACTGCACGAGAAGCTTCCGGAACCACCCCTCACATATATCTCCCCCCCATCCTTATCCACTCCACGAGAAGCTTCTGGAACCACCCCTCACATATATCTCCCCCCATCCTTATCCACTCCACGAGAAGCTTCCGGAACCACCCCTCATATACATATCTCCGCCCATCCTTATCCACTCCACGAGAAGCTTCCAGAACCACCCCTCACATATATCTCCCCTCATCCTTATCCACTCCACGAGAAGCTTCCAGAACCACCCCTCATATACATATCTCCCCCCATCCTTATCCACTCCACGAGAAGCTCTCGGAACATGCATTAATTACACCTCACCTACCTCTCCTCCCTCCATCCCTATCTCTTTCCTCCTTCATCTATAAAAGGGGCTCGGAGGCTCACTTTCTCCCCCGCCCCATTGAGCACCGGTGCTCGCGTCTCCTCCCCCCCCTCCAACATCGATCTCCGACGAGGAACCCTCCCCGCCGAGCCCCGCCAAGCCACAGCCAAGGTGAGCACCCCAACCTCCACACTCCTCCCCGAGTCATCCCCCCCTTCCCCCTCTCCTCGGGTTTGGCCGCGACCACCCCGTGGCATGGCCGCCCTTCCATGAAGTTGCTCTACTTCCTACCCAAAATCGGCAGCTTAATCGAGTGATTCATAGCCTCGGCGTTCCATTTCTTACTCTCTGATCATCCTCCCCCGTTTACTCTTGCTGATTTGAGCCCAACCCTAAGCAACCCCTTGATTGGCCTTAGAGCAGATCTCACCCACACACAAAAGGATCACCTAATCCGATTCTTCTTATAAAAATCAGATAATATCATAATATAGTTAGTGTAAGCAAGTCTGAATGATGTATATTTGCTTTGTTTGTATGTTTGCTTGTACGCAGTGTAGAACCAGTGCTGGAAGAGAACCCAAGGGAGCCAAGTGACCAAGAGCACGACACTGCAGACGGTAGCGAAGGCAAGTTCCATCACCCCCTTTTTTATCATATTGCTCCTATGTGAGGTTCATCCATTGTGGCCAGTAGATTAGGCCTCTGCATTGTTGAGCATGAGTTATCCGAGTGATAGAGTGTAAACATACTACTTTCTCTTTTTGCAGCATATTGATAGGATGAGATTATGCATGATGGTGTTGCCTTGTTTATGTTGCACGGTTGGTGAGAGCATGAGTTGAGACCGGGGCAGAAGGGTTAGTGTTGGTGTAAGCGCTACCGTGGTGGTAGACTTACAGCGAGTACTATCAAGATGATGGTCTCGTGGTTTGAGTATGGAGACTGCCCTGGTGAGCCTTAAGGACCGAGTTGTTTTGACATCTCACCTAACTTTTTTCAGTACGACCACATGACCCTGTATCGGCGGGGCTTAGCCTAACCCCGGTGGCTAGCCCGACAGTCGTCCACGGTGGAGAGAGAGAGAGAGAGAGAGAGAGAGATGCATTTATGAAAATTGAGATGATATTGAGATAACTCATGACATTGGGTTGGGGACGACTGGTTTGGGTGATGTTTCGATTGGGTGTCGGTTATGACGGGCTGTTGTTGATGGTCCGTGCGTGTGGGTAAAGCGTACAACCTCTGCGGAGTGTAGAACCCGTTCGGACGGCCGTGTCCTCGGTATAGGACAGGTTATGGTGTGGTCCTAACAACTAGGAAGCCACCTGTTGTGAGAATGAGGTGAGGAATGTCTCTAGATGGGTTATTTGGTTGCATTTAGTTGCATTAGGTTGCATAACTCTTATTGTTGTACATTGCATCCATGTTTGTTACATTCCCCTCCCGAAGGGCGAGGTGAAGCTTGCTGAGTACTTTTGTACTCAACCGTTGTTGATATCTTCAGAGGATCCAGACTTCGACCCGGAGGATTTCGAGTAGGGTCGCATCCACACCCAAGGTGTTACCGTGGAACCATGTACGAGGAGGAGCTAGTTGTCTATGTTTTTATGTCGTTAATCATCCTTTTGTTAGTCCTTATTATCGTTGTACTAAAGTGTATGTCGTTGTAATAAAGCTCTGTATGGTTGTGGTTCCACTTGTGTTGTAATATTATGTACCGAACTCTGTTTCTGGCATAATATTACATGTTTAGTTCCGATCTTATGGGTCGGGACGCTTCATAGAGATAGGAATCTAGCAGGCTGATTGGTACGCGCTAGACTTGGGTTGATGGTTTGTGTCTGCGTAGATTCTAAGGATCGCTTCGTGATATCCTGTGATCTAGCTATATCATGCCACTACAAGACCGGCACAGAATGCTTTGGCCAATTAAGTTGACTTCTACCTTATCTTGTGTACACCATTGAGATGTCTGTGTGGCGCAAGAGGGGCCTTCTGCAGCGGAGGTAAAATAGATTCCAAGTATGTTGTTAGTAGTGAAAACTTAATGGGTGTACAAGGATTTGGTAGTGTAATATAAAGGTCTCATAGTGATCCCCTGGCCACACACCATAGGAAGTATGAGATGTGATTTGCGATCACGGGAAATCAGGGAGAATTTAGTCCACTTGATGACAAGTGACGAAATCACGACTTGTGTGTAAAGGGTGCAAACTCTGCAGAGTCAACACTGTCTAGACAACCGTGCTAACGGTTAAGAGCGGGCTAGTAACTCCTTCATGATTAGTTAGGTATGGGGGAGTGTTGTTGTATTTGGTTGGCGGTGAGACTGGATTTTTGAGACACATGGTGGAGTATTCACTTAGTAATTAGGATGCTAATACAACTTAGGAATATGATGTTGTATAGTGCTTTTAGCCAAGTTGGCCTTTCTTGATTTTAGCTGCATGTCATATATTTCCCTTACTCGTTGAGTACTCTAAGTACACATCCGTCTTTGTTGTTTCTTTTTGGAAATAATTGTTGGTCAGACTATAGAGATGGAGTGAAGTACGATGAAGACGATGGGTTCAATCCCGGTGCGCAGTACTAGGTGGATGTGTACCGGACAACGCTTTTGATGGAGCTCTACGCTTGGATTATCTGCTGCTATGTATCTTTCCTTTTTAGACTACGAGTTCACTATGAGATTATAATAAACTCGGCTTTTATATAAGATACATCATTTTCATTAATACATATATAGTTTACTAATCGTGACATATATGTGTAGCATGTGTGGTTTGGCATCCTCGCATCCGGTGTCCTGCCCGCCTCCCTCCGCGCCGCGGGCACGGCTGGATCACTACCGGGGCCACGTAGTCGCCGCCGCTGTCGCTCAGCTCCCCACCACGTAAGCGCAGATGCTGATGCGTCGCCTCGTTCACATTCTCATCTTAAATCATTCCTGAGCTTGAGCTGTTCCATTTCTTAGTCTGGAGTCTCTCTCTCTCCCTCTTTCGAAATGATTTTTTCTTAAAAATAGCACAGAAATGCAAAATTCGGGTTGGGATTTGTTTTCATATTGCTTTGTAATCGGATGATATTGATCCTGGAATGTTCTTAGGCATCCGGAGGTAGCTGCTGGGGACAAGAAGATCCGGTGAGCTCGCCACTCTACAGGTACTTCAGGGCATCAGTGCATATTTTCCTGCTGATACGGTGATTCCAATTTCCAAGCAGATGGTCATCAAGGGCGGTGCGGTTATTCGCGATGGCGGAGCTGGAGGCGCGGAAGATGAGGTATCCGACCACAGGCACGGAGGGTCTCCTCGGGCATCCTTGTTGAGGGTGAGGCGAATGATCTTAAGTTCTCTACCCAAAGTTTTTTATAGTAATATATATATGTGCGCGCGCATGATTTTCAAATTTCCAACCAAATATTTCATAAGTCATAGGTAATCAGAGTTTCAATAATTTAACCGCATCTTGTTGAAAATGTTATAATTTTTTGGCTGGAGGGGGTAATATTTAGGAGTTCGTACTTGATCTGTTTATGACAAAATATTATGCTCTCCAACACAATATTAGTTTGCTTAAAACGAACCTCTTAGATACTATGTTGCCAGTTCTTACTGACACGTAAATATTGTGATAAAATATCCTTCTTGTACTCTTTAGTTGACTCCTAACGCCTGAAAGCACGACGTCTAGAAATTTTGATAGGGAAGTAAACATCATTCAAGCAGCCAGCTGCTACGTGTGGGCAATATGCTTAGTTTTTTTTCCTTTATAACCGAAACTATGGGAAAGTCCCCACAGTGAAAGTTTTTTTCTATTAAAACGATAGAAATAGATTTTTTATGTACAAAACGACTAAAAAGGGAGTCTAGAGAAGAATATATGACAGGATGCTAGTTTTTTCTTGACCGCGTCAACTGTGGAGCTAACATTTGTTATTTTATTCGTTTAGTCAGTTGAGAGGCAAATCCATTGGTTTCAGGAACTAGTGGTGCGGCAAAACTTTTGCGTGCTAATGGAATTACGCTGCTCAAAGTGCGTGAAGAGGCAGCAAACATACTTGGGAAATCTGAAATATTTTACTTTAGTCCTATGCATCCACCTTTAACAGAAGCTGCTCAACGAGCCCTTGATTGGGCTGTCAGTGAGAAAATGAAATCAGGTGAGTTCTGTCTGACATATCACATTTGAATTTGCAATGTTGTCCATTGCTCATTGGTTTGACATTATACTAAATTTGCTTGTCTTTAACCTCCTGATTGCACAACTTGGTTTGCTCATATTATTCTGGTACACTCAGGGATATGTGCTGTAACTCTTAATCATTAGCAATAACAATTGATCAATTACTCTTTTCAGTCCAAAAGTTCTCCTGTCAACATTGTCTATCTTGCTTGCGAGTTCCATATCCCTACAAGCAATGCACTTTTTAGCCCTCTTATTTCCAGGATGTATCTAGTTGTGTGTCTCCCTTGTGTTGTGTCCTGAGGGATATCTCCCTTTTTGTCCTCACTGCACAAAAGAGAAATATGAGTTGGGGTCCAGCACAAACTCAAACAATTAATTGTATTCAGTTCTTTGGTCAATTAACTGTATTCAGTTCTTCTGTCATGTTCAAATGTAGTTTGTACTGTGTCTGTAGGTATAATAATGGTTCTGAGACTTTTCTTGATTAATTTTTTCTTGTGGAACCAATTCCTTGATATTTTACTGAACGCATCTTTCTCGAAGATGGTGCATATGCTGGCTGAAAATAAGCACATTCTTAATACAGCTGTATGAGTCCTAAAAACATGCTGTAAATGGACCATGTTCTCTGAGTATAGGCATATCTCCCTTGCATCAGAACTTGCTGGCTGTGTTCCCATTGGTGGGACTAAATTCTTTTGTCATTTCCAGCAGAATGGATGATTTGCCAACTCCATTCTTTTGATTGCTCAAGAAGGCTGTCTCAGAGAATATTGTATGACAAATATTTGTGCCTAGAGGGATTAGAATTTCTTGTATATGACATACAACCCAGATTGAACTCAGTTTGTGTTGGATTTTCAGTTCAGCACAATATTGATGTATTGCAACACGAGTTTTGCTTAAACATACAAGCATGACCATGTATTGCATTTGAACGAGCATGAAATTGTTAGAATTTTGTTCAATTTTGTATGGAACTTGTTTTTCCATGCATCACATTTGGATGCCGAGGAACAGTCCATATCACAAGCTATGAGATTTGAAGAGCTTGGAGAAGGCCATTTGGCTTTAGGTTCTCAAGGCACAATTTCTATGCAGACGTGTTATTTTTTGTCAGTATCTCTGAGTAGGACCTGGAATTGAATTACCCTTGATATTGTAAAGTTATGTAAACATCAAGTACAGTACTAGCTTTAAATTTATTCAGAACCCCCCACGAAATGACTATCTCTAAATCCAACTCTAGCTACCGTACATTCTAGAAGGTTCTTGTTGCTGTGTAGTTGGTTTGATTCTCTGCTGTTTATAACAACTGCTCCAGAAGATTAGTGGCCAGGTGATGTTTTTTTGGAGCAAGGGCCCAATGTTCCATTAGACAGAAAGTTCCACTGGTGAATTTTAACTGGAGTTTTGTGTTAGTTTACTGTAATTCAGGAAGCATAGATCCTTGTAATTCTCCATCTGTGACTTGGTTTGTTAGTTTTGAGTTCCCTTCAGTTACCTTTTTGTTGCTGATCTCCCTGTAAGTTGGGTAGCTGATCTGCATATACACAACTGCACTTTATCTCTTTTCTATTTCATTTGCATGTCTATCATATAATCTTCATTCCCATTTTTGTTGAGTGATTTAAACTCTGAATTTAGGTGAGGAAGAAGTAATTGCCAATCATTTGCTACTGGGGATATGGTCAGATAAAGAGTCAGCTGGTCATAAAATTCTGGCTTCCCTTGGATTTGATGACGAGAAAGCCAGTTTACTGGCCAAAATGGTATTGTCCTGTTTTCATTCGGAGCTAACAGCCTAACACCTCACAATTGATTATTCGGTCATTTCATAATCAATTTTCTATGTTGCCTTTGCAGGCTGATAACGAAGCTGCATTGAGCCCCAGATAGCAAAGGGCGGAACATAGTTATTCAACTCTAGATATCAAAGGGTGCACCTAGTTATCCAACTTCTTTGGGCTGTTGTGCGCTTGGCAAACCTCTGTGCACTTATTTGCAGCTCGAGTGTCGTGGACCCACATTAAGTTGACCTGAAGAGATTGCTTATACTAACTTGAGGACTTGTTAAGATAGGTTGACTCCGACATTTATGCTCTGGTTATTGCTGATGCCTGTAAAAACTCTGCAAATTCTTTTCACGATGAATGTTTTTGTTCCTTGCTCTGCTGATTTTTGTGTAGATCCTTGTAGGGTCCAGATCGAGTGGACATGATGCTCCCTTCGGAGTGCACTCTGCATCCTGTATCCTGACAAGCAGTAAACGTTTCACAGAAAGTGACGGCAAATATAGGGCAAATGACAAACCAGATGGAAATGTATTTTAATAGAATTACTATTTGGCATTTGGCAAAAGAATGCGTAACCCTTATACAACAGTATTAAAGCAGGAGAAGCTCAGTGCACTTTACACCAAATGTGTGCACGAGGTTGGTACTTGGCACTATGCTTTGATTCCAAGAACATCTACCCTCACATCAACTGCATTGTTTATTGTTTTCACTTTGCCTTGTGCATCAAAGCGCTGCTTACTGGCACAAATAAGCTGACAGAGACATTGCAGTCGGGGACAGAGAAGTGTCATGCCTTTACACGAAGCATGAACATACTGAAAGCCGACGCCATGCTGGTGACCTGCCGCACTCCTGCGCTTAGGTTTCGGCTGTGAAGTCCTCGTCAGGTATCAATCCTACGATCTGCCATGGAATGAACATTTCCTATTGCGCTAGAACTCGGAACTCAGGGGACGGATGGAACAGCACGTGCGCGTGCTTCATGCTGCTACCCTTTCAGGTCTACTGGGACCGAAAGGGGGGAGCAATGCGATTAATGAGGGTTATAGTTGCGTGTCAGCAACTGCACAAACACTTCGAACCATAACTGTTGTTAACTGTAGAAACACTGTTACTTCAGCTTCTGGAATACTATACAGTAAGGAGCAGGGTGCACTTGTTTTGTACTACTGCTGGCCTACTGGGGAGAAGTGTGAACTTGAATTGAAACCTCATGCTTAACCAGTTGGGATTAAACAAACCTCCGAGTTATTAGCACTAACAAATGAACAAGGAAGAGTTAATGTGCAAGTGCAACTCCGTGTTGACTTGACTCACTCCTTGTCATGTTACAAGCGCGTAGAGGCATTATTGCAGGCTATAAACTATAGGGAAATTTCACTTCTCCAAGCATGCATCAGTATTGATTCGAGAGCGGTTCACTACTTATCCCGTTCATTCTTACGTTTTTTTTCCTTCACTTCCTTAGAATGTTTGCATCAAAAAGCATGCATCCCTCGTTTGTTTATTCCTTGGTACGAGTTCCCTTAGGTCCCAATTCAGATCTCTTTGGGAGCTGTGGCCAGTGAAGTCCCAAGTCTCATCCACATTAAACAAATCACTGTCATATCTCTAATTTCCCTGCCAGAATCTACAGGGCATGTACCATGCATGATGCATCCATGAGTAGTGTGGGCCTGTAGATTTCATAGCTCGAGTGTGAAGACCATGGCACCATGCTATTCTCTCTAGCACCTAAAATGGTTTGACTAACAGCGTGGCACGGGAGGGGCAGCTTGTGCGTTGCGCGTGCTTACCCTTGATTTTTAAATCCAGCCCCAAGTCTCTCACGTGCAATCTATATGGGGCGAATTGAAAAGTAGGGGTACTGCACTACTGGAACTCTTAGGAAGTATAGTACTACAGTAGATGTTAAAAAGAAAAAGAAAAAGGTTTACGGAAGTATAGGATCACTTCTGGTTCCCCGCATTGAAGTCCAGCGCCAATAGAAGTTGAGTGGTAGTCTGGATTCGGTCCAGCAAAAGTTTCTCGTCGCCGCCCAGGTGTACCGGGCACTCTTCGTCCAATCATTCAGTTATCTCAGTCGCCTCTGCATTCATTGTACTACCACTGGTTGCATCAACTTGGCTTGATATGACTATTTGTATTGTCCATTTCAATTTGCTACTAGTATCATCTTGTTCATAGACTTCAGCATGCAGAAACAGCTAGATTATAGGACCGAAATTGCGACAATTCCATGAAAAAATGCCCTGGAACAAAGGGACATACGCATAGGATTATCATGCCAAGACATTTCTGCTCTCTAACTACAGTAGTAGCACTGCTGGTAACAGCTTATATTTGTTCTTGTATGCGGGAGCATACTCCTTAGGCTAAACCTATGAGCTGGTGATGCGGCTCCTCTTTTTGCAATAGCTGTCGGCAAAACAGATGGCCACCCTGCTGTGTTGGGAGCTGACATCTTGTCACTGAAAACCATTACCTCCCGCAGGATTTCAGGGAGGAGGTACTCCCACAGTTCACTGAAAGCAATAGAGAAATGGCGGGAGGCGACGGCCCGCACCACACGCCTCAGACCTCACCTAAGTTTTGGTGATTTCTATGCGCTGACCACACGAGTGGAAACGAAGAACTAAAAGATTGTGTTTACTCCTCCTACCCAGGCCACTTCCCCTGTGCAGATCTAGTTGTATCATTTTGGTGTTATGTAATGCAGATGAGCCAACATACGTTGATACGTAATTGTTGAGCAGCATATGTGTACTGTTATATATGCACCTGGTAGAAGGTACTCCCCCCGGCGGTCAAAAGTACACGCACTGACAATGTCACTTCTCTAGCGATAGCTTTGACCGTTAACTCAGTCGTATAGTAAAACCAACAGCATTGCCGACGTGAAAATATTTTGGAGATAAATTCAGTTTTTGTGTTTTTAATTAGATACTCCATCTGTTCTAAAATAAATGACGTTGACAACTAATTTAGTTTAATTTAAACTAGATTTCTTGTGCTAAACGTCATTTATTTCATTTAGATGTCTCTCATTCAGGAATCTATATAGTTAAAGTCGATTTTATCGTAGCTTTTCGATGAACAAATTCACTCGGCTTCGATCACACATGTTTTTGGCAGGCACATATGCTCGTAGCGCATGCATCTAGGTACCTGACCATCACATGCATGGATTGTCGAGGCCAGCAGCAACTGAACGAGAGTAACGTTACAAGGTAGCTCTAGTCGTCTCCCCTCATTCGCCCTGTTTTCCTGGAGGCTGCATCCCGGCGGTTTCTCCATAATCTACGATCCAAAGACGAACAGCCGCTGCCTTTTTCAACGCGAAACGTCATGAAACATATGCTGTTTGTATACGGCAGCGGCAATTCATCAAGTCCTTGCTCTTTCCTTTCAAGAAAAAAGTGTTAATTAGATCGGTCATTTTACATGTAAACACCGTATCCGTCAGCTCGCCCTGGCTATGGTTACAGTGTGATTAATCAGTCATTAAGTAACTCTTCGAGTGCACCGGTTTGTCCCGAATCCAGCCTCGATCGACGGGCATCACTGAATTTATTCGATCAGCATTCGGCTCTCTCTCAACTGGCACAGTTGCAGTGTTCATCCCCAGCGCGAAAGATGTTGGGGCTTTTGGTCGGCGAGGAGTTCCTCGCGGTGCATGCGAGACGGTCATGCATCTACGCAAATCCATGCCTTTTTTTCTCTTCAAACGAAAAAGGCGGAAACGGATGGTCGATCGACGAGGCGCGTGGCCGCCACATCCTCCTTTAATTTACTTGTACAAAACAGCATTAGGAGACGCTTTTGTATACGTAACACGCGTACGTATATGTAGATGCTATTACTATAAGGGATGCCTTCCTTCAAAAAAATACTATATATAAGGGATGAGAACAGCTGATACACGCTTTAACTAAACGATATCCCACTTATAAGTCCGGTAAAATATCTTGTAGTACAGTATTGATTTCTTGTTGCCAATAACAATAATAATACTTAACTGTGCTTGTACGTCAATCGATCTAGCAGTCTGCTAATCTCTTCTTCAGTGTCAGTCAAGAAGGGGTCGGTACGTAATTATTTCGCCGCGTGTATACATGCATCATGCCGACAATTTTTTTCGTTCCAAGATCGACAGGCTGTAAAAACGTCGGCACGGTAAGAAAAGAAAAAACAGTGGAGTATCGACGGCCGGCTGATCGATCAGATCAGCATACGTGTGGCGGAACGAGCGCACAGTGTGGCGCGGCTGCGTGCGTGCCGGCCGACCGGCTCTCCCGAAGCCTTTGACCGAGACGTGAAGCGGCGCGGCGGGCCGGCCGTAGCCATAGCTCGCTGTGCTGTGTACGTACGTACGCTAGGAGGCGGGGATGCGTGGCAAGTGAAATCACCGGGGGCTATGGCACATCAACAAAAGCGCACGTATATAGCGTGTAGGGGAGAAGAATGTCATGTGCGGGCCGGGATCACGTGGGGGGGGGGGGGGGCAGTCGTCGCTAGAGCCGGCCACTGTTTCGGCGGAATGTGGGTGAGAGAGACGACTCAGGAGCTGGGCAGGGCAGCAGTGGATGTTGGTTTTCTTCTCTTCTTAGAGGCAGAAAACCATTACAGTAGCTAGAGAGAGAGGGAGGGAGAGAGATGGCCATGGTGTGTGTGCCACGATGGGTCGATGCGAATAGGGACTATATCTTCCTCTCCTCCCCACTCTCTCTCTCGCATGCATACAATGCATGTTTGCTTCACGCAATCTTCTAGCCCTTAAGAGAGCAAAAAGAGCAGAAAGGGAAGTGTGTAGACAGGGAAAGAAAGGGGGTGTGGTACCAGCTGCTAGCTGCTGCTGCCGCTAGGATTCCATGCCGTGGCGTTAAAGTCTCATCAATACCACGAAAACAAATTGAGTTGTAGAAGAACCAAAAGTACGGGTAGATACACAGAATAGAGATAATATATCTTTATTTATACAAGAAACAGAAAAAACGAATAATTCTACAAAAGTAGACTTAAATGTCAATCATATATACAAGTGCTACACGGTCTGGTCCCACGTGTCATGCACACACGCATGTGCCCGAGAGAGTTGTAGTTTCTTGTTACTAAGGGTCAAAATAGTTGTAGTTTTATAAAGTAGGATTACAAAATTGTACCTTGTGTGGTAATGAAATAAATAGTTGTAAGTTTTTAAATTTTACTCAAAAGAATTGCACAAACAATAGGACTGTTACCCGACATAAGTAGGACCTTCCAACAATAGGATAAAACAAAAAAGGAAGCGAGAGAGGTGTACAGAGACTTTTCCATGTTTACACATATGCCCTTCTCCATTCTTCACTTCTATATTGCCATCCCTCCTTTCCCTCTCCATTCTCTCTCTCTCTCTCTCTCTCTCTCTCTCTCTCTCTCTCTGATCTCTATCGGCTGCCCAGAGCCGAGTGCTTCCCCCCTGCCTTTCTGTGCCAACAGGCGCGCACTTGTTTTATCCCCATAACTAGTAAGACTCCGGCCGGAGGAGCCGGCAGATATAAGGTCCTTGAGGGCAGGCAGCAGACCACCTGAGGGCAATGAGCTCGGGAGGCGGCGGTCCGAGCGGCAGCGGTGGTCCTGGAGGCGGAGGCGGCGGCCCTTGCGGCGCGTGCAAGTTCCTCCGGCGCAAGTGCGTGAGCGGGTGCATCTTCGCGCCCTACTTCGACTCGGAGCAGGGCGCGGCGCACTTCGCGGCGGTGCACAAGGTGTTCGGCGCCAGCAACGTGTCCAAGCTGCTGCTCCAGATCCCGGCGCACAAGCGCCTCGACGCCGTCGTCACCATCTGCTACGAGGCGCAGGCGCGCCTCCGCGACCCCGTCTACGGCTGCGTCGCCCACATCTTCGCGCTCCAGCAGCAGGTAGCTAGCTAGTTCAGTTCGTTGATCATCGATCGACAGCATCATCATCCGATCCGATCGATCAACTTGACTGGAGCGCACAGAGCATCTATCTGCTTGTTTGGAAACCTTGCATGCATGGACGCTCAGAGCGGCAGGTTTCGATTTCCTGCGTATTTGCGTATAGATCTGGATCTTTTCTGAGTTTCAGAGATAAGATTCTGCAGCGCCCAGCAGGCGTGTTTCTTTCTCGAGGAAGGCAAGTTCCCTTTCATGAGGAAATCAACACTGCCAAGCCAAGCAACGGCAGTGCGCACAGAAGCATGCCGAGCCGCTAAACCTGGAGGCCTGTTGCCTGCGTCCGGCGATGAATGATATGCACGTCTCATCCGTCGCATCATCCCAGCCGTCTGATCCCCTCCACCCGTCGTCGTGCCACGTACACATCAAGCGTCGTATGCATCATGCGTATCTTGGGCTTTGCACAGGAGAGGAGAGAAGTCGTAGTAGCTAGTGGTGCACTATTAGTACGCGCTCGATTGGTTTTCGATCTGACCCCCTGAAAAGAATAGCATCAGCTAGCGCCAATCTCTAGTCAGTTGCTCCTAGAAGATCGTCCAGGATTGCATTCTTTTTGTCAACCTTCCTTTAGTCCATTGCATATTTGCACTGTGCGATGTTCCTTGCGTGCGTGCGTGCGTATATTATATGTGATGATCTATTTATGATTGTCCTGCTTGAAGTTTGCACGTAACAGTTTACTGTTGATGCATGAATGTCACGTCCTGTGATCATTCCCCAGGTGGTGAATCTCCAGGCCGAGCTGACCTACCTGCAAGCCCACCTCGCCACGCTGGAGCTGCCTTCCCCGCCGCCGCTGCCTGCCCAGCCGCAGATGCCGGTGCCGGCTCCGTTCTCCATCTCGGACCTGCCATACGTCCCCACCACCGCCGACCTGTCCGCGCTCTTCGACACGCCGCCGCAGGCTCAGTGCGCGGTCCACCACCAGCACCAGCAACACCAACAGCACCAGCTCCGGGAGCCGATGACGTCGTACGGGACGTCCGTCAGGGGCATGGCGGCGGAGAGCTCATCAGGGGGCGGCGGAGGGGACCTCCAGGCGCTGGCGAGGGAGCTCCTGGAGCGCCACCGGTCTGGCGTCAAGCTCGAGTCGCCTCCGCCGCCACCGCCGCGTTCAAGATGAACCCATCGATGGAGCTAGCGAAGTGAAATGGAACAGTTATGGAGGATTAATTATTTAGTGGCATGCGAGAGCTGGAGCGCGGCAGTAACGAGAGAGGGGTCGGTGATGATGGGCGATGGTGAGCAGGGAGTTGGTGGTAAGCAGCATTTGCCGGTTTTCGCGTATTCATCTTGTTGTTAAGCAGGGGTACAATGGCGCCCACTTGCTTGACCTGTTCTCCAGTTTATTCCGATTTGGATTTGCTTCGAGACAAAAGAAGAGTACTTGAGATCCAGAGCTAGTACTAGAATTGACTTGTAGTAGTAACAGTTTCGCAATGTCACCGCCGTTCCATTAATTGCATGGTTTCAAGAAGCTTCTATGGTTCTATAATCAGTAGTATCTCTTAACTGTTCAAAGTTTACCTGTCTTCATATCTGCCATGTTTCTTGTATTTCCTGTGCATCAGAAGTGGTTTTTTTCTTAAAAAAAACAGCCATTTAACACAATTATTGTGCATTTTGATGGATCAAAGATGAATTTGACTCCTATTTTAGGCATAATAAGTTACATTTATGTGGCCTCCATCTCAAAATAAATAAGTTATGTTTGTCTCAAAAAATAATCAATGTGGTTAAAAGGTTGGCTCATATTCTTGATGGATTTTATATGACAAGCAGTCACTTCTCATTTCGGAATCATATGAACTCATCTCTAGTGAGGTTCTAGATGATTGGTCCCACAGTTTGAGTTGAAGAGACGGAGAAGGCATATGGTTTTGGTCAGTCAGTCAAGCATAAACTTTGACTACGACCATAGTTTGAATGTTACTACAGTTGTTGCTTGTACTTATAGACCTACGTATGCCCCTGTTTCCTGGGGTCGGTTTCTATTGTGTCGTTGAAAAGTGTGGCAGTTTGTGTAGCTCTTTAAGGCACGTTATTCATTTCTGATTTCCCCTTTTTGTCCGATTCAAAAGAAAATCATGCATCCGAATCAAATGTTGAGGGTTCGAATTTAGACGTCGCTCAGTGCTATGATTTCATGTGTTATTTAGACTTGTTACTAATGCGTGGCACACCAGCTTAAAACAATTAAAGTGTTGGCGTAACTAATGTGTTATTAAGAGGATAATGCCGTGTGAGCTAACAGAGCCACCACGCATGCAGCTAGCTTTTAGTAACCTCCAAGCAGTCCCAGGAAATAAAAATGAACGATTACACCTCCTCTGCTATATAATCAGTCCGTATACTGATGCTTCCCAGAAACAAGTCTTTGATGTTTACGTACTAACAATGGCGTGTAGGACTCTGCAAAGAGATGGTTGATCATTTAATTCTTTGCTGACACATAGTATATGTCAGTATTTTTCGATATGGTCATTGAGGAGCGCAATATATATATATATATATTGCAACTTTATCCGTTCTATGAGTATATGCAGCATAAACTCTCTTATTAGCTGGTCCCAAATATATGGTCTCTCGGAGACAAAATCAGTTAAAAAATATGTTATACTCACTCTGTTCTGAAATAAATGACGTTTAGGACAAGAAATTTAGTTCAATTTGAACTAAATTTGTTATCCTAAACGTCATTTATTTTAGAAAAGGAGGGAGTATAACTTCAGTTTATCATAGCGCACACTGCTCTTTATATACATTCCAAAAGGCAAGTATGTTGTCCATACCTCGCTCAGCGCGCTCAATGTGTTCCACTAATTTTTTTCTGTTCTTATCGTGCCTCAGTTGCAGTAGAAACGAAGTAGTTTGGTTATATTAGGCCACAACGTTGCCAATTCATCCGGTCTAACGTTGCCCTATGGCTCACAATAAACCAAGCACACAAACTTGAAAATTAATTAGTCCCTCTCTGATTTTATTGATGCTGATTATTTTAAAAATAAACTAACCACATTAAATTAAAAGAAACGGAGGGAGTATATAATATCTTTCATACAATTTTTGATGAAAAACTTAGTACGGATGCAAATAAAACCTCATATATGCACGCACGCATATACTCACCCGTTGCGAATGCATTGACGCGTGTGTTTACCCCGTTGACGAAGCGTTGCGGGCACCATGTTGTCAATGGACACGCTACTTGTCGTAGAACATATAGTTAACGGTAAATATAACACCCTCAAATGTTAAGCGGCTGAGTGAAACAAAAAAAAAACGATGTGCAGATCGGTTGTTGCATGTTAACGTGCAGTTAGGTGGCTGGCTTGGGCTGACATGACAGAGTTCATTTGAAGAAAAAATATGGCAGAAATGGCATTATAGGATGCGAGGTAGGCAAGGGCTATGAATAATTCTTGCACCAATTAATTGGGAGTGCCTTATGAAATTAATCTGCATGGACCTGTAGCTATTACACGCGTTTGGCCAACCCTGTAAAAGCAGATAAGCACCTCAGGGCCCATTTTGGTAGGGCTCTGAAGTCGGCTCCAGTTTTAGGGTGAAGCCCTATATGTCAAAGAGTGCAACAGAAAGTGCTTCAAACCTCTAACCCATCTCAGGACCGTTTTAGAAATAAACTGGAAGTCTAGAGCCGGAAATAGTTGCTTCTCATGACTTCTCCTCCAGGGGAGCCTGACATATGAAGTCATTTTGCCAAATATTTGCTCTGTTTTGAACCATTTGATGTTGTTGAATTATTTGATAGCATTTAGTTTAAAATAGAACTAAACAACGTCAAATATTTTGAAATGGTGAGAGTATTTCGTAAAATAGTTCTACTCTACTTAGAGAAAACAACAAGCCATTTTAGTGCCAGAGTCGGTTTTAAAATTAGCCGAAACTCTACCAAACAATCCCTGAATATTCATCCCCTTTGGCCGCCCCCGACCTCGGAAGGTCAGACAGAGTCGCATAATATTTCCATTGGTACATTTACATGTTAGAATTCGTTTTCTCCCCTCCACAAAAGGGTGAATGGTGGTTTGCTCTTGCAGTGCAATTCCGGATCAAGGTTGGGGTACTATCAAATCCGGCCCATGTTACAAACTAAAAGCCCGGTCCGTAAAGAAACACCCGGCTGGTGTTGTCCAGTATCCGGCCCAGCGGACAGTACTCATCACCGGCCCGGTTCCCGTAGTCGCATCGCGCCCTCGATCGATGATCACCGGCCCTTTCTTCCGGTCGTTTTGCATCGTCTTCCAGCTATCTAGATAGCTGGGCTTGCCAGGCTGCACCTGAACACCTAATATCTCACCGACGATTGGGTCCGGGCTTCATCTTCCCCTCTCGTCACTGGGTGGAAATAGATCTATTCCGAGCTCCCCCGGCAATTTTACATTCACGATCACGGTCTCTCTCCCAGTGCGGTTTCTCTCCGATCCTCGCTCCCGATCCAAACCACCTCAAACCCCCGCCCAGATCCAGATCCACCCCGGCGCGGCGCTGCCGCGGCCACCGGATCCCGAAGAGGAATAATGGCCGCCGTCGCGGCGCCGCCGCCGCCGGAGTCTGACCCGCGCCTGGTGGAGGCCTTCACGCCCTTCCTCGAGAAGCTCATCAAGAACGCCTCGTGGCGGAACAAGGCGCACTCCAAGCTCTCCCACACCGCCAGGTCCCTCCTCGACCGCCTCCAGAAGCCCCCGCCCGCCGAGGCGCAGGCCCCCTCCACCCCGACCTCTTCCCCGTCCACGCCCACCTCCTCGTCCTCGCAGCCGGGCCCGCTGCGCAGCCTCTCGCTCGCGGACTCGGAGCTGCTCCTCGCGCCCGTCTCGTCCGCGCTCGGCTCGGGCAGCGCCAAGCTCTCCGAGGCTGCGCTCGAGCTCCTCCACAGGCTGATCGCGCACTCCTACATCCATGGCGAGGCCGACCCGTCCGGGGACCCCTCCGCGCAGCTCGTCGCCTCGCTCCTCGACTCCGCCTGCAACTCGCTCGGCCTCGACGACGAGCACATTGAGCTGCTGCTTCTCAAGACGCTCCTCTCCGCGGTCACCTCCACGTCAGTGCGACTCCACGGCGACTGCCTGCTCCGAGCGGTGCGCGCGTGCTACGATATGTATCTGGGGAGCCGCAGCGCTGTCAACCAGGCTACTGCCAAGGCTTCGCTCGTGCAGATGCTGGTGATCGTGTTCCGCCGCATGGAGGCTGATTCGTCGACGGTGCCCGTACAGCCCATAGTCGTGGCTGACGTGATTGAGATTCCTGACGCTGTTTCTGGTTCCTCACCAACTGCCGACCCGAATGTCGTACAGGGATTCATTTCAAAGATCATTGGGGACTTTGATGGTGCACTCACACCTCTAGCACGGACAACAGCATCAGCAGGGGCAACGGTGGTCCATGATGGTGCATTTGAGACGAGAACCGCAGCAGAGGAAGGGGCGAACCCTGCAGATTTACTTGATTCGTCGGATAAGGACATGCTGGATGCCAAGTACTGGGAGATCAGCATGTACAAAACAGCTATTGAGGGTCGTAAAGATGAGCTTGGTGTGGAGGGGGCAGTGGTGGGCACTTTGGAGGATGATTCTGATGTCAGGATTGGAAATAAGTTGCGTAGAGATGCTTTCTTAGTCTTCCGGGCTTTGTGTAAGCTTTCTATGAAGACACCACCCAAGGATGCTCCAGCAGATCCGATAGTGATGCGAGGGAAAATCCTTGCTCTTGAGCTTCTCAAGATCCTGCTTGAAAATGCTGGAGCTGTGTTTCGGACCAGCGAGAGGTACATACACTCTCGCCTGAAAATTTGATTACAAGTTTTGGTTGTAGATCTTTTGAACCAGTTAAAAGTTGTTACCAGTACAGAACAATGTTTGGCACACCACTTTATTTTATAAAAATTGGAAAGCGGTATTACAATGGTTTATCGGTAGAGGATGTTTTAACCAATAATCCCTGAAAAAGTTAGGCATTGATTTAAGAGTACTGAAATTTGTAGTTTGTGCTCTGATGCCTATGTGAACAAAATGTTACTAAGAGTACTGAAATTATAAATTACATCTCGTCAGGTGTTAGGTTGATGAGTATTCTGTTTGTTACTTGGATTTTGAAAGAAATCTATAACTTCAAGTGGTGTCGTGCAAATATCTGCTTGATGAGGTTTATTCCAGTGTTGGCATTTCTTGACACAATATGAGCACTAGTCTAACTATTCTTTTTAGAGTACAGTGATATGTCATAACAAGTGTAATTCCCAGTTGAAGTGGAAGTACGAAATACCTCCAACAACTTGAGCCTGTGACTTTACTTTGAATGTATGATGATACAAAATCAACCTCAGTACTGTGATCAGTGATGATGTGTATATGCTCTATTTATAGTTTGTGTGTTCCGTATTGCCAGTATGAACTATAGGCTTGTATTACGAATTTACAATGCACATGCAGTTTTTCAGTTTCCTGTTTGGTTTGGGCATATGTGTTACCACATACCAGCCTACCTAGAGAGATTGCTATCACTATTTAGTATTCTGTTGGTGAACTTGTTATAATTGGTAATCGATATGTGTTGTGCTATGGTTGTTTTGCCATTCTATCAAGGCAACAATCTTCTTGATTGCTTCTAGTTCTCTTGTAAGATTTCTACCTGCTCTAACATTTTGTTTCTCAAACTGTCCAGGTTTCTTGGTGCTATCAAACAATATTTATGTCTATCACTTTTGAAGAACTGTGCCTCATCACATATGATTGTTTTTCAGTTATCTTGTTCTATTTTTATTAGCTTGGTGTCAAGATTTAGACCAGGATTGAAGGCAGAGATTGGAGTGTTCTTTCCCATGATTATTTTGAGAGTTTTGGAAAATATTGCTCAGCCAAATTTTCAGGCAAAGATGATTGTTCTTCGTTTTTTGGAGAAGCTCTGCAGTGATTCCCAAATCTTGGTTGATATCTTCCTCAACTATGATTGTGATGTCCACTCATCAAACATATTTGAGAGGTACTGGAGTAGTTTAACATCAGTTGAGTTCACTATTCTTGTTCTGAAGTTTTTTTTTGGACAACAGGATGGTGAATGGTCTATTAAAGACAGCACAAGGTCCTCCTGCTGGTGTCCTTACCACATTGGTCCCGCCTCAGGACACCACAATGAAAAGTGAAGCAATGAAATGCTTAGTTGCTATTCTCAGATCCATGGGAGATTGGATGAATAAGCAGCTACGCATTCCAGATCCTGATTCTCCTACAGTAGAATCTGAGAAAAATGATAACGATGGTGGTAATGAGGCTCATCAGATGGACAACCACGGAGATGAGTCAAGTGAAGCATCTGATTCACATTCTGAACTATCAAATGGGATTTCAGAGGCTGCATCTTTGGAGCAACGTCGAGCTTACAAGATGGAGCTTCAGGTGGATAATATTGCACAATAAGTTTTTCTCTATCTATTGTTGATGGGATGTGGAATGCTCTTGATGCTGTTCTTTCCTCTACAACATGGTGTTCTTTTCTTATATTTTGTTACTCTTATCTCTCTTTTACTTCATTTTTTAAAAAGAAAACGAATGGGTTTCATATCTAGCCTACCTCAAAGTGCTTGGGGCAAATGCTTTGTTTTTGTTGTTGTATGTTGCAGATCCATGGTGTTTTGTTGATTCCTTTCTTGTGTTTATATTTTTTTATTGTTTGATGCCTTAAAACAGGAGGGAATCTCTTTGTTTAACCGCAAGCCTAAGAAGGGAATTGAGTTCCTAATAAATGCCAGCAAGGTGGGGGAGTCTCCTGAGGAAATAGCCGCTTTCCTGAAAACGGATTCTGGCTTAAACAAGACTATGATTGGTGATTATTTAGGGGAAAGGGAAGATTTCTCGCTCAAAGTTATGCACGCATATGTGGACTCATTTGCTTTTGAAGGCATGGAGTTTGATGAAGCAATTAGAGCTTTTCTTCAAGGCTTCAGATTGCCTGGAGAAGCTCAAAAGATTGATCGAATAATGGAAAAGTTTGCAGAGCGTTACTGCAAATGTAACCCAAAAGCTTTTTCCAGTGCAGATACAGCTTACGTCCTTGCTTATTCAGTCATCATGTTGAACACTGATGCACATAACCCGATGGTCAAAAATAAGGTACTTTCTGCATGAAGGTTCATTTATGGAGATACTTTAAACAACTCTGTAATGCATTGTTTGATGCAGATGTCACCAGAAGATTTCATTAGAAACAACCGTGGCATTGATGATGGAAAAGACCTGCCTGAAGAATTTATGAGATCCTTGTATGAAAGGATTTGGAAAAAAGAGATTAAGATGAAAGAAGATGAGTTTGTTCCCCATAAGCAACAATCAATGAGTTCTAATAAGATTCTTGGGCTGGATAGCATTCTTAACATTGTCATACGCAAACGCGGTTCGCTTGTGGAGACGAGTGATGACCTCATTAAGCATATGCAGGAGCAATTCAAGGAGAAGGCCCGCATGTCTGAGTAAGTTATTTTATGTGATTAGATTGTGGCTGCCCAATATCCATTAACTTATACCCTTGTATATGTCTTGGTTTATTTTGTTGTACAAATGATTTATCTTTTTTTTTTTATGAACAATTAGGTCAGTATTTTATCCAGCCACAGATGTCGTCGTGTTGAAGTTCATGGTTGAGGTTTGCTGGGCACCTATGCTTGCCGCCTTCAGTGTTCCACTTGATCGGAGCGATGACGAGATTGTCATATCCCAGTGTCTTGAGGGTTTTCGCTGTGCAATCCATGTTACCGCAGCCATGTCAATGAAGACTCAGAGAGATGCTTTTATTACGTCGCTTGCCAAGTTTACATCACTTCACTCTGCTGCGGATATCAAGCAGAAAAATGTTGAAGCCATTAAGGTTTGTTTCTTTTCTGCTAAGATGTAAATTTTACGGCATCGCTATTCCACTGGTAGGAGCATTATCTCTATTCCTAGTATAAGTTTTTAAAACTATCAGTGAAACTATGATGTGTAGAAGTTTGTTTTGATTGTGACTTCAGAAGTATAGATTTTGGAGAAGCACTTTGTGATATATGGCTTGGTGATGTTTTGTGGAGACCTCTGCTGGTTCTCAGTTAGGTCTGCTAGTTTATGACACCTGAACCTACTGAGGGTTTCGTATTGTTGCCATTTTTATATTACCATCGTTCCAGTGGTCTAGCACAGTTCCCAAAATAACTGCCACTCTGCCAGAGGGATTTATTCTGAATCCTTTTCAGCTTTTCATTTGAACGTTCTATTGTGCTTTTTCTTCAAACTAGGCAAATGCCCGTGCGTTGCAACAGAAACTGGAATTTTGCACCCAGATAAGGTATTTGAAATATATAATTATGATAATGTACTCAACATGCCCTGTAGATTAATTCTGATGTGCATATGTGGGCTGATCTGCCCCTGGCCCAGGCCGGCCCCTCCCTGGCCCAGGGCGGCCAGAACTGGGCCAAGTGGGCTGGTCAGCCCTGACCCAGGCCGGGCCCCCTTTCTAGAAGGTTTTTGAGTTTAATCTTCTTAGAGATAGATTAAAAGATCCTTTGTAACAGATTAGGACTCTTGTAAGGGGGGGCTATATATACAAGCCAAAAACACCCCAAATTGAGAGAGAGATCAATACAGAAAATTTTCCTCCACTTTTCTAACCCTAGCCGCCTCTCTCCCTCCTGCCCTAGCCGCCGGCCTAGCCTCTGCCCTAGCCGCCGCCTAGCTCCTGCCCTAGCCGCCGCCTCCCTCTGCAGCCCTAGCCGCCACCAGGGGCTAGAACCAGCCGCCACCTCTGTTCCCCACCTCTATTCTGCGTCTCTTCAACACCAGAACAGATCCGGCGGCTCCTGATCTCCCCTGTTCTGTTCTGCTGGAACAGAACCTGGCGTGACTCTCTGTTCTGCTCTGTCCAGCGCAGGAGCAGAAGCTGAATCAAGCCTGCGGCTGTTCTGTTTCCCTAAACAGTTGCTGTTATTCCTCTGTTGTTGGCTGAAGATTTTTCTGGTCTGTCTTTAGGGAAGACAGATTGATCTGCTAGGGCAGATCAGCTTGTTCAGCAAGAACAGAGGTAGTTTCAGCGCCGGAATTGCAACATTCGTGGTATCAGAGCCGGTTTCAACCCTAGGCTGAATTCTACAAGATGTCGTCTACACCTACAAGCAGCGGCAGCGCCATCAGCCATGGCACACCCTCACCGGCAGCTCGTGAGGTGAACACCGGGACGGGGTTCCCCGTGCTCACCAAGACTAACTACGCGGAGTGGGCTGTCATGATGAAGATCAAGCTGAAGGCACGGTTGCTTTGGAAGGCCGTGGAGGAGGGGAACGTGAGCGAGCAGGAAGACATGATGGCGCTTGACATCTTGGTCAGCGCTGTCCCGCCGGAGATGATCACGACGATCGGAGAAAAGAGGACGACGAAGGAGGCATGGGACATGATCGCCATCATGCGGGTCGGGGCCGACCGTGTGAGGAAGACAACAGCACAACAACTCCGGAAGGAGTTTGAAGACGCTGTCTTCAAGGATGGCGAAAGTGTGGAGGACTTCTCCCTCCGCCTGAGCGGCATGCTATCACGGCTTGCGTCGCTAGGGGAGGAGATAGGAGAAGAGAGGGCCGTGGAGAAGCTCCTGCGAAGCGTTCCAGAACGCTTCCAACAGATCGTGGTGGCGATCACGACACTGCTGGACGTGTCGACCCTCACCTTGTCGTAGGTGACGGGGCGTCTCAGGGCGGCTGAGAACGCTTTCGACTCGACGCAGCGGAAGGGAGTACACAACGGCCAGCTGTACCTCACACGGGAGGAGTGGGAGGCACAACGGAAGGAGGAGCGGTCTACCCAGTCCTCGGGTTCTTCTAAGAGGGGCGGCCGAAAGGGCCCGCCCAAGAAGAACGGAGGCAAGAAGGGAGGTTCCGGGAAGGATATTCCACGGGACCAGTGCAGGAAGTGCGGGAAGAAGGGCCACTGGGCCAGGGAGTGTCGGTCGAAGCCTAAGGAGGAGCCGCAGCAGCAGGCTTTCGTGGCAAAGGCGGAGGAGGAGGGCGCCTTGTTTATGACAAGGGTGGCCTCAGTACAGGAGGAGCCTGTACAGGAACGTCCTATGCGCCCACTGGAGATAGTGGAGGGACGTGTCTTCGCTCACCGCAGCAACGACGATGACTTTGATGACACTCGTTGGTACCTCGACACGGGCACGACCAACCACATGACTGGTTCGCGCGCCGTCTTCTCCGAGCTTGATGAAAACAACCATCAAGTTCGGCGATAATTCCGTCGTGCGCATCCAGGGGAAGGGTACGGTCCTATTCGCCGCCAAGACGGGTGAGCATAGGAGGCTCACCGACGTCTACCTCATCCCACGCCTCACCACCAACCTCATCAGCGTCGGCCAGCTGGATGAGGATGGCTACATCATCACGGTGCAAGGAGGAGTGATGCACATACGGGATGAGCAGCAGCGTCTCCTCACACGAGTTCAGCGCGACGACAGCAAGCTGTACTCCATCAGGCTCAACATCACACGTCCGGTTTGCCTAACCGCGAGGCGTGATGATGTTGCGTGGCGTTGGCACGAACGCTACGGACACGTCGGCTTCCAGGCGCTTCGGAAGTTGGCGCGAGAGGAGATGGTGCTCGGGCTTCCGCAAATTGATCATGTCGATCAATTGTGCGAAGCTTGCTTGGTCGGGAAGCAGAGGCGCTCGAGCTTCCCCAAGCAAGCTCGGCGGCGCGCGGAGGGCGCGCTCGACCTTGTCCACGGCGACATCTGCGGGCCTATCACGCCGACGACTCCAGGTGGCAAGAAGATGTTCTTGTTGCTTGTGGATGACATGAGCCGCTATATGTGGCTTTATCTTCTAGCAACCAAGGACAAGGCGCCAGACTTAATTCAGCAATTCAAGGCAACAACTGAATTAGAGTCCGGGAGGAGGCTGAAGTTACTCCGTACTGATCGCGGAGGGGAGTTCACCTCACAGGAGTTCGGCGAGTACTGCGCTCAGCACGGAGTACAACGTCAGCTCACAACCCCGTATACGCCGCAGCAAAACGGGGTTGTGGAGCGGCGCAACCAGACGGTGGTCGGCATGGCGAGGAGCATGTTGAAGGCGAAGGGTATGCCCGGGATATTTTGGGGTGAGGCAGTTATCACGGCTGTCTATATCCTGAATCGATCCCCTACCCGCGGCCTTGACGGGAAGACGCCATATGAAGCTTGGCATGGAGAGCGACCAACCGTCAATTATTTCCGAACTTTTGGGTGTGTGGGGCATGTCAAGAACACGCGCCCCAACCTGAAAAAGTTGGAAGACCGGAGTACTCCGATGATTTTTCTTGGCTATGCTGCAGGGACGAAGGGCTATCGGATGTATAATCCAGCTGACGGGCGCACACACATATCACGTGACGTGATATTCGACGAGGCGGCCAAGTGGGACTGGGGAGAAGGAGCAGGAGAAGAGGACTACACCGCCTTCCACGTCGACTCCTTAGGTCCAGCAGGTGCTGGACCTGTTGTTTCAGCACCCGGAGAGGTGCTGCAGGGTCCGGAGGGGCCGAACAGCACCCCTGCAGTGCCCAGGAGGGGCACAGAAGGGTCTGTACAAACCGTAGGAGTTCCTACGCCAGCCTCTAGACCTGCTGGAGAGGGTCCAGCACCTGCAGCGTCGCCCCAAGGGCCCCAGCAGGGGCTGTCCAGCGCAAATCAGGGCTGGGACAGTCCTGCACGGGGGTCAGCAGCAGTGGGGGGTTCCGGACTTGAAGATTCCAGCACCTTCGTCACGCCCCGGAATCCTCCACGGCCCATCTGCTTCGCCTCACCGCTGTCGGACCCCGGCAGCAATGTTGTCGACGCCTACTACGACGACGGCGGGAAACTACGGTTCCGCACGATGCGCAACATACTCGGAACCCTCACCCCTCCTGGTCGGGCTGAGCGCCCACCAAGCTTGGAGGAGGGGGAGCTTATGTTCACCACCGCGGAGGAGCCCACATCCTTCGCCGATGCTGAGGAACACCCGTGCTGGAGACGGGTCATGCTCGAGGAGATGGAGTCCATAGAAGAAAACAAGACTTGGCACCTTGTTGATCTTCCTGCAGGACACAAGCCCATTGGCCTCAAATGGGTGTTTAAGGTGAAGAAGGACGAGCATGGGGAGGTGGTGAAGCACAAGGCTCGACTGGTGGCAAAAGGCTATGTCCAACGGCAAGGAATAGACTTTGACGAGGTATTTGCTCCTGTAGCTCGTCTCGAATCTATTCGCTTGCTCCTTGCAGTTGCTGCACACAAGGGGTGGGAGGTACACCACATGGACGTGAAGAGCGCCTTCCTGAACGGCGACTTGATGGAGGAGGTGTACGTCTCCCAACCCGCTGGCTTCATCATCGACGGAGCCGAACACAAGGTGTATCGGCTCAAGAAAGCTTTATATGGACTTCGTCAGGCGCCCAGGGCCTGGAATGCCAAGCTCAACGATAGCTTGCTATCGCTTGGTTTCCAGAAGAGTACGAGCGAGCACGGGATTTATTTTCGTGGAGCTGAAGATGAGAAGCTCATCGTCGGCGTGTACGTCGACGATCTTGTGATCACAGGAGGAGGCGATCTCAAGAAGTTCAAAGGGGAGATGATGAAGCGGTTCAAGATGAGCGACTTGGGCCTCTTGTCGTATTATCTTGGCCTGGAGGTGCGGCAGACTGAAGAAGGGATAAGCGTTGGGCAGGCGGCCTACGCTTCCAAACTTGTCTCTAAAGCTGGTCTGGAAGGATGCAATCCCTGTGCATTTCCCATGGAGCAAGGCCTCAAGCTTTGCAAGACAAGTGATAGCCCGTTGGTGCATGCAACGGACTATAGGAGCTTGGTTGGAGGGCTGCGATACTTGGTGAACACACGTCCCGATCTTGCCTACTCGGTCGGGTACGTGAGTCGGTTTCTGGAGGAGCCCAAGGAGGATCACTTTGCTGCAGTCAAACGCATTGTACGCTACATAGCGGGTACAATCAACTATGGAGTCTTCTATGCAAGAGGAGGAGACATGGAGCTTATTGGGTACTCAGATAGTGACTATGCGGGAGACGTGGAGGACCGCAAGAGCACAAACGGGGTGTTGTTTTGTCTTGGAAACAGCCCCGTTTCATGGCAGTCCTGCAAGCAGAAGGTGGTGGCCTTGTCCTCATGTGAAGCAGAGTATATCGCAGCAGCTCAAGGAGCATGTCAAGGTGTATGGATGGCACGGCTGATGGAGGACTTAGCTGAAAAATCGAAGGCGCCGGTGCTGAGGGTTGATAACAAGTCAGCTATAGACTTGAGCAAGAACCCGGTACACCATGACAGGAGCAAGCACATCGACGTCAAGTACCACTACATACGGGAGTGTGTGGACAGCGGTACTATTGTGCTTGAGCAAATCTCCACTCAAGACCAGATGGCGGACATCTTGACCAAGGCTCTTGGAAGACAGAAGTTCGTGGAGATGAGAAGGATCGGGATCCTAGACATGGGCCAGTGTCAGGATCAGGAGGAGAATTTGGCCTGATCTGCCCCTGGCCCAGGCCGGCCCCTCCCTGGCCCAGGGCGGCCAGAACTGGGCCAAGTGGGCTGGTCAGCCCTGACCCAGGCCGGGCCCCCTTTCTAGAAGGTTTTTGTGTTTAATCTTCTTAGAGATAGATTAAAAGATCCTTTGTAACAGATTAGGACTTTTGTAAGGGGGGGCTATATATACAAGCCAAAAACACCCCAAATTGAGAGAGAGATCAATACAGAAAATTTTCCTCCACTTTTCTAACCCTAGCCGCCTCTCTCCCTCCTGCCTTAGCCGCCGTCCTAGCCTCTGCCCTAGCCGCCGCACAGCTTCTGCCCTAGCCGCCGCCTCCCTCTGCAACCCTAGCCGCCACCAGGGGCTAGAACCTGTGGGCTGATCTGCCCCTGGCCCAGACCGGCCCCTCCCTGGCCCAGGGCGGCCAAAACTGGGCCAAGTGGGCTGGTCAGCCCTGACCCAGGCCGGGCCCCCTTTCTAGAAGGTTTTTGAGTTTAATCTTCTTAGAGATAGATTAAAAGATCCTTTGTAACAGATTAGGACTCTTGTAAGGGGGCGCTATATATACAAGCCAAAAACAGCCCAAATTGAGAGAGAGATCAATACAGAAAATTTTCCTCCACTTTTCTAACCCTAGCCGCCTCTCTCCCTCCTGCCCTAGCCGCCGGCCTAGCCTCTGCCCTAGCCGCCGCACAGCTTCTGCCCTAGCCGCCGCCTAGCTCCTGCCCTAGCCGCCGCCTCCCTCTGCAGCCCTAGCCGCCACCAGGGGCTAGAACCAGCCGCCACCTCTGTTCCCCACCTCTATTCTGCGTCTCTTCAACACCAGAACAGATCCGGCGGCTCCTGATCTCCCCTGTTCTGTTCTGCTAGAACAGAACCTGGCGTGACTCTCTGTTCTGCTCTGTCCAGCGCAGGAGCAGAAGCTGAATCAAGCCTGCGGCTGTTCTGTTTCCCTAAATAGTTGCTGTTATTGCTCTGCTGTTGGCTGAAGATTTTTCTGGTCTAGACAGATTGATCTGCTAGGGCAGATCAGCTTGTTCAGCAAGAACAGAGGTAGTTTCAGCGCCGGAATTGCAACATTCGTGGTACCAGAGCCGGTTTCAACCCTAGGCTGAATTCTACAAGATGTCGTCTACACCTACAAGCAGCGGCAGCGCCATCAGCCATGGCACACCCTCACCGGCAGCTCGTGAGGTGAACACCGGGACGGGGTTCCCCGTGCTCACCAAGACCAACTACGCGGAGTGGGCTGTCATGATGAAGATCAAGCTGAAGGCACGGTTGCTTTGGAAGGCCGTGGAGGAGGGGAACGTGAGCGAGCAGGAAGACATGATGGCGCTTGACATCTTGGTCAGCGCTGTCCCGCCGGAGATGATCACGACGATCAGAGAAAAGAGGACGGCGAAGGAGGCATGGGACACGATCGCCATCATGCGGGTCGGGGTCGACCGCGTGAGGAAGACAACAGCACAGCAACTCCGGAAGGAGTTTGAAGACGCTGTCTTCAAGGATGGCGAAAGTGTGGAGGACTTCCCCCTCCGCCTGAGCGGCATGCTATCACGGCTTGCGTCGCTAGGGGAGGAGATAGGAGAAGAGAGGGCCGTGGAGAAGCTCCTGCGAAGCGTTCCAGAACGCTTCCAACAGATCGTGGTGGCGATCACGACACTGCTGGACGTGTCGACCCTCACCTTGTCGGAGGTGACGGGGCGTCTCAGGGCGGCTGAGAACGCTTTCGACTCGACGCAGCGGAAGGGAGGAGTACACAACGGCCAGCTGTACCTCACTCGGGAGGAGTGGGAGGCACAGCGGAAGGAGGAGCGGTCTACCCAGTCCGCGGGTTCTTCTAAGAGGGGCGGCCGAAAGGGCCCGCCCAAGAAGAACGGAGGCAAGAAGGGAGGTTCCGGGAAGGATATTCCACGGGACCAGTGCAGGAAGTGCGGGAAGAAGGGCCACTGGGCCAGGGAGTGTCGGTCGAAGCCTAAGGAGGAGCCGCAGCAGCAGGCTTTCGTGGCAAAGGCGGAGGAGGAGGGCGCCTTGTTTATGACAAGGGTGGCCTCAGTACAGGAGGAGCCTGTACAGGAACGTCCTATGCGCCCACTGGAGATAGTGGAGGGACGTGTCTTCGCTCACCGCAGCAACGACGATGACTTTGATGACACTCGTTGGTACCTCGACACGGGCGCGACCAACCACATGACTGGTTCGCGTGCCGTCTTCTCCGAGCTTGACGAAAACGTCGTCGGAACCATCAAGTTCGGCGATAATTCCGTCGTGCGCATCCAGGGGAAGGGTACGGTCCTATTCGCCGCCAAGACGGGTGAGCATAGGAGGCTCACCGGCGTCTACCTCATCCCACGCCTCACCACCAACCTCATCAGCGTCGGCCAGCTGGATGAGGATGGCTACATCATCACGGTGCAAGGAGGAGTGATGCACATACGGGATGAGCAGCAGCGTCTCCTCACACGAGTTCAGCGCGACGACAGCAAGCTGTACTCCATCAGACTCAACATCACACGTCCGGTTTGCCTAACCGCGAGGCGTGATGATGTTGCGTGGCGTTGGCACGAACGCTACGGACACGTCGGCTTCCAGGCGCTTCGGAAGTTGGCGCGAGAGGAGATGGTGCTCGGGCTTCCGCAAATTGATCATGTCGATCAATTGTGCGAAGCTTGCTTGGTCGGGAAGCAGAGGCGCTCGAGCTTCCCCAAGCAAGCTCGGCGGCGCGCGGAGGGCGCGCTCGACCTTGTCCACGGCGACATCTGCGGGCCTATCACGCCGACGACTCCAGGTGGCAAGAAGATGTTTTTGTTGCTTGTGGATGACATGAGCCGCTATATGTGGCTTTATCTTCTAGCAACCAAGGACAAGGCACCAGACTTAATTCAGCAATTCAAGGCAACAACTGAATTAGAGTCCGGGAGGAGGCTGAAGTTACTCCGTACTAATCGCGGAGGGGAGTTCACCTCACAGGAGTTCGGCGAGTACTGCGCTCAGCACGGAGTACAACGTCAGCTCACAGCCCCGTATACGCCGCAGCAAAACGGGGTTGTGGAGCGGCGCAACCAGACGGTGGTCGGCATGGCGAGGAGCATGTTGAAGGCGAAGGGTATGCCCGGGATATTTTGGGGTGAGGCAGTTATCACGGCTGTCTATATCCTGAATCGATCCCCTACCCGCGGCCTTGACGGGAAGACGCCATATGAAGCTTGGCATGGAGAGCGACCAGCCGTCAATTATTTCCGAACTTTTGGGTGTGTGGGGCATGTCAAGAACACGCGCCCCAATCTGAAAAAGTTGGAAGACCGGAGTACTCCGATGATTTTTCTTGGCTATGCTGCAGGGACGAAGGGCTATCGGATGTATAATCCAGCTGACGGGCGCACACACATATCACGTGACGTGATATTCGACGAGGCGGCCAAGTGGGACTGGGGAGAAGGAGCAGGAGAAGAGGACTACACCGCCTTCCACGTCGACTCCTTAGGTCCAGCAGGTGCTGGACCTGCTGTTTCAGCACCCGGAGAGGTGCTGCAGGGTCCGGAGGGGCCGAACAGCACCCCTGCAGTGCCCAGGAGGGGCACAGAAGGGTCTGTACAAACCGTAGGAGTTCCTACGCCAGCCTCTAGACCTGCTGGAGAGGGTCCAGCACCTGCAGCGTCGCCCCAAGGGCCCCTGCAGGGGCTGTCCAGCGCAAATCAGGGCTGGGACAGTCCTGCACGGGGGTCAGCAGCAGTGGGGGGTTCCGGACTTGAAGATTCCAGCACCTTCGTCACGCCCCGGAATCCTCCACGGCCCATCTGCTTCGCCTCACCGCTGTCGGACCCCGGCAGCAATGTTGTCGACGCCTACTACGACGACGGCGGGAAACTACGGTTCCGCACGATGCGCAACATACTCGGAACCCTCACCCCTCCTGGTCGGGTTGAGCGCCCACCAAGCTTGGAGGAGGGGGAGCTTATGTTCACCACCGCGGAGGAGCCCACGTCCTTCACCGATGCTAAGGAACACCCGTGCTGGAGACGGGCCATGCTCGAGGAGATGGAGTCCATAGAAGAAAACAAGACTTGGCACCTTGTTGATCTTCCTGCAAGACACAAGCCCATTGGCCTCAGATGGGTGTTTAAGGTGAAGAAGGACGAGCATGGGGAGGTGGTGAAGCACAAGGCTCGACTGGTGGCAAAAGGCTATGTCCAACGGCAAGGAATAGACTTTGACGAGGTATTTGCTCCTGTAGCTCGTCTCGAATCTATTCGCTTGCTCCTTGCAGTTGCTGCACACAAGGGGTGGGAGGTACACCACATGGACGTGAAGAGCGCCTTCCTGAACGGCGACTTGATAGAGGAGGTGTACGTCTCCCAACCCGCTGGCTTCATCATCGACGGAGCCGAACACAAGGTGTATCGGCTCAAGAAAGCTTTATATGGACTTCGTCAGGCGCCCAGGGCCTGGAATGCCAAGCTCAACGATAGCTTGCTATCGCTTGGTTTCCAGAAGAGTACGAGCGAGCACGGGATTTATTTTCGTGGAGCTGAAGATGAGAAGCTCATCGTCGGCGTGTACGTCGACGATCTTGTGATCACAGGAGGAGGCGATCTCAAGAAGTTCAAAGGGGAGATGATGAAGCGGTTCAAGATGAGCGACTTGGGCCTCTTGTCGTATTATCTTGGCCTGGAGGTGCGGCAGACTGAAGAAGGGATAAGCGTTGGGCAGGCGGCCTACGCTTCCAAACTTGTCTCTAAAGCTGGCCTGGAAGGATGCAATCCCTGTGCATTTCCCATGGAGCAAGGCCTCAAGCTTTGCAAGACAAGTGATAGCCCGTTGGTGCATGCAACGGACTATAGGAGCTTGGTTGGAGGGCTGCGATACTTGGTGAACACACGTCCCGATCTTGCCTACTCGGTCGGGTACGTGAGTCGGTTTCTGGAGGAGCCCAAGGAGGATCACTTTGCTGCAGTCAAACGCATTGTACGCTACATAGCGGGTACAATCAACTATGGAGTCTTCTATGCAAGAGGAGGAGACATGGAGCTTGTTGGGTACTCGGATAGTGACTATGCGGGAGACGTGGAGGACCGCAAGAGCACAAGCGGGGTGTTGTTTTGTCTTGGAAACAGCCCCGTTTCATGGCAGTCCTGCAAGCAGAAGGTGGTGGCCTTGTCCTCATGTGAAGCAGAGTATATCGCAGCAGCTCAAGGAGCATGTCAAGGTGTATGGATGGCACGGCTCATGGAGGACTTAGCTGAAAAATCGAAGGCGCCGGTGCTGAGGGTTGATAACAAGTCAGCTATAGACTTGAGCAAGAACCCGGTACACTATGACAGGAGCAAGCACATCGACGTCAAGTACCACTACATACGGGAGTGTGTGGACAGCGGTACTATTGTGCTTGAGCAAATCTCCACTCAAGACCAGATGGCGGACATCTTGACCAAGGCTCTTGGAAGACAGAAGTTCGTGGAGATGAGGAGAAGGATCGGGATCCTAGACATGGGCCAGTGTCAGGATCAGGAGGAGAATGTGGGCTGATCTGCCCCTGGCCCAGGCCGGCCCCTCTCTGGCCCAGGGCGGCCAGAACTGGGCCAAGTGGGCTGGTCAGCCCTGACCCAGGCCGGGCCCCCTTTCTAGAAGGTTTTTGAGTTTAATCTTCTTAGAGATAGATTAAAAGATCTTTTGTAACAGATTAAGACTCTTGTAAGGGGGGGCTATATATACAAGCCAAAAACACCCCAAATTGAGAGAGAGATCAATACAGAAAATTTTCCTCCACTTTTCTAACCCTAGCCGCCTCTCTCCCTCCTGCCCTAGCCGCCGGCCTAGCCTCTGCCCTAGCCGCCGCACAGCTTCTGCCCTAGCCGCCGCCTAGCTCCTGCCCTAGCCGCCGCCTCCCTCTGCAGCCCTAGCCGCCACCAGGGGCTAGAACCAGCCGCCACCTCTGTTCCCCACCTCTATTCTGCGTCTCTTCAACACCAGAACAGATCCGGCGGCTCCTGATCTCCCCTGTTCTGTTCTGCTGGAACAGAACCTGGCGTGACTCTCTGTTCTGCTCTGTCCAGCGCAGGAGCAGAAGCTGAATCAAGCCTGCGGCTGTTCTGTTTCCCTAAACAGTTGCTGTTATTCCTCTGTTGTTGGCTGAAGATTTTTCTGGTCTGTCTTCAGGGAAGACAGATTGATCTGCTAGGGCAGATCAGCTTGTTCAGCAAGAACAGAGGTAGTTTCAGCGCCGGAATTGCAACAGAACCAGCCGCCACCTCTGTTCCCCACCTCTATTCTGCGTCTCTTCAACACCAGAACAGATCCGGCGGCTCCTGATCTCCCCTGTTCTGTTCTGCTGGAACAGAACCTGGCGTGACTCTCTATTCTGCTCTGTCCAGCGCAGGAGCAGAAGCTGAATCAAGCCTGCGGCTGTTCTGTTTCCCTAAACAGTTGCTGTTATTCCTCTGTTGTTGGCTGAAGATTTTTCTGGTCTGTCTTCAGGGAAGACAGATTGATCTGCTAGGGCAGATCAGCTTGTTCAGCAAGAACAGAGGTAGTTTCAGCGCCGGAATTGCAACAGCATATGAAGACATGGTTGCATATTTTAGGCAAAAGAGGTTGAAGTTATTGGTGTGCGCACCTGTATATCAGCTGTGGAAGATATGCAGGCCCTTCAAATTTTGTCTAGATCTGCCACTCGCTACTCCTTTCTTTAACAAATTATAAATTTTGATGATTACCTGCAGCATGAGATATCATCCATTTAGGATTGATAAAACATATAATAATGGTTATCGACTATTTCCGTCAATCTTCACCAGCAGGTTAAAACATGTATCCCATTGCAATGAGATTCTAACCTTGCATTCAAAGTGATTCATCAAATTTGTGACATATATGTGGTGCTAATTAATGTTTGCCTTGTCTTAGTTTGAGCATCATGATAAAAGTATTTCTAATTCTCATGTTTCTAATTATTGTGCTGGTGAACTCGCCTCTCAGGCAATTCTATTAATAGCAGATGAAGATGGAAATTACTTGCAAGAAGCATGGGAACATATATTAACCTGTGTTTCTCGTTTTGAAAATCTACATCTTGTTGGAGAAGGAGCACCTCCAGATGCTACTTTCTTTGCACTACAGCAGCCAGACCTTGATAAATCAAAACAGTCTAAGTCATCAATTCTTCCTGTTCTGAAAAAGAAGGCTCCGAATGCTAGTTCAGCTTCTAAAAGAGGTTCCTATGATAGCGCTGGTGTTGGTGGTAAAGCTTCCGGTGTTGATCAAATGAACAACGAGGTGACAAACCTTTTGGAGCAAGTTGGGATGGCTGAAATGAACCGTGTATTTGTAAGAAGTCAAAAGCTCAATAGCGAGGGCATAATTGATTTTGTGAAGGCTCTCTGCAAGGTTTCAATGGAGGAGCTACGGTCTGCATCTGATCCCCGAGTTTTTAGTCTGACAAAAATTGTTGAAATAGCGTAAGGGATCCAAAGCCTCATATTGTCAATATGTTGCAATATGTTTCTTTAACATTTATTCCAGCTCATGGACACTGACGTGTTATTATTTCTCCTTTCTTCCCATCTTAGGCATTACAATATGAACAGAATCAGGCTTGTCTGGTCAAGCATATGGCATGTCTTGTCTGAATTCTTTGTCACCATTGGCTGCTCAGAAAATCTTTCAATTGCTATATTTGCTATGGACTCATTGCGGCAGTTGGCAATGAAGTTCCTGGAGCGAGAGGAATTAGTTAATTACAATTTCCAAAATGAATTTATGAAGCCTTTTGTTGTTGTAATGAGAAAGAGCCGAGCTGTTGAGATTAGAGAGCTAATCATTAGATGTGTTTCACAAATGGTTTTGGCTCGTGTTAATCATGTGAAGTCAGGATGGAAAAGCATGTTTATGGTATGGCATTTCTACCTGTGCTCATGTACCATTACTTTTTTATGGAGTGTCTGGAATATTATTATTTCCTTTCCTAAATATCAACTGTTGGTGTATGTTTTCTTTTCAGATTTTTGCGACAGCGTCATATGATGACCACAAAAATATCGTATTATTAGCCTTTGAAATTATTGAGAAGATTTTGCGGGAGTACTTTCCCTACATTACTGAGACTGAGTCAACGACTTTCAATGACTGTGTGAACTGCCTTATTGCATTTACTAACAGCCGTTTCAACAAGGATATAAGCCTCAATGCAATTGGCTTTCTTCGATTCTGTGCGGCGAAGTTGGCCGAAGGTGACATTGGATCCTCAAGGTTGAAGGAGAATCCCCCTTCAAACAGCAATCCACCCCCGCTTCATTTGACCAATGATGGAAAACAGGAATCTGTCATACTTGTTGATAAGGAGGACCATATACACTTCTGGTTTCCTTTACTAGCAGGTAATTTATTTCTCTTTTTTTTATGTTGACCTTGCAACTGCTTTCAGGGTTGTCATATTTACAATGCTAGAAGTAATATGACATACTTTTCAAACCTTGCAGGGTTGTCTGAACTTACCTTCGACTTAAGACCTGAAATCAGAAAAGGTGCTTTGCAAGTATTGTTTGACACACTGAGAAACCATGGCCATCTTTTCTCTCTACCTTTGTGGGAGAAGGTTTTTGATTCAGTTCTTTTCCCAATATTTGATTACGTACGTCATGCTATCGATCCATCTGGTAGTTCTCCACAAGGACGAAGTGTGGAAAATGATCCTGCAGAACTTGACCAAGATGCCTGGCTATATGAGACGTGCACCCTGGCCCTTCAATTAGTTGTAGATCTATTTGTTAAGTTCTATGACACTGTTAATCCACTTCTAAAGAAGGTTCTCTCGCTCTTGACAAGTTTCATAAAGCGCCCTCATCAGAGTCTTGCTGGTATAGGTATTGCTGCTTTTGTTCGCTTGATGAGCAGTGCAGGATCTATGTTTGTGGATGAAAAATGGCACGAAGTTGTTTTGTCCTTGAAAGAAGCTGCTACCGAGACACTTCCAAATTTCTCTTATATCGCATCGGGAGCATATCTGGAAAATGTTCCCACAGAAAATGGAGGTTCTTTAGATAAAAGAGAAGATGAAAATCAACCATCAGAGGACGAAAATGAAGAAACATCTAGATTAAGAAATCTATATTTTGCAATTGGCGATGCCAAGTGTCGTGCTGCTGTGCAACTCTTACTTATCCAGGTTAGTTGTATTTTCTTGGTTGAATTTTCATTTCATCTTCTGTGTTTGAAAGTGATTTTTGTTAGTTTTTATGTTCATGTATTATTCAAGTCTGGTGTCAAAACCTGGCCTGATAGGCATGTTATCACAAGAAGGAATAGTGTAGGTAGACAGGAGAAAAATGTAAGGCAGGGATTTTATGATTTAAGTAATTTAGGTTAGTGAGATTCATATAAGATTTTATGCTTTATCTTGGTTGTTATAGAATATGGTGGGTTTTATTTTTGTATGTTCCTTATTATATTTACTCTGCATTTCCTTTATGTAGGCTGTCATGGAGGTATATAACATGTACAGAGGTCAGTTGTCAGCACGGAACACAGTAATCCTCTTTGAGGCCTTGCATGCTGTTGCCACTCATGCTCACAAAATAAACAGTGATCACGACCTGCGGTCCAAGTTGCAGGAGTTGGGCTCGATGACCCAAATGCAGGACCCACCATTGCTACGCCTTGAGAATGAGTCCTACCAGCTTTGTCTCACTATCCTACAGAACATATTCTTAGACAGATCGCCTGATGAAGGGAGCGTAGAGGTGGTGGAGGGTCACCTTATCAGCTTGTGCAAGGAGGTCCTAGAGGTATACTTGAGCACAGCAAGACCTGCTCAGCTTTCCAGTGGCATGCAGCCGCTTGGCCACTGGCTTATTCCCGTTGGTTCGTCGAAGCGGAGAGAACTTGCAGCCCGGGCACCTCTTGTTGTCTCAACCCTACAAGCTATTAGTGGCCTAGGCGACTTGTCTCTCGAGAATAACCTTAACCAGTTCTTCCCCCTCCTTGCCGGCCTCATAAGCTGCGAACATGGTTCAGGTGAAGTGCAGGTGGCCTTGAGTGATATGTTTAGCACTTGGGTTGGCCCGCTTGTGCTCCAGTCCTGCTGATGCTGAGCACCATGTGAAATATAGTATACCTCCACATGTAAGTTTTCTATGTTTCTGTGAAATCCCATTATGGTCCTTGCTTTCCCCCATTTTGTTCTGTTCATTATTTAGTTGCTGGGGGAGGTTGTATTGTGAGCTGATCTTGCATATCTTTTTTTTATTGGGAGAGTGTATGTTACTATAGAGTACTGGATCATGTACCCGTAGTTTAGTTAAAATTTGTGCCCATTTTTTCGCCATCAATAATCTCTTTATACATGTTTAATATTGAATAAGGCTTCCTTGGTTGTGGTTTATGAGTTCGGGGTGCTGAGTTTCTTTTCCCTAGCTATATAGAAGCATGTACGAAGGCTGGCCTGGCGGTTAGTGACAATGTCTATAAAGATAAGCATCAATTCAACCGCGTAAATGTGCACTATTATTTAAAAATTTTAGTGCTTAGGGATGCATTATTAGTGGTTTAAACACAGTTTTCATTTGGTGTACTAGGTTTGCTGCTGCACACATGACTTGGATTTGTTGGCATGTATCATACTCGGTTGAAAATCTAATTTGTAATGGTAACATTATAGTACTCTCCATTCTTAAACTATTGTAGTAAGGGCAATAATTTTAATTCAATTTTAAAGTAGACTTGTCGTAATGACATCAATTTAAGAACTGGGGGAGTATTATAGTAAAGGTATGCATGTTAAAGCGATGAGGAACGGCTGGATCATAGCCAGGCGTACGTTACAAGAGTGATATATATAGATCGATCGACGTGGCCATTGGCAGACCACTGACCTCTCGCCATGCCAAACGAGTTCGGATGCGGCCCCTGAAATAAGCCGGTCCTAGTCGATCTAGGTCAGGTACAAAGTGTGTGTATGACGCGAGCTACCATTAGACTTCAGAGAATCTGTAGGGGTCCCCGCCGTTGTCTGTGCTGGGGACATCGAACCCAGATCGTCGGCCGAGTGGACGGCTTGTATATTCAAGCAACTATTACGTTGAGATCAGTGGAATATACAAGCTCGGATCACGAACTCACGATACAAAACCAGTACCACAACTCACAAATGACTTGCACAATTGAATACAGAGAACGAGCGAAGATTATTGACTTGAATTACCACAAATGAAGCGAAACGTTTGCATAATAAAGGCAGCGACACATAGTGATACATGAATAAACCATAAGCAAATATGAAATGTCTAAATCAAGCAATTGCGTATATTAAAAAATCATACTACCAGGCAAAGCAAACACTGCCACACGAGGACAGTCATTAGCTCGGTAACCCCGTGGAGAGCGGCCGTGATCATGCATGTCCGTCGGATCAAAAGGGTTCCCAGTTATGACTACGATGATGATGATGCTTGCACGACTCCCAGGGCGATATTGGCGCCCATTTCGAACCCGCGGGTGAATTCCCGGACGGGCGCCACTGCAGCATGCCCTTCATGACCGGCACGCTCGCCTCCACGATACCGTCGCCGGCGCTGTCCTGGTATAGGCTTGCTCCCATCTCTGGACAGCATTAATCTTCTTCATGCACGCGCGCGACGTGCAGGTATCCGTCCTTGCCGCCGTACGTAGTGCCAGCGATACGCCCATAACCTGTCCCTTGTGAAGGAAGCCCGGAACTTCTTGTTTGAGGAGGAGCAAGACGAGGCAACCGTGCTTGGCTTCCTGTTGCAGAGCTCCAGCATGTGCCCGTCGTGGAGGACGCTTTCCGTTTTCAGCGCCGCGCTGCACCGGTGGAGGTTGAGGTCCTCCTCCGCGAGCAGCGGCAGACGACGGACTCCGGGAACGGGAGGGCGCAGCTCGATCGTGTGGAGGTCGAACTCGCAGTAGTCGCACCTGTACTGTGCCTCCGCACCTCGCCCGCTGCCGGCCGGGCTCCATGCAGCCGTCGCACCGGAACGGCGGGCCGTTCGTGGTCATCACCAGATTGAGCTTGTGCTCGCGCGCGGTGGGCCTTGTGGGAGATCTCCGCCGGAATGTCCTCGTACATCTTCATGATTGACTCGTTTGCGAATTCGCTAGTCCTGAACTTTTGATCAGTGGACAAGATATACAGTGAGGTTTTCAAACAAAACAGGACCCAGAAATTAAAGCTCTAGCGGATGGCCAACATTCCCGCTGCTCTCCGAGGTCCCGACCTACGACGGTATATATATGGTTTTCAAATGCCGTGTCTACGGCGCACCGTCATATCGTACTTTTGTCGGTCGGTCGGTCGAGGTGAACCTTCCGTGTAAAACAACCCATCTTCCCGAGTGTAACGAGTAGTAAAATACTTGTTCTGACGATCATATACCTAGGCCGTGCCTGGAAAAAAAATCTGGTCCACGTCCACGCGTGTTGTAACTTGAAAAGTATCCCATGCCGGCTCGGAATCTCTTGTCACGGGGCGGCGCCACCGTAGATGGATGATGGGCTTCCGCTGCTGCTCCGGCTTACTGCAGAGGCACCTAGCATTCTCTGTTCTACGCTGCGCGAAAAAACCTATTGCATCGCACGTGGCCTTCAGGATTATCTACTGGTCAGCAGATAATAGAACACCAATACCCTTGAAAAACCAACGCTCAGGTTATCTGTACATCAAGCCAGTCCAACAACAATACACAGGCTACCTCACTAGAGGATTTCATCACAAACCAGAAGCCACCATGTGCCCTTCTCCATGCATGTAAGCACATGTACAGTGAGGTTTTCAAACACAGAGCAACCCAGATTGCTCTAGGGGAAGGTGCCGATGGCTAACATACCCACGTCGCACACAAGCCATAATCCGCTCGACTGCAAGCTTTAGTATTATTCCAGCAACCGAAGGCGTCACCTGAGATAATACACAAGCAGGTCTGCCCACTAACTCTACACAAATCCACAACCTTCCAGCATTCTAACCATTCACCGCAAAGAATCAACAGATCCGATCCTCCACTGCAACCGAGCCATTTTTTTACTCCTTGCCCTTCGTGAAGAACCGGCTGAAGCCCCGGCTTTGTTTCTCAGCCATCTGGTTAGCAAACGAGGAAGACGAGGAGGGTCTTGATCTCTGCTGCTTCGGGCGTTTGGAACCATCCGACGAAATGAAAGGGCTTCCATTCACATCGGAGGGGGTTATGTGCGTCCTGTATCCATTGACAGGAGGTTCATTTCCTGTTCCATGCATTTCCTGGTCTGTATCCGGTTGACCTGGTGATTTCTGCGGATACTCCTGGGGAGTAGTTCCTACTGCGACGTCCTGCAAGAAGTCCTCCATGCTTTGCCGGTTAGGTGAAGAACCTAATGACTCTGCTGGAGGACGCATAGCTTGCAGCTGACGGCCAAGAATCAATATTGTCTCCTGACACTCTGCCAGCTTCTCTGCTGCAGCCGCTATCTCTCTCTCCTGCCATCATTTTAATACGAAAATTAGATGCTAAAAGTGCTCCATATAAAGAAGCAATCAGTTGAGCATTGTAACCTACAATTAGAGGTAAACATGGGAAACAATTCACACGAATTTAGCACTTGATAATATGTGACTTGTGTTAGAGGTGTAGGGTGTGTTTTTATATTTCCCTTTTGCATAAGGGCTTTTATGTTTATTGACCATCCATGTACATCTATTTATAGAGGTCACCGGCCTCCTGAATAATACAAGCTCATTATTCTTAACATGGTACAGAGGCAAAATTAGGGTTAGAGTTTTTTTCTCTACCCGATGATCTCTCACCGGCGGCTTTGTTTTTGCTGACCGGTGGATCTCTACCGAGGCTTTTTCTCGTCGTCGCTGCTGGGTTGATTCCGGCGCTGCTTCGCCTGAAGTCGCCTGCGCGCCCGTCGTGTCTACTCGGTATTCCCTGCTCGATCCGAGGTCGCGGAATCCCTGCTGTTGGATCGTGTCGCCGTTGCTGGAGTGAATTGGCCGCAGGATTTGGGGGCGCCGGTGCCGGGGATCGAGGCGAACAGGATCAGCGGCCTGCCGCTCGCCCCTTCCCGAGGCTCTATCGCCCGTGAGCAGCTCGCCCCTTACCGCATCAGACCGCTCGCCCCTTCCCGAGGTTGTCGCCCGTGAGCAGCCGCCGTTTGGCTGCGTTTCTTTTGGTAGGCGGCGGCAGTAGGGTTAAGCAAAAAAAGAGAGAGAGAGAGAAAATAGCAGAAAATAAAATGTTTTCTTATTATTGTTAATTTTCTTTTCTTCTTTATTTCTTTTTTTCTTTCTCTCTATTTCTTTTCTTTTGCACTCTCGTCGTCGTCAAGTCATATCATGATGACTTCCTCAGGTGGATTTCCAGTTATGCGGTGTCCCGTGCTTTTTGATGGCACTAATTACCGTGACTGGATTCCTCGCATGCGTCTGCATATGCGTGGTCTACGACTATGGGAGTATCTTATAGGCGATCTCAAATGCCCGTCTTGCCCTGCAGTTCCTTCAGAGCCTGTTATTTCAGATCAGACTACCGATGATGATAAGAAGAAGATGTTGACGGATTATGATGCACGTATCTTTGCGTATTAGTCTCACATCAGTTTATACAGGACTTGGTTGGATGATGATGCTCGAGCTGCTGCTATTCTTGCTGCCAGTATGGAGGATCGTCTTGCTGCAGATATAGTTGAGTTTGAGCATATGCATATCAGATGTGGGATTTTCTTCGCTCTCGATACGAGCCTACTGGACAGTCTACCTACCTTGCTGCTATTCGTCAGGAGCAGCTTTTGCAGCAGGGAGATGCTTCAGTGGAGGAGTTTTTCGGTCAGATGTCTGCTATTTGGCGTCAGCTTGATGCTCTTGGTCCACGGTTGTCGACAGATACTTGCTCCTCTTGTCAGAGTCAGAAGGCTGCACTTAAGTTTCGACGCACCTATGATTTTCTGACTCGTCTTCGTGCTGAATTTGAGCCTCTTCGTGCGCAGCTGCTTGCTCGTCACCCTTGTGTCTCTCTTATGGATGCTATGACGAGTGTCCGTAATAAGGAGACTCGTCTTCAGGCTGCAGGATTGCTACGTCCATCTTCAGTGTTGGCAGCTCGTTCTTCGACACCTATGCACACTACTTCTTCGTTGCCGGTATCGACTTCAGCTCCTCCTCCTTCAGCGCCAGGGGGCGTGGTGCTCATCATTGTGATTACTGCGGTAAAGATGGTCATGAGGAGATGTCTTGTTTCAAAAAGAGAAAGGCTCAGGCTCGTCGGTCTTCACAGGGTACTGGTGGTTCTAGTACTGATCTCAGGTGAGTTCTGCTACTACAGATGCCCAGTTACTCATGCTTCTTCGTCGCCTTGCTACTTCTGCACCATCGGGAGCTGCTGGTTCTGTGACTCAGTCTTGTACGTCTTCGAGTACTGCTGCTGCTGCTTCTTCGTCTTCCACTGAGGGACCACCTTCTACTTCTGCTCCAGGTACTTGTCCATGGATTCTTGACTCTGGTGCTTCGTTCCATATGACTCCTTATCGTACCAGTTTGTCCTCCTTGAGTCTTTCTTACCGTCTTTCTATTGTTCATACTGCCGATGGTTCTCCTCTTTCGGTTATTGGACACGACACTCTTCTATCTGACTCTTTTGTTGTTCCTGTTGTTTCTTTTATTCCTGGACTTACAATACAACTTATATCTGCTGGTCAACTCACTGATAATGATTGTCGAGTGATTCTTGATCATGATTGTTGCTATGTTCAGGATCGTCGCACGGGTCGCCTGCTTGGTACTGGCTCTCGTCGTCGTGACTCACAGCGTCTTTGGGAGCTTGACTGGCTTCGTCTTCCTTCCGCTGCACCTACCAGTTCAGTCGGCTCCACTCTTGCTGCTTCATCCACTTCGACGTTTGCTCAGTGGCACCACCGTTTGGGTCATCTTTGTGGCTCTCGCCTCTCCATTCTAGTTCCGAGTCTTTAGCTCATTGTCAGAGTTGTCGGCTAGGGAAGCAGATTCAGCTTCCTTATCCTTCTAGCGAGTCAGTGTCTAAGCGTCTTTTTGATCTTGTTCATTCTGATGTATGGGGCGCTGCTCCTTTTGTTTCGAAAGGAGGACATCGATATTATATTATTTTTATAGATGATTTTTCTCGCCACACATGGGTCTACTTCATGAAGCATCGCAGTGAGGCGTTACCTATCTATAAATCATTCTCGACTATGGTCCGTACTCAGTTTGACACCTCTATTCGTATTTTTCGAGCTGACTCTGCTGGTGAGTATCTATCCGATGCTCTTCGCCATTTTCTTTCTGAGCAAGGAACACTTGCACAGTTCTCTTGTCCAGGTGCTCATGCTCAGAATGGCGTTGCAGAGTGCAAGCATCGACATCTCCTTGAGACAGCTCGCACTCTTCTGATTGCCTCTTCTGTTCCACCTCATTTTTGAGCTGAGGTTGTTTCTACTGCCACTTTCTTAATTAACATTCAGCCATTGTCTACCCTTAAAGGTGGAATTCCCTTTGAGCGCCTTACAGGCAAGATGCCTGATTACACCAGCCTTCGTCCCTTTGGTTGTGTGTGCTACGTGTTGCTTGCACCACGTGAGCGCACTAAGTTGACTGCTCATTCTGTTGAGTGTGTTTTCTTAGGCTACAGTTCGGAGCAATAAGGGATATCGTTGTTGGGATCCGGTTGGTCGACGGATGAGAATTTCACGTAATGTTGTTTTCGATGAGACACGTCCTTTCTATCCCTGACCATCTTCTGATACTTCTTCTGTATCTGTGGTTGATCCTATTTCGTTCCTTTTCCTTCCTGATGCTCCAGTTGTGAGTGTTTCTCCTTCACACTCAGTACCTCCATCCATGACCTCCTCTTCTTCAGAACCTTCTTCGATGGTTCCTGATTATGCTTTGAAGGCTCCGGTGATGCGAGTCTATACTCAACGAGTTGTGCCCCCAACAGATGTGCCATCTTCTTCTGATGAGCCGTCTACTCCAGTTGAGTCATCTGATGTCTCAGCTTCTCCAGCTCTGTCTGACTCTCCGGATACGCCTTCTTCTCTTGAGGAATCATCTCCTTCTGATGATTCTTCTCCTGAGCAGACCCTTGGACGAGGTCATCGTTCTCGCCAGCCTCCTGATCGGTACTCTCCTTCTAGCTTTGCTGCTACTGCTCTTCCTGAGCCGGCTACGTATCGTGATGTTGTTCCTCATCAGGAATGGCAGCATGGGATGGCTGAGGAGATTGCTGCTCTCGAGCGCACCGGCACGTGGGAACTTGTGCCCTGTCCCCCACGTGTTCGGCCCATCACCTGTAAGTGGGTCTATAAGGTTAAGACCTGCTCGGATGGTTCACTTGAGCGATATAAGGCTCGATTAGTTGCCCGTGGCTTCCAGCAGGAACATGGTCGTGACTATGATGAGACCTTTGCTCCTGTCGCTCACATGACCACAGTTCGTACTCTGCTTGCTGTGGCCTCTGTTCGTGATTGGTCCATCTCTCAGCTTGACATAAAGAATTCTTTTCTTAATGGTGAGTTGCGTGAGGAGGTTTATATGCAGCCACCACCTGAGTATTCTGTTCCTGAGGGTATGGTCTGTCGCCTTCGGCGTTCTCTTTATGGCCTTAAGCAGGCTCCTCGTGCTTGGTTTCAGCGCTTTGCGTTTGTGGTCACTACTGTTGGTTTCTCTGTCAGTGCTCATGATCCAGCGCTTTTTGTGCATACTTCGTCACGTGGTCGCACTCTTCTTCTTCTCTATGTTGATGACATGATCATCACCGGAGATGATTCAGAGTACATAGCCTTTGTGAAGGCTCGTCTCAGTGAGCAGTTTCTTATGTCTGATCTTGGTCCTCTTCGCTACTTTCTTGGGATTGAGGTTTCCTCCTCCTCTGAGGGAATTTATATGTCTCAAGAGAAGTACATTCAGAATCTTCTTGATCGGGCTTCTCTTACTGATCACCGGACTATTGAGACTCCCATGGAACTCAATGTCCATCTTCGAACCACTGATGGTGAGCCTCTTAATGATCCTACTCGTTACCGTCATATTGTAGGGAGTCTCGTGTACCTTGGTGTCACTCGTCCTGATATCTCGTACTCTGTTCATATTCTGAGTCAGTTTATTTTTGCTCCCACCCTGGTCCACTATAGTCACTTGTTTCGTGTCTTGCGTTATCTTCGTGGGACTATCTCTAGACGCTTGTTCTTTTCACGCTCTAGCTCTTTACAGCTCAAAGCATATTCTGATGCTACTTGGGCTAGTGATCCCTCTGATCGTCGATCTCTTTTTGCCTATTGTGTTTTTCTTGATGGTTCCCTCATTACTTGGAAGACTAAGAAGCAGGTAGCAGTTTCTCGTTCGAGTGCAGAGGCTGAGTTGCGTGCTATGGCTCTTGTGAGTATAGAGGTGACTTGGTTGAGGTGGTTGCTTGAGGACTTTGGTATTTCTGTTGGTATGCCGACTCCTCTTTTATCTGACAGTACAGGTGCTATCAGTATTGCTCGTGATCCGGTCAAGCATGAGCTTACCAAGCATATTGGTGTTGATGCTTCTTATACACGAGCGCAGATACAGGATGGTGTTGTTGATCTTCAGTATGTGCCTTTAGAGCTTCAGCTAGCTGATTTCTTCACGAAGGCACAGACCAGAGCTCAGCATTGTTTTTATCTCTCCAAACTCAGTGTTCGTGACGCACCTTGAGTTTGAGGGGGGTGTTAGAGGTGTAGGGGTGTGTTTTTATATTTCCCTTTTGCATAAGAGCTTTTATGTTTATTGACCATCCCTGTACATCTATTTATAGAGGTCACCGGCCTCCTGAATAATACAAGCTCATTATTCTTAACAACTTGGTGTTGCCCTACTATATTCACAGATCACATTATCACAAGGTGCTATGCCAGTACTTTTCATAACAATCAAGATGCACCACAAATGGAAGGTAGACAACATGCATGTGAAAAACTTCGGAACTAGGATTTTCTGAAATATTATTGATTGAAGTACCTGCTTTGCCTTGTTATCAGAGTCCTCGTCCTCGGGGATCCTTTCGGACTCATACCTTCAAAACCATAAAATCAAGTCAGAAAAGAAATAAAGAAGAGGGCAATCCGTATGTCAAAGGATTTGAATTTCACCTTTCCATCCTTTCCTCCAGATCTTTGTATCTGGCTAAGTCCTGCTGGTGGGTTTGTCTTTCATCAATGAGTTCAGCTGTCAAAGTATCTATTTTAGACTGCAATGCTTCTATTTCCTTCTCTAACTCAACTTTTTTTGATTCAAGTGATTTGTAGGATTCAGCCATGCACTTCAATTGTGTCTCACTCAAGCTATTTGATTTCTCACTGTCAGCTAATTTTAATGTGAGGTCTTCCACGGTTTTTTCCATATCGCTTAACCTAACCTTTGTTGATTCTATTATTTCATTGCATTTCACTAATTCTGCCTCCAAATTTGCCTTCTCAGATGTAAGTTCGTCGTATTCCTCAGGTGAGCATATTTTCAATGTAGTCTTAAGATCAAATCCAGCATCAGCAGTCCTCTCAAACTCCGAATCAGATAATGAGCGAGGCAACAGCGGGCAGAGACCAGAAAGGTTATCTTTAAGTCGTTCAGGCTGCACCTTATTTTCATGTAGAGTCACTTTATCCACATAATCCAAGCTATTACATTCCACCTCATTGTTGTTGTCTCTAAGAATTGTGAACTTAACCTGTCCTGTTTCTGATAAGACAAGGGACAGTGCCATAACAATGTCAATGACACCATTTTCATTTGACAAACCTTTCTCAACTAATACAGAAAACTTCTGTATTTTCTCACATAGTCCATCGTAAGATGACTGTCCTTGAAACTTAGACACTTCTTGATCAAGTAACTTGACAAAGTCCTGAATCTTCAACATGGCACTCATTAAGTGTTGATCAATGGCACATTTTCTCGCAGAATTCAAGCCCTCGTTTGGCTTCCCTAACGACTGAGTGTCAGAAACTTCATCCTTGTCAGGGTAATCAGTCCCATTTGCATTCATAAAATCTGCCTCGTCTTCAATATCCTTCAGAATGTTTCTGATACTATCCAGCATTTTTCCAACATTGATCTCTTGTGATTCAGAATCCAGTAAGGAAGATATTCTTGACTGTAATTTCAAGAGTGGGGACTTCTCAGACCCCTGCTGTTTACTAGATGGAGTTTCTGACATTGGTGAAGCTGACTGCAAGTCTTTAATACCATCTCTTTCAGTAGTACCAGATAAAGTGGCCCCTACTTCATCGACCTTCATTTTGTCAATAGTATAGCCATTGCTATTAGTTTCAGAAGACGAGCATGCTAATCTCTCCATCTCTAAGAAATCATCCATGAGCTCCATCCTGTTGGAGCCATCTGTCACACTCCTCTTGGCCGTTCTCTCTTTCTTGAAGTGAGAAAGCCCAGACACCAAACCGTTAGCCCAGGATTCCGTGCAACTTCCTTCATCATCAACACCATCTTCAGACATGGAAGTCATACTAGGTGGGTTGCTTCCATTTTGGCTCATTGTACCATCAAACTGAATATCCATGTTCCGAGTTGATGGGTTCTTATGCTGGTTTCCATTCAACATTTGAACTTCCAAGCTGCGGAGCTTGCCTGCTGTCTTAGCATACATGCTTCTTGACGTTTGTAGTTCACTGTTCCGCTTTGTCAATGCCGCTTTAAGCATCTTGTTTTCTTCTTCCATTGATAGTAGACGGGCAGTCAGAAATTCATTCTCTCTCTGCGTGTGCTGTAAGTTATCAATGGCATAATCAGAAGCAGGAGACATAGGAGACATAGGGCGATGGAAACTAGAATTATTTGCAGAGGAACGTCGCACTCTAGTGTTTCCATACTCTCTGCCCAAGCTTTCCACCTCCATCTTCATTTGAGCTAATGCAGCAGGACCAGGTAACTTCTTCCGAACAAGACCACGTAACCTTTGGCATTCAGCTTCCAGTTTTGATATTTTCTTGACATCCTCCTGGTGCTGCTTAGTCGCTACATCAGCTAAACGCACGCTCATGTTCTTTTCTTCAGTCCGGATTTCAAGCTCTTTGCAGGCAACATGCAGTTCATATTTCAACGTATTAATCTCCCTTTCACCTGACTGGATTGTACTTTTCAAGACTTCAATCTCGGCTTCTGCTTGAGCTTTTTCCTCATCTATTTTCATCAGCAACTCTGCCCGTTCTTGAAGTGATCGTGTGAGTGCATCATTCTCAGCACCAGCCCTTATGAGCTCCTGTTCAAATTCAAGTATTTTTGCTTCCAACTCAGCTTTTATCTTCTCCCACTGCTTGGTTTTTGCAAAGACAACATCATGCAGCTTCTGTTCACCTTCTTCCTTAACAGTCCTTACTTGCTTCATACATTCTTTCAGAGCACCATCTAGATGGGCAGCTCTTTCTTCAGCTGCCAGCTTTGACAATGTAACAGTTTCAAGCTGAAGCTTCAGTGCGGAGGCCTCAGATTCAGCTTTCTCCCAACCTAGCATACAAAACATAAATATTTTCATGAATATATTTAACATAGTATATTAGGTCCTAAACTGTTACTTTCATTTTTTATGCCCAAATACAATAACAGACCAGCTGCTAAACATAAAGAAAGGAAAAAAGAAAGGGCAGCCCGGTGCATGTAGCTCCCGCTTGCGCAGGGTCCGGGGAAGGGTCCGACCCACTTGGGTCTTTTGTACGCAGCCTTTCCCTGCATTTCTGCAAGAGGCTGTTTCCAGAACTCGAACCCGTGACCTCATGGTCACAAGGCAACAGCTTTACCGCTGCGCCAAGGCCCCCCTTCAAGACCAGCTGCTAAACATATTTTTTTTAAAAATATTTTGAAAAATAACAAATATATTTTCAAAAATAAAAGTAAAGTAAGTGATCCTGTGTGCACCTGATACAGCCTCCTCAGCAACTTTTGCATGCTGCTTCACTAGGGCATCTTTAGTTGTGATCTCAGATTCTGCTAAAGAGACTTTTTCATTCAAGATCTTCAACTTTTCATCTAACACTTTTACATTTTCTTCCGATTTAGTAAGATGGACATATGTTTCGGGTGAAATTTGAACAAATTTTGGAGCTTTATCTTCCTGCGAAAAGGAAGTTATTTTAGCAGAAATACATGTATACAGGTCAAAACTATCCAGTTATTGTAACATACAAATTTATCGCCCAAACAGCTTTGAGGTATGAAATAAAACGAAATGAACATCTATTGCTAAGCTTTAAATTGTTAAATTTATGTGAATCTTCTATTTATTTTAGTTAGATTTTGATTAGTAAAATAGAAGGGGGGTCTTGGCGCAGCGGTAAAGCTGTCGCCTTGTGACCCTGAGGTCACGGGTTCAAATCATGGAAACGGCCTCTTACAAAAATGTAGGAAAAGCCTGCGTACAAAAGACCCAAGTGGGCCGGACCCTTCCCAGACCCTGTGCAAGCAGGAGCTACATGCACCGAACTGCCATTTTGATTACTAAAATAAAAAAAAAGGCGACAGCTTTACCGCTGCGCCAAGGCCCCCCTTCCTGATTACTAAAATAAGAAGAAATAAAATCTAGTATTGAGGTTTGTTTTGTCAAAATATATGAAAACATTTTACAGGAAGTGAAACAAAAAATTATGTGAAAATCGTATTACAGGGAGTGCTGGATTGTAATTCAGCATTGAATGTGCCAGTTTGTTGCTTAACTGAACATAGGACAAGGCATATCTACATATTATCTAATTCAGAAAAATAGAAAATAAATTGTAGAAGGCACATAGGTAACCATCGTTTACATCAGGTTAGATAGGCGTTAGATAAAGAAAATTTCAGACCTGACCAAGAACAAAATCCCAAATTAAGACTGTAATTTTCATTGAGTCACTTCTACAAATTTAATGTCGTAACAAACTCAGCATAAACTGAACTGTTTCCAACGGTTATGCATCCCTTTTTTGTCAGAACTGGAAACATATGTGTCCATTTAATATTATATCTTCTGAATGTTCTTTCTGTAGATGAATGTTTCCCACAGTTTTTCCTTGTAGCTTAAAGCATCAATAGGGCCATTCAAAAGCGTATGATCAAAAGTTGCAGGAATGACACATTTGTACTAGCAATGTTTGCTTAATGATATTATTGGAAACTTAAACTGAAATTCATTACTCATGGAAGCCAAAATCTGCATTTTGGCTTTTTTACATCATCTTCGCAAAGGTTAGAGGGCTAGTGCTTCCATCAATACTATAAAGAAAGCTTGGGCAAACCTGTTCTGCCTGATTGGAGTTATGTTGCACATCTACGTTTGATGATTTATCAGATGGCTTCTTCTTCCACGGCCAGCTGCGTCGATCCATCACACTTAAGAGTACCTACAAAACATGAAAAAAAATGTGTGGTCAGAAATGAATGTATAAGTTTGGTCCTTCAATAGTCTGCATAAGTAGCATTTATCCATTGCTGAGAAAGGATCGGAAGGCTCAAAAGAAACTGATTTAAACATTTTTTGTCACTCACGTTAACGACAACATGAGAAAAAATAAAGTCAGATATCTTGTGAAACAAATGTATAGTTAATGAAAAATGAACTGTCATGCGTAGTAGAACATGGCTTTATTGAAAATTGGCATATATATATACGAATTTTAAAATTTCCAGAGTCCACAAAGTGAGCAAGTAAATAATATGATTTGTATACATAGCCAAATATACAGTAACATGCCCCATTACTCATCTTATATTCACTAGCTGAAAGATACACAGTGCAGATTCAAATACAAAAATTAGAATACTTTTGTGTAAAAAATATGATGATTACATAGGGGAATGGCAATGATGTTGCAACCAAAAATTCCAATGGCTTATCTTTAAAGCAAAGACAACATGGTCGAATCAGATGCAAAACTTAACAAAATATCTTGTATAACTTGCACATATAAGCATATATGCGATTGGCGACATCAGAAGCAAAATAAGATTGCCAACTGTGAAGACAGTAGATAGGTAACTAACGTATGGCTCCAGGCAAAAGACACAAAAAAAGACCAACAAGTTTTCTTGCAGACCCACCCCCACACGTCCACGACTGAAACTCCTGACAAGAACCTCCAATTTGCATATAAATAACAGTGAAACACCGGTTGTTGGACGAGTATTATTCGCAATTTAAGTTCACAATGGTCCCACTATATTTGTTGTAGAACAAATAATAGCAATAATACAATCAACAACTCCTATCAATCCACGAAATGCAGGTCACATAAACCGAACCACGCCTCACCGGCCCCCCAGTATCTTCACATCCAAATGGCAGGCGGCGTACATATCCCAATTATCGGAAGGCAGAACTTTCTGCTAGTGGACCCACAACTATAGGACGGACCGACGGAGCTGAGTTAGGGCAACGACGAGACGGTCAGCGTCAGACAGGCCAAAAGAATCCCCGCAGGAAACTAATTCTTCAAGAAAGAAGACCCGGTACAATAAGCACGCGTCGTTGCGGGCGGGGCGGCCCCACGCGAGACCAAGTTGCGAGAACGGCAGTGCACCCGGTCCGATCACCGTCATCGTCATGCCAGAACTAGATCAGGACACTGACGCAGGCAAGTACAAGCGTCGCGTCCTGTGCCGCACTACTTCCTCATGTGTGCTCCACCTAACTGAGCTTATTTAAGGCGGTATCGTATACGTATGGACCATCTCGCACAGGCTGTAGAGCATAGCGCAAACTGCAGACGCAAGCAGGCCCGACACGAAGCGCAGTTAAGAGGAACACCTAAGGCGCCCGCGGGCAGTGCATGTTTATCAGTACTGCCGAGATGACCTGACCCGACGCCTACTACTCGCACCAACTCAGGTGAAGAATCTCCATCCGTTGGTTACAGTCCTGCCGCTGCTAGTTGCAGCAAGGTTCCATTCCGGTGAAAGAATCGGCCGTAAAGAAGGCGCGCGTGACCCGGTGTTAAAGCTCGGAGCAACCACTACCCCTAACACGATACGGCCCATTGATGGCGGCGACCTATCGGCTCGGTGGATTTGGCTTTTAACCAGATGCCTCGTCGAATCATCTGTCCTTGCGGGCTCTCGTTGCGCGTCCTTCCTTCATCTCCCGCTTACTGATCTTGGTAGTAACAGTGGTAGTAGAGTAGTTACGCGGATGTACTGTACCAGCGGATTCTTTCACGGATAAAACCAGTCATGGTAAAAAGATTCATGTGCTGGAACTGGAACTGAATGTTTGAGAAGAGAGCAAAGTCGTCAGAAGCCGAAGCGGAGCGGGACAGCACGGCATGGTGATTCCAATTTCCACTTCCGCCGGCACAGCTGTTTCGTGCCGAGGCCGACGGCACGCAGCGCGAGTGATTTCGCTGAGACTGGGTTGTCCAGAAAGGACAAGGAAGCACGAGCCGTGAAGCCCGGGAGGACGAGAGAGACCAGGCAGATAAAATATTCAGAAACCGTGGGGAAAATTCGGGTTCAAACTGCACGGTGGAATTTCAGAGAGCGCAGCCCGAACAGCGGAACCCCGTACGCAGGCTCCGCCGCCCAAATTAACGCACGAACTAGAAAAACTCCTCATCATCTCGAACAAAAGCATGGTAAAACTGGTACACACATTGCACCAACGAACGGGAACGAGCAATCGCACCACCACAGCAACGAACGGAAAATACAGGGCGAAAAAAATATTGAGCGAGCATATGGCTGGAACTTGGAAAGAAACGAGTGCTTACGGGAGGCGACGTCGCGGAATGCAGATACTGGGTAGTGCCCGGGGGACGCTGGAACACGCCGCGATTCCGGCGAGGTCGGATCTGTCGCGGGGCTGCGCCGATCGGCGCGGGCGTCGGTGTCGGTGGCGCGCGTCGTCCCTTGCCGCGCACACTTTTTCCCCCTTTTCAGGCAGTCACCGCTGTGCTGCCGCGCCGGGAACGGTCTGGCCTGGACTGGATTCCTCTCCGCCGCCACTCCCCGCTCCCGCTTTCCACCTCCGCGCCTCGCCTCCTGCCCTTTCGCTGCCGCGGCCTTTTCCCCCTTTGGAATCTCGCCTCGCGCTGCTACTGCTTGCTAGCAAGCGCTAGGGCCAAGCCAAGCTGGCGGCGCCTCCCCAGCTCGGTGCGTTCGCGGTGTGCGGTGCGTGCCGCGCTCCCGGCTGCGCGTTGTTCGGCAATGCGGCTCCCGCTGCCGTTAGGTGGGCTAAAAAGCGGAGATGACTGCAGGGAGGGGGGGGGAGAGGGAAAAGTGAGTGCTCTGATGAAATGGGGGGAGAGAGAGTGATGGAAGCAGAGAATTACACATCAACTTAAAAGAGAGAGATGACACTGACCCACACAACACTATCAGAATAGTAATACAGTGGAGTTTGTTTTAATAACTTTATCAGGCTTCTGCCTTTAATACCTGCTATCCGCGGGAAGGTCTGGGATCTTTTTCTACACTACAAAAGAGTAGGAATTTTGTTCGAGCACTCAAAATTCTCACAATACTTACTACTCGATGGCATCATGGCACCAGTCTACTATCAGGAGCAAGTTCATGGCCCTGGAATTTCCCTTTCCAGATGGTCACGATTTTGCTGGATCCTATGCAGCGCGACTTTCACACTAGACGGCATCATGGCAGCAGCAGTCCGCGGTGGTAGTTCGGAATCATTTCGGTTTTGCCCACGTATTGAAAGCCTCAAAGTCGTGGGGTAGTAGTAGACAGTCGCACGTCACCACTCGAGCTGTCCGTCAAATGTGAGCTGTACTTGCATTGTATACCTCTCTCCGGTTTAACACGTGGCCACTTGTTCTGTTTTTGCCGCTGAGAAAACCCGGCATGCAAATCGCAATTTTAGTAATAATGGCTCACAACGAAGGAAACCCGGGCATGTACGAAACTTTATAGAGAGGCCAACATTTGGCTACCGGAATCGATTTGCAAAGTACATGACTTTAATCTTAGAGCATTTGATACAAAATAAAAAGAACAAGATTGGCAATCAAACATGCAAAAACTATAAAAATTGAAAGAACTAAAGATTAAAGAATAGCATTATAAAAACCTACAGTGCAGCTAAGATGACTAGAGAATCGATCGCACACTCCTGTGTTTGCGTCATGTCCTACCGCAATTTCCTTGTTCCTACTTATGACTAGAGGTGGGAGATGGGCCGGGCCAAATTCGGGCGGGCCAAAGCCCGACGGGTCGGCACGGCCCAGGCACGGAAATGGCCCGAAATAGATTCGGGCCGGGCCGGCCCGGCACGGGATTTCGGGCCGTGTCGTGCCTAGGTTTGGAGGCTTCGGGCGGCCCGGCCCGAAATTGAGTTTTGGGTCGTGCTCGGGCCGGCCCGGCCTGAAATTGGCCCATCGGCCCGAAAAGGCCCATCGGCCCGAAATGTCTGAAAAAGTCCGAATTTTTAAGAATTTTCTCTGTATTTTTTGGTTTTTTTAGATTTATTTGGATTTTTTTTTGGAATTTTCCTGATTTTTTATGGATTTTTTGATTTTTTTCGGTTTTACGGATTTTTTTTGAATTTTTTCGAATTTACAGATTTTTTTGAATTATTTGAATTTTCTGTTATTGGGCCGTGCTTGGGCCGGGCCCGGCCCGAAATAGGCCCGTCGGGCCACGTGCCGTGCTCGGGCCGCCGGTTGGGTAATTCGGGCCGGCCCGCCCGGCCCGAAAAGGCCCAGCGTGCTTTCGGGCCGCGGGCCGAATCGGCCCGAAGCACGAAAATTTCGGGCCGTGCCGGCCCGGCCCGGCCCGACTCCCACCTCTACTTATGACGAGTTGGTGTCACGGTTTTGACGATTATCGAGTGCAACAAGAGGATGACGCGAGATAAGCAAGTTTGAGTTTGATGATGAGGCGGTTCGAGATCCATACAAGGGTGTGATGGTGAGTAGAGACAATACGCGAGCGAGAGGTGAAGCGGCAACAGCGAATTGTGTGTTTGTCATGCCTTCGGCCATGGGATACTGTTGAGCTTGGGTTTGTTGATCACAGAAAGAAAATAGGGAGTAGGACCCTGGAAAATAGAGATTTGGTGCAGTTTTGCCGCAGTTTCATGGGACCGGGACTAGAAACTGTTACTGAATCCGATGCCGTGCCATGCCATGGGACGCGATGCTTTCTTTTAGTGAAAGTTTGTTGCGTGAGAGGAGGCTTGGGACTTGGCGGACCAGACCGGCACCTTCGCCGCGTCCCCAGCCACAGATGAAGAGGCAGGGCGACACATGCTTCACGCAAATCATACGAGCAAACCGCCACCCGAACGATACGCACGCCGCCTGCTCGAATCCCACACGGTTCTGTGTACCTCCGGCGGCAGATGCATCCGGGTTCCTGATAAACGAGGGAAAAGTCACGGACGCTGCGCCTTGTTATGCACTAGTCGTAGTACTACTAGCGGACAACAGCTCTGAATCGGTAGGTGGGATAAACGCGAGTTTAGTAACGACACTTGTCCCTGATCTGCATCCTTCATTCCCATCTCTGCTACGCCCGTGTCATCTTTAAACAAAGCATGGCGAGCGGGCAGGGGCATGCAGAAATCAAGGCGAGTGTAATTACCAAGAACAGCGGTCAGTTGGAGCGCTAGCCTCCAAAGGTTCAGTTCACCTCTGGAATGTGCATCGGATGGTGCACGGAACGCGCACTGAAAGGAGATGCATGTTTTAACGTTAATGTCTAGTTTCTTTGCTGACTAGAGTATAAAATTCGGTCAGCTGTGGTTACTACAAATCTGACGGATCGATCCATTGATCTCGCAACAGCTCACCACCTGTCCTACCTATGATCGTAGACAGAAGAGGATACGAAAAAAAGAGCTTTAATTAAAAAGAAGAATTTACTAGGCACACTCACCGGTGCTGTCAGGGAGGGAACCGCGACAAAAAGCAAAAATTCAGTGTCACAGACACTTGCGCGTTTCTCTTCTCCGAAGAAACCACGACAGACGAATGAAAATCTTTCTGTTAGTATAAGCAACGCTAACAGCTCAATCAGAAATGTCATTGGTTCCTTAAGAAACCAGCTAAAATTCCATTCCACGCGACACCGCCAGCAACGCCCTTGAGCTTTCTTCCTTTCGTACATTGACCGCCCCCATCTTACGTTAAGCCAATAATAAACAAGCTTTTTTTCACATGCGTGTCAAAGTAAGCGAAGCGATCCCCGTAGGTAGTAGTAGTACCGTAGTAGGTGCCAGTGTGGAAAGCCACTAGGCTCGGCTGCGGTTCCGCTCCTGGCGCTGGAAAAGAGGAGAGCGTCATCGAAAGATGGCAGCAATCAAGGGAGTAGTACACCGCTCATTCATCTAGGCCTGCCATCTTCTAGGCCTGCCCATGACATTTACTATGACCACGTCCTCTGCCGTGAAAAGTTTACGTTCCTGTCAGCGAGGTCAGTGGCATGTCAGTTGTCGCCGCTGCATAAAATACTCGAGCATTATCAAGACCAATCTAGTCGGATCGGACGGCGCTTGAAGCCAACGGCTACGTCTGCGACGATGATGATGATCGGTTGCCACTCGCAGCCAGGGTCGACGCGCAAGCGAACAACATCCGTTCGCGGCGGGGGCGGGTGGTGGCACGTATCACCGGCTACGGACAACGCCACCTCAGCTGCCAACTCAGCACAGCGCGAACTACGAGGTGGGCGCGAGAGGGTTTTAATACGACCCGCCGTTTGTGCTGCGTGCAGCGCTCCTCTCGAGGCACGCGAGACAAACCCGCGCCGTTGGATTGGATTGCGAAACCGAGAGAGACGGCTCCGACGCGAGCGTGTCGCCAGTACACCGACGCGGTGAACGGTTACGCTTTGCACGCGAGTAAAGCATGGCAAACTGCTGCAGCTGCCGCCCGTGTCGTGCGAAGCAGAATTTGATGGGCACGTATGAGAAGTGTCGCGCCTTTTAAAGGGCCTGCTCAGATCTACTACCGGGCGTGGCGTATGAGAAGGTGGAGGAGATTAGCCTGCCTGTCTATCACGTGTTCTCTGATCTTCTATTACCGTGTCCAGTTAACCTCACGTCGTTTCGCTGTTGTCCAACGTTCCGAATACGGCTGGCGTGACCGAGAAAAAAGATGGGACAGCAGGTGGCCCGGAAGGAACATGAACGAATGCGTTTTATCAGCACCTGCAGTCTGCAGACAGTCTTCTGGTCGGTGGTTCGTGTTTATCTGTAGAGAGGGGTGGTCAGCTTCCATAAACCAGTCTTCGTATGTAATTAAACCAACTGAAAAGGACAGGCTTTGACTGCAGGGCCAAGAGTTTCAGCTTTATTTCTAATGTCGGAGACAGGGTTCAGAAATGCAGAATGTGCAGTGCAGCTCGCTTCCTCGCAGCAGCGCAGGGAATTAATTGACGTTTAGAACAGCTATTTTAGTTTAAATTGAACTAAATTTTATGTTCTAAACGTCAATTAAATTAGAACGGAGGAGTATACAATGTTTCCCCTACACGGCCAATTGTTGCCTCCTCAGTACTGATGACCTGTCATAACGTATCAAAAGTATGAATAATTCATTTTAGCTGTAGGTTTGTCACTAACTTGGGTAGCGCTCTATCTCTCTTCTGGCTCCGTGATGAGCGAGCACAGAAAATGAGTGCATGAACAATTTTTTTCTGCACCTTCTGTCAACCAGAACTAACAACTAGACAGCAACAGCACGTACGTGTGCATTGGTCGGTCTAGCAGAATCTGGTAGGCATAACAGTACGGCGCCTGCCGCGTTTTACGCCCCGGAGCAACGACGCAAGTGAATTGCTCGATGTAATGACGAAATGTTAGTACTCTTTCTGTTTTGAAATATTTAACGTTGGTTAGTTTAAAATTTAACTAGTCGGTATCAAATAATTCGAAACGGAGAGAGTATCAACCAAATCCATGGGTTTTCTGTCCTCCCTTGATTGGCACTACCGTAAACGTGCTATACGAGTGCTCGATTCTACGGGCTTAACTCCGTGCTGCTCTAAGAATAGAATTAGGCTTCGCTCTCTGATGTAACAGCGTGCCAACTCCTTTTCGGTCGTGTAGCATTCGGCGGCATTGTCTGTTTGTCTTGGCTCTGTTCCGTGTTAGCCCTGCCCAGCTGATTAGCCCATCACGCCCATCGCCCAAAGCCGGGAGCAGTGCGCGGAATAAGCCGGACGCAAGGGACCACATGACGCCGGCGACCGCGTCCCTTTCTTCATTTCGGATTAAGAAAAACTGCCGCGCGAGACCTGCACAAAGAAAAAAAAATCTAAAGAGCAGCTATGGCTAATGTTATATAGCCCATCGATCAGTTGCCGCGTCGCCGTCCCGGCTAGCTTTCTCCTCCCCCGGCTTTGTTAACTTGTCACACCGCCTCATCCCCGTTGCCTCCATCCACTGGCGCGCGCGCACGTACGTACGCATCCGGCCCTTCCGTGTCCCGTGCGCAGGCCGTGACAGCCCGGCTTACGATCTGTGGGCGGCGAACCGGCGTGCACGTGGGGCCACGTCGTAAGTGTAGTTTCGCTACGCTTATATTACGTTCTGTGCGATGGGAACACGACGGATGGTCGGGCCCTTTTATGATCTGCAGGTGATATCTCGGCAGTGCACGGGGGTTGCGGCGGCCGGCGGCTACCCCGTGGCGGTGGATCAGTTGCTTGTTCGGGCAGAGAGGAATCGACGGCGCGTCTAGATTGTGCATTGACACCGTACGCAGAAGTCGACGAGCGTACCCGCGCAGTACGACGCGCGTGGAGCTGATACTGCCTGCAGAGCCGCCTTCATAAGCCTCATTTATTTTGATCTTCCGAGAAAAAAGATACTGCCTGCAGAGCCGTGGTCCTGAGAGAAGAAGCACGCGTAGCAGCGTCGCGTCGGTACTAGTAGCCGCGTACGCGCACGACAGCTATCATCATGTATTAATGATGTGTAACGTAGCCGTATCGTATATGTACTCCTAATGTATGAGTACGAGTACGCGCTTGGGTCGATATCTGCTTGTCGTGGCACAGCTCACTCGTGTAGTACTTGCTGACAAGCGAGTCGTCATGATTGCGATTCAGTGACTGATGATCGGGATGTAACGCCCTTTGCATCTCTACTCATTCATGGCCGATCGATCGGATAATCAAAGATTCTCGTTCAATAAATCTGTCTACACGAAGAGCAAGAATAATACTACGACTAGCTAAGTAGCTGCTACCACACGCCTACCGCGTTGACGAGACTCCGCTGGAGCTAGCATGTGCATCGCTTGACGCCTACCCTAGCTTGCTAGGAGTGTATACCAAGTTTTCTCGGCGGATCGCATCAGCTATATTAGCTTCGTGTTAGCGTGCATGGAGGACCAACCAGAACCAGCTCCATCCAAAGCTTCGTTTCGGCGTCGGCATTCGGGCGGCCGGGGTGACTTGTGTGCTACCTTCCTTGAGACAAAAGAAAAATTCAAGTGGGCGCACGCACGGACATGAGGCACATGTGCATCATGAATGGTCAACGTGATGGTGCATTATTAGCAGCCTGCGACTTGGCCATAAACGCATGACAAAGATAGTAACCCTAGCAATAATGAAACTATCTGGTCACACCTAGAATCTAATCTAGAGCGTACAAGGTTTCGTGTACTCAGTACTGTTCGGCCCGGGAGATCATGAAGCGTTGGAGTAAACTCCATGGCGGTCGGAGTGTACCTGTAGCGCGATGCACGTTCTAGGGGGACACTATTACCGCTAAACTGATACGCATTGACCTGGTCACGGACACGCATGCAGACGCCTACTGACACCGTGACACGGGGTCCCCGGGGACCTCTGCTCCGGCCGAGGTGCTGGTGCAGGCGCAGCCTGCTCTATACAGAAATACAGGAGCCAGTCCCCCACGCGACGCAGGACCCGACGCGCGATCAACTCCCGGCTCACCTGGAGAACCGTGCGTGTCTGCACACCAGGGAAGCGACGAGCAGCACCCACTGGCGTCTACCACTGCATCGATGGGGTCGCCGATCGAGATACGGATGGGATTCCTGGGTTCCGGTCATCCCGTGGACGACATTACCCGTATCGGTATCGGTGTCCCCCGTCCCGAACGACGACGACGACGGCGTAGGCAGGACCCAGCTTTTTACGTGGACAGAGGAGGAGCCAGCAGTATTCACTGGATGCTGGCATGCTGCTGCGGTGCTGTGCTGGTAGTGGTAGAACCTTTTTCCAGCTTTGGACCTTGCACACTGGCCCGTCGAAGAAGGGTCGTGTTTGCCCGCAGCCCCACACGCCTAGGTTCAAATAAAACTGTGTCGTAGTAATAATCTGTGTCATGAAGCTGCAGTGTGCTGCATGTTACATTTAACGACAGAATTACGCCGAAAGCAGAACTGGCTGCAATCGGGTGGAGACCAGTAAGTATCCCGTCCCGTCAATAACTGTGTAACTTTGATTCGCTTGATTAGCATAGCACTGATCGATTGAGGGAGTTAATAGACATAACTGGCCATAAGATAATGGTAGGATTCGGTCATGAAAATCAGACGAGGCTTTGGACCAAGTGGGTGTAAAGATTGTTTGGCGCGGCGCGAAGTGGAGATAGATGCTTATCAGCTCAACCACCGTCGAGGCAGTGACGTCCGAGCGCTGAAGGAAACTGTGGCGCTCAACACGGTAGCCAGTCGTCGCAGCGTCGGGACGTCGGCCGGCCGGGGGCCCGTGATCTTAGCTCAGTCGCCGGCGTTCGAGCGTGAGGGCGAAGAGACCCAACCAAAACGCAGCAGAGAACGTGCTGTGCGCTCGTAAACTCTCGGAATGCGTGTTTGGCAACCTCCGAACCTCAGTCCGCCGTCGGGGTCCCCGGCGCTGCTCCTCGAGCCATCACTTCGGCATCAGTTGCAGTGTATCTATGTCTCCTGCCTGTTCACTGCTAATCTAGAGGATCATTTCTGAGAAGAAAAAAAAGGGACTTGTTTCAATAATTGCCCAGTAGTAAGTCTTTGCAATGTGTTCGTTAGCAGTCTAAGCTTGCATCTTCCTAAGCGGCGAGAACCACGATGAAGCACACCGTTCCTACCTCGTTCCGGCTGCTCGATACCTTGTCCTTCAATGCGAGTTGTTTAGTCATGCGAAAGGGCAGTTGGGAGCTCTCGTTCTCTAGCCAACTAAATCTGATGGGTACCCTGTGCGCCCATCTCGATATATGATGGGGGAGTCTGTGTAACGACAAACTTTGTGGGAGAATTCGTCATTCTGTTTATGGCATATGACGCTGCATAACCCATCGAAGGTAAAATACAAGTGCTCTGTTGACAAACTGTTTAACTCTGGTGCATTCGAATGACCGCTCATGCATGCACGGACCGCTGGGACACGTACGACAACGCGATGCCGGCCGGGCCGTCGGCGCCTGTGCTCCAGGACCCTTCTGCTCGTGTGCCGACACCACACCACAGTCTGATCAGGCCGATCGCGAAGCGGGAAGGCGCGGAACGCTCAGCAGTCGTCTTTCCCACGCGAGCCTGTGACATGCACTCTGTTGTTCGTGAACAAGCGTCGTGTCAGAGCAGACCCGACGCGCCCCGAGCGTGCGACAGCTATGTGAAACGGAACGACCATCTCGAGGACTGCGGCCCGCTTGTCCCCTCCCTCGCTGCCGCTGGCGCTCGCCGGGTGGCAGCTCCGTGGCGCGAGGAGCTGGCGCCGCGTCGCGGGCGGGTGACACGGTGTGGCCAAGGAATGGACGCCCCGGTTCTTCCGATGGAACGTCCATCGTGACGCGAGGGATCGTTATAGCTAAGGCCCAGCCTGCTTGCGAAGCCATAGCCTTGGAACCTTTTTACTCTTGTATTAATTACCAAGATGCTCGGCAGGTTCCGCCTCCAAGGATCGAGGAGCAGGGAGCAGATGGGGTAGGTATTTTGTGGAGCAATCTCCGTGCATCGTCCTCAACTTTCTACCAGCATCCGTGTCGGTGTTTTTTCATTTTTTTCTTGTCTTTTCCGTTTTCTCTTCCAAGTTGGTGTCGGTGACGGGCAGTGTCCTTGGAACAGTCTATCGCTATCCACGGGCCGGCATGGGTTCTCTCCGCCATGCCAGCAGGCTACATCAGCAAGGCCACACTGTGCCACGCTGTTTCCTTCTCTTCGGTTCATCAACACGACAGGGATGGGGCCGGCGAACAAGCACGGCTCGACGGTGAACTCCTCGGCCATCGGCCTCGCCGTCAAGAACGATAAGCTCAAGGAATCAATCATCCAAAATCTTCAAGTTCAGTTGCCATGAACGGTAAGGGGACCGGTGAATATTTGGTTGTAAATTGTAACGAAGCTGCTTAAAAGTAAGTAACAACCTCGTCGTACATGCCCCAAGCCTTACGAAACTAGCTCTTTCGAGACTGGAACTCTCCAACGAACGCATGTTGCCAATAAAGGCTCTTATCAGTTTATGTAAGTACTCCAACGACAGATTATAGCTTTCTTAAAGACTCAATCAGCACTTGAGAATTATGTGGTCATGAATTCTGCTACTGGCAGTACATCTTTGTGGCACCATCAGTATGAGCCGAATTTAACATGTCTGATGTATTGATGTACGATTTCTCCGACCTGCAAGCCTTAGATTAGATGACACCTAATCCGAAATAACTGTGAGACAACTTGTTTCTTTAGTGTAGGAGCGAGAAATCAAATCACCGAGATCTAATCGGTTAATTATGCATATGTACAATGTGATAATCAGTGGGGTCGTTCATCACGAGCTCGATTGGTTGACGAGCTTCTCGCTCGTTTTATTCAGATAAACGGCTGTTATCTGTTTAAATTGGAAGCTAACTAATTCCATGGTTTGGCTAGGGATGAAAATGGATCGGATATTTTACGATCCATCCGGGTTTCCGATCCGAAAATATCCGGTACATATTTGTTTTTGTCGGATCTAAACCGGATATGGATCGGATATCGGATATATAATTCGGATATTGATCAGAAACGATACGGCTTAATATCCGTCCGAATGGTCGTATATCCATATTTCGTCGGATATATCTGAATCATAATCCGAAAAATATCCGAATGATTTTTGGTCCACTGTACACCGACGGCCTGGCCGAAACCGGCTAACTCTAACCGTCCCGTCCCGGTCCAGACATCCAGTCCCGACTTCCGTTCTCCTAGCCGTCTCCCCGACTTGGCGACTCCTGACCGAGTCCCGTGCTGTTCTGTTGCTGTGTTGGTTCTGCATGTATGCTATTTTTTGCTATTTTAGTGCTGTAATGTGTATGAACTATGACAAACTATCTATTTATGTGTTTGAATCATATGTGCACTATGTAAAAACTATTTATGTGTTCCATATATGAATCATATGTTATAGATTATGTGTATGAACTATGAATTACATGTTACTTGTAAAATTGTTTTTTCTGAAATAAATATCCGAATCCGTTCGATATTCATAATTTTCCGATCCGATAAATCCGTTTCCGAAATATCCGATGGCATATACTTTTTCGATAACATCTAATCCAAATCGGTTTTAGAAATTTTTATATGTATATGAATACGAAAAAACATTTTATGTGTCCCTTTTCATACCTAGCCTTGGCCGTGGTCTTGTCAATAGTCTCGTATTCGAGTGAACTGTGCATCTAGTCTGTTCCGCGCGTCTTGGATTTTAGGGGCCATTATCTGCAGAGAATGTTGCTGGCTCGCTGTTTGCATGCCAACGGGCAAGGCACTAAATTTGACGTCAGTATTGTTGGATCGGTGTCGGAGCTGAATGAACAGCAAAATCTGACACTACTGCTGTGACGCTGATTGATGATGGACTCAACTCCTCGCCTACTGAATCAACGTACACCCTCTATTTTAGAATTTGAAATTTTTTTGTATAGATAACACCGTTCTCGCTTCTCAATACATTTTTTTCTCTATATCGCTTCGAACAGCCGGTCCGTGTCCAGCATCTGCCGCATCGTCCTCGTTGGCGACATCGGATCCACTAACCCTGCACGAGACAATGTGTATTCGCGTTCGTTAGTCTCTTATCACAGAATCCTCTGCTTTCGTGACGCGGAGTAACGGAACAGAGGACATACCGAACGGGAAAATGTCGAGGGGTGCCGCCCGGGCGCCCGGCGTTGCGCTGCTGCCGGTTGCGGCCATCCTGGGTGACCTGGACGTCGATGGCGTTGTCCCTGTTCTCCTGCGCCGCCGACACCACCGCGAGTGAGCGCGCTCTCCCGGCCGCCGGGAACAAAGTGTCGGCGGCCTTGCTGCCCTCCAGGCGCGGACCGGGAGGCGCGCGGCCGGGGAGAGGCGGCTGATAAGAGCGAACGTCGCTGCGGCCATCGTGGTACGGAGTGCTACGCGGATCAGAGAAGTGAAACGCTTTGAGAGACTGCTCGTGATCGTCTAAGCTTGTTGATTGCTGCTGACTTGCTGTCCTCTCGGGAATGGTCTGCTTGTTTTGATGGGAAGCGGCAGCTGCGCCGGATTTTATAGCGTAGAATGGAGCACCGGAGCTCGTGTCGCGAGTAGCCGTGGGCAGAAAACACGAATCTGAACAAACTACTCGAAAAAACCTGAACCCGAACCTGAACTACCCGAAAATCGATACCGAATTCATTTTTCACATAGACATTCCTAAAACCAGATTAAAATTCTGGTATTTTCGGGTAACAGCACTCGGTACCCGAAATACCCGAAGTCCTGAAAGTTTGTGGGCTTAGCGAGTTAGCGACCCCGCGACCCCACCTGGCCACCCTACGTGTCTGCGTAGCCCACTGCCCACCCGAGACTCCGAGAGGCCGAGACCCGACCAACCCTAACCGGGGCCCCGCCGTCTCCCCCCCCCCCCCCACCACCACCACCCCGGTCAGCGACTCAGCCGCTTCCAGGAATCCCGATGCGAAGGCTGAAGACCCGGAGTCGCGAGTCCCCGACCGACCCAGTGCCGACCCCGAGCCAACCTGCCCACCCCCGCAGCCCCGCCCCCCACCGCCGTGCGCTCGGCCCGATCGGCGACCTCCAGGCCCGGTGCCCGTCTCCCCGACCTGAAGCCCGATCACATGAGGTTTGTACTATGCAGATTGTATGAATCCATGCTGAGTGTGTTGATTGTGTGAATCCAGTTCTGTCCAATTGAATACATACTGAGTGTTTTGATTGTTTGAATCCATGATGAGTGTGTTGATTGTGTAGTTCAGGTACTTCGATAAATCAAAATTGTACCCAAATTTTCGGGTACCCGAAAATTCGGATACAATTTCGATTAGTGAATCTGAATACCCAAATTTTCAAAAATCAGAATATCCCGAACCGAATTTTTAAGTAATCCGGAAATAGTCGCGAGCGCGGTGGAAAGGTGGGGAAAGGCGTTGAAGCCTCGGGACGGCGCTGCTGCAACACTGGAGAGGGACGGGACAGCTTCGCGACGGCGGCGCGGGGTTCCCTTCCCTTCCACGATCTCTTTAACATTCTTCGTACGCTCCGCGCCTCTTCGGGGTCCCTGGAAAATCGTGGACCGGCGGTTTAGGATATCTTGGGTATCGTGTCGTAGGCCTCGCCGCTGATAGACAACACTTGGGCTTCTTCTTGAAATCGAGGCGTTTCAGCCTGTTCCGTGCCCTTGAGACGGGACGGTCCAGTTGAGGACTAAAGCGTCATCAGTATCGCTACAATGTAAAGTACCTGAACGGGCTAAGCCTTTTAAAAGCCATATCTGGGCCAGGCCAGGCCACGGAGTAGCAACGGAGCCATAAAGCACGTGTGTCCATGGACTGCAGCCTCATTTTTAGCGCGGGCTGCCCAGTGGGCTGCTCTATTTTTTATCTGACTTGACGCTTCGTGGAGTGGACCTTTTGACGGGAGGTGAGGTACAAAACGCTTTATGATTCGTATATGTATGCGAACGTAGGGACTAGGGAGGAGGCACTCTCACGCCTCCATTTACGGTGGACGGTGGGAGAAAAATAGCTCTCAAGTTTTAATTATTTTTCTAAACTGTAAATCTGCTTTAGAATCCGTTTGACCTCATGTTGTTTAAAATTAATGCTATAAAAGAGGATCTAATATAAATATTTTATTATAGGACGTCACGTATAATAGGTGCCCGGGTCATGGATTTGGTGCACAGCGATCGCTCGCTGCCCAAGATTAGTAACCACAAATGTGGAGTGGCATTGCCCCTGAGACTAGCATGACAGCGCTCAAATAATCTGCAGCACATGCACTGATACGTGCGCCTATACACACCAGCATGACAGGCAGCTTTTGATGATATCCGACAAGCGCAGGAGCCCTCAATCAACTGTGCTAGTGTGCGGGTACGCAGAATACAATCAAGTTGGAAAACAGTTGTACATTTTTCTAAGCAAATGTTGGAAACGATGCTAGTGAGATGACGATACCGTTTGCAGGCACCGGGATCCGCATTACTACCATTTATGTTGCACGATACAGTACTCATCAGCAAGCCCAACGTCAGTGCTGACACATATCATAAACACTGTAAAATCGAGAGGTTTCTGGCTTCGTGCCCTCGTGCTCGATCGGGATAGACCCGACCCTTGATCACCAGTCGTGTCGATTACATCGCCGAGTAAAATTCTTTTCCGCGAGGCAGCTGGTGAGACTTCCTTTCCTTTCCTCGGATAAGGCGATGGATTCCAGGTCAAGGGTTAGGTGAACGCGCCCTAACCTGTATACCTTCTGTGTGGATTACGTGTGATGAACCGATGCCAGCTTTGCCTCCCTGCAAAACGGGTTAAGCTGAACAACCAGGCCGTTTCAGGTGAATGTGTAGCTTGTAACTCACTCGATTCCACGTTTCCCAAGACTACTGGTCCTGTGGAAATAATAGAAATCTCGTCGTCGCCAAACCTGGTAAGCGGCATGATCCAGAAAAACGGCATGTGCTCAGCCAACTTTTCAAGCGCGCGGGTCAGAATGGCCGTGAGGCTGTCTAATCATCTTGCCACTCTCTTTATATGGAACCTTGGTCCTTGGATAGGAGTAATATAAATATCGCTGGTCACAGATCATAAGAGCTCTGATACCGCAACTACCTCAACTTATTCAAATCCTCAAATGAAAACTTGTACGAAAAGGCAGAGTCATCAACCTGAACCATAGAGCTAGTAGCTCCACTGCCACGGTCAATAGACTTGCTAGGCATGACATTTCCTAGAGCACGTAACTCTCACGTACATAAAATCTGATAAAAACTGAAAACTGCCAACAACTTACTAGCGCGCTGTTACAGTTTTCCCTGACCTTCTCGCTGACCTTGTCTCCTGGTGAGTTAAAAAAAGACCCTTGTCTCTGGTTACAAGTTCCAGTCAGACATTTTGCCACAGTGTAGGGACCAGCTAGTCCCTGCTGGAATAAAAAGAAAGCTCAAGATTTTGAGAAGCCGTAGCAAGAACCGTCTGTCGTTAGGTGCATGGCCGTACAACTCGGGTCTGGCCGATAATTGCACTCGGCGAGAAACGCCGAAACGAATGGAATAACAGGAGGTGGTTTCTTAAGGTGGCGCTGCATTTGGAAACCATAAGAAAAAAGAACGAAGGCAAATAAGGTTTCTGTAGTATCCACTTATAGCCCAGACAGTCGTACCGGAGCTCTGAACTTGACGGAGCTGGTTCGTCATTTTGGGTCGTAGCATCTGATTCGTTGATATACTAGCTAGATCCATTTCCCAGGTTGATACATGTGGGCTGTGTTAGATACGTGGTCTACCAGTGGCAAGTCGTCACACGTGATTACCACGCCAAATTCTTGGAGCAAGAGTACCTCGTTTGAAGTGCTTTCCTTGCTCGTCTAAGCAACCGGAACCGGTGCTTGTTTCAGTATACGATGCTGTTTTCAGGAAAAATCATTCGCATACGTACATACCAGAGGTTTCATCATAACAAGGCGTTGTTCAGTCGGTAGTGAGAACGCTTTCATGTGGCATGCAACCTCCCAACCAACCGAATTACGTATGAAAATGCCTGATGACATGAAGCCGTGCCGTGTAACAGTGTGGAAAACAATAGCTGCCGGACTGAAAAACGCATTTCCGTGTGGTCGTAGGTAAGGCTACTCGCACTCGTGGACCTCTATATCGGATCTCTAAAAGAATATTTCTAGTCTTTTACAGTCAACTCTAAAAGATTACTACTTTACAGTTCAATTCTCTTCACTCGTTCACCTCTAAATTAGACCTCTATATCAATTATAACATATTTTATATTAAATAATACATCTATTTTATATTTTAAAATATTTCATATATTTTTTATGTTGCTAATATTATAATTATAACTTATAAAAATTCACCAACTTTATTTTTTCACTTTTTTATTCTCTCTTTTTTCCCTTTTCCATTTTTTTCTTTCTTTTCTCCTTTTTCCTTCCCTTTTTTTCTTTCTTTTTTTTTTCCTTTTTTCTTCTCTTTTTTCTTTTTCTTTTCCTTTCTTCCTCTTCTCTTCCCCTCCTCTCTCTTTTCCCGGCGCTACAGTCGGCCGCGACACTTACAGAGTGCCTGTAGCCACCGCCATTTTAGCGATGCGCTAAGACCTCTCGCTGCGGCGAGCCGCTACCCGCGCGCCCGCTAGCGCGGGTAGCGTGCCCCGCTGTGCCCAGTCTAAAGAGAGTGGAGGGCAATACAGGAAGGTCGATGAGGAAAGACGGGGACTGGGAAGAGGATTCAGACCTCTTGCTCATTTCTTGAGTCCATGTCCGCCTGATCCAACTAAGAAATCAATAGGTCGTTGCATTGTAATTCTGCAATTAATCCGAATTGACGTGGGAAAAAAGATATTTTTGGGACGGACGGATGAACACATGTGGGCAGCAGATGCGGACGGGGGAGAAAGAGAAACCTGTCAACGCCTTCCCAACCTTCAGAGGCGCCTACACACACGCCACGACCGTCGTTCGAAAAGGGAGGATGGGCAGGTCAATCGACTAACCAACAGAAGAAGCAAAATGGCATGCACCGGCGCGGGGCAACGTGAGTTAGTTGCCTGTCTGGCTTCGTCCCCGGTCACACCGCCGTTCCGGCAGCAGCTGCCCTGCCGGCGCAGGCCAGCGCGCGGCCAGGCGGATCCTGTCCGCGTCCATCCTTTAATTCCAAGTGGTTGAGCGTCCCCCGGTAACAACCACCATTAATAGGCCACCCTTCCCACCTATCTCTTCTCTTCCTGTCCCAGCCCACTAGCCCAGTTGCTTGTTCTGCTACCACTGCGGGCTCCACCCTGACACACTAACGCTGGACAGAGACGAGACCGGATAGAAGATTAAGTACAGTGAAAAATATTACGGACTCGCATTACGGCTCTTCACCGATGTACCGTCTCCCCGGTTGTATTCGGAATCGAACATGGTACACGAGTCGGAGAAGAGCCACAACTTTCTTGGCAGTTAGTAGTCGTCGATTTCCTCTCCTTCCAGTCGTGTGCGCGCTCTATATATTGAGTTGCCCGCGTGACCCGAACCACGCATCCTGTTCTCCCGGCGTTCGCTTCCGGCTCGCACCAAAGGCGACGAGCGAGCGAGCGCGCGGTCCACCAGATACACAAACGTTTTCGAGTTCGCAGCGCTCCGGTCCTCCATGGAGGCTGCGCCGGCGGCGGTCATGGAGCGGGAGCGCCTCACGGCCGAGATGGCCTTCCGCGGCGACGCGGAGCTGGACGGGGTGCCCAGCATCGTCATCAAGATCCGCCGACGGCTCCCGGACTTTGCGCGCAGCATCAAGCTCAAGTACGTCAAGCTCGGGATCCGACACGGCGGTAGCCCCACGTCGGTCCTGCCGATGCTCTGCGTGCCGGCGCTCGCCGCCGCCGCCTATTCGTTCGTCCGCCTCGACGTCATCTACTACTCCATCGACCTGCTCACCTGCGTCGCCTGGCTCGGCACGGTGCTCATCCTCCTCACCGTCTACTACTTCAAGCGGCCCCGCCCGGTGTACCTCGTCGAGTTCGCGTGCTACAAGCCGGAAGACGAGCTCAAGATCTCAAAGGCGAGCTTCCTCGAGATGACCGAGAGCACCGGGTCCTTCAATGAGGCGGCGCTGGACTTCCAGACAAAGATCACCAACCGCTCCGCTCTCAGCGACGAGACGTACCTGCCGCCGGGTGTCCAAGCGCGGCCGCCGAGGCTGAACATGGCCGAGGCGCGGAAGGAGGCCGAGGCCGTCATGTTCGGGTGCCTGGACGCGCTGTTCAAGTCCACCGGGATCAACCCGCGCCGCGACGTGCGCATCCTCATCGTCAACTGCAGCCTCTTCAACCCGACGCCGTCGCTGGCGTCCATGATCGTCAACCACTACAAGATGAGGGAAGACGTCAAATCGTTCAACCTCGGCGGCATGGGGTGCAGCGCCGGGCTGATCGCCATCGACCTCGCCAAGGACATGCTCCAGGCGAACCCCAAGTCGTACGCCGTCGTACTCAGCACGGAGAACATCACCCTCAACTGGTACTTCGGCAATGACCGCTCGATGCTGCTCTCGAACTGCATCTTCCGCATGGGCGGCGCCGCAGCGCTGCTGTCGAACAGGCGCGCGGACGCCGGACGCGCCAAGTACCGGCTGCTCCACACGGTGCGCACGCACAAGGGCGCCACCGACGAGTGCTTCAACTGCGTGTACCAGCGCGAGGACGAGGTCGGCAAGGTCGGCGTGTCGCTGGCGCGTGAGCTCATGACGGTGGCCGGCGACGCGCTCAAGACCAACATCACGACGCTGGGCCCCCTGGTCCTCCCGCTCACGGAGCAGCTCAAGTTCCTCAAGTCACTCATGATGCGCCGCGTGTTCCGCGTGAAGGACGTGCGCCCGTACATCCCGAACTTCCGTCGCGCGTTCGACCACTTCTGCGTGCACGCCGGCGGCCGCGCCGTGCTGGAGGAGGTGCAGCGCAGCCTGAGCCTGGAGGACGGGGACATGGAGCCGAGCAAGTGCTCGCTGCACCGGTTCGGCAACACGAGCAGCAGCTCGCTGTGGTACGAGCTGGCGTACGCCGAGGCCAAGGGACGGGTGCGCCGCGGCCACCGCGTGTGGCAGATCGGCTTCGGGTCAGGGTTCAAGTGCAACAGCGCCGTGTGGCGCGCGCTACGCGATGTACCGGCGGTGTCGCAGGGCGAAGGCGCCGCCGGGCCGGACCGGAAGGGCGTGCAGAGCTGCAACCCCTGGGTGGAGGACGTCGACAGGTACCCCCCGAAGGCGTATGTCTGATGGCCAGCGTTACGTTACGTGGCGTTACACAACATATGTTTCCTCGCGATCAAGGAAGGGGACGTGAGGAAGAAAAATATATGTTTTCCTTTTGATTTTCTGTGTATTTTTCTTCTCTTTCAGTAGGTTGCCGACTTGCCGTTCCTAGATAGTGCTGGCTTTTGGAATTCAGAGATTATGGCTGTAATGAATTCCAAAAGCAAGTACTGCCAACCTTTTTAAGCTTCTCTTCCCTGTTGTTTTAGTCCCTTTCTCGTCCTTGGCTTTCTTCCAGAAGCTGAGGAAGAAGAATGGACACCAGTGTGCAGTTCACGTGACTGTAAATTCATCGATCAAGTGTGAATTAGAAACGATAAACAACAGAGGTTTCAAGTTACAATATGCTCCAAATTTCCGTTTCAAGTTTGACTTTTTTCACACTTATTTTGTGAGGTGAGGTCCCTCAGCTCTGTGCTTGGCTCGAAAGGGCTGCATAGCAATAGCAGCATGATTTGTGCAAGCGATTTGTAGGGAGGCGGGCGGTAGGGGGAATTAGCACATCCTCTCTTTGAAATGTTCAACATCATGTTATCCTCTACGCTCACTTGCTGTTGGTTGCAAGGTTGTAAGTACTTCAAGTAGTTTGTGGTATATCCAGTACAACAAATGCTTGTTAGGACTTTGGTAGCTCGGTATTGGATTGACTTGTCAGATCCCTTTGCGGTTCTGCGTCGTTTTCTCTGATAACTCCGGTAGTACCTGTGCATATCGCATGACTATCGCGCAAGTCTAATCTGACTTTGCGCATGACCATCATAATATACGACACCTGAGATGAGCAAGGAACAGTATCCGTGATCAAGAAAAGGCAGTACAGTATTGACAATGTCGATCGGGTTTGCAGACAAATGATCGGCTCTGTTTTGATGACCAACCATTGACTTTCCATTACTGTGCCTCACTTCTCCCTTTTTCTTAAAGAAAAAAAAAACGAAGGTACCTCGCACAACTTTACACAACGGGATCGCTACTTACTGTGATCATCGAGCCAGTAATCTTCTCACAGATGCAATCTGGTCCTCTATATGTGCACCTTCTACGAGCTGATGGTACTGAATACTCATAGGTTCAAGTTCGATGCACCCTGTCATGACATGGTAGCTCGCGGTGTCTCCTGTTCAGTTGAGGTCGAGTTCAACGAGATGAATGCGGTAAGATCGAGAGGATGTGAGGTGGCCGATCATCTCCCTTTGGACTCCATAATTGGTTAGCAGCATGCATGACCGGATCAAAAGCAGCGCAGGGGAAATTAGCAGCATCCCCGCCTCTTCTCCCTCGCGTCCGTCGAGTTGGACTCGGGAGTCCACTCCGGTCGCGCCCATTAATTCTCCGACGCGACCGCGGTGCACCAAGTGGCCTGGGGATCTGACGCCGGCATTCATTGGGGGTGCAGTTCCCCGGCCAACCGTTGATGGCGGAGGGGAGGGGAAGGCGACGCATAGCAGCCGGCTGCGCCGCGTCAACGTTGGGCTTTGTCCCCCACCAACCTTCGTATAATTTTTCTTTATATTATGTTGTCGTTTTTCGTGAAAGTTGTGGGCTTGGACAATGGAGAACAGAATCATCATCGGCGTATGCTGAAAAAGGCCTACAGAGAAAGAAGAAACTGAAAGGATCTCAGCTAGCCCATCACAGTAGGCTGCTAGTATAACCCAAGCCCGATACAAAAATTATAGTCCAAGGGCCTAGATGAAACTAGTTGTCCGTCCACAGGTCGCACCATTTTTTTCTTGCATATTTTCTAATGGAGTCGTTCCCGTTCTTTCTGTTCGGACCGAAAAATCAGAGGTGGAAGCTTCGGGTAAAGTCGCAGCCCTCAAACTCGAGTAGCCCGATGTTTCGTGTTAATTTATAGATGATGGATACATGATATAGATTGGATGGTTGTTACAATTATACTTACGCATTATCAACTAAACGATCAAATCAAGACAGAAAAAGGTTCAACGGAAAGCATAAAATAATAACAGACTAACTGATTTGCTTTAATCTTCATCGTACATATGTGTGACAAGTGTACTTGTCACGTTGTTTTCCAATACGGACAAAGCGTCTACGCGGACCGGATCGTAGTGAGCTCAAATCATTGCCTTCAGATAAGAACTACAACATTACTAGTGCCTAGAATTCAAATCTAAAATCAGTGTAGTTAAGTGGACACGTAAAAAACTTCAAACGAAGTTGGCCAGTGTCATAGACTCCGCATTTCCTCGACGGGACAATACAAGGATGTAAACTTAATGCTCCGAGCATGCGGGAGTTATGGCTCCCGCATAATCTTCATCCGTTGGACCTTGTGCCTCTCCAGGCAAAGCTTTTTTTATTAATTTTTTTGGTGGGGGTGGGGGTAAGGGGGGCTTATTCCACTGACACGTTGGAGCAGGTAACATGAACAACTCGATGTTGCCTTTAGGACAACATCGTCACGTTCTGCTCCATTGCCATTTCTTGCTATAAGAGACGCCAGCCTATGCACAGGCACAAAACACCCAAAATATACAGGAGAGTCTCACGGCACAAGTCGACCTGACAAGCGCGCCAAAGGCGAAACCCCAAGAAAACAAACAGCCATGCAGCTCGCCTCCTGCATTGCCGTTTACCTTTCGGTGGCCTTCCTACTCGCGTCCAATTCGGCGGTGACGGTGCCCGCCGGCACGCTACAGAGGGTCACCAAGCAGCAGATCCTCGCGAGCATCCCGCCGCATTCGGACGAGAACCCCGTGCTGTTCCTGACTTCGCCGTCTGGCAAGTACGCGGCGTACTTCATGCGCCGCCGGACGACGACGCCAGGCGCCGGCGGCCTCGGCGCTGGCTTCTGTTATGTGGAGGTGCTGGACACGACCGCGCCCGGCGATGCGGGCCGCAGCGTGTGGGAGTCGAAGTGCACGGCCGTCAGCACGGTGAACGCGTGCGCGCTGGTGTTCTCGTGGGAAGGGCTGGAGGTGTTCGACGGCAGCACCTCGGTGTGGCACACCACGGACGCGCGCTCCGACTCGCACAACTTCCTTCAGACGCTGCGGCTGGTGGACCAGGGCGACATGCGCATCCTCGACAAGGGCGGCGAGCTGGCGTGGAGGACCAGCGACGAGCCGCGAGCAGGGCAGCACTGCGGGATGCCAGGCTCGCCCGGCCTATCATCCGCGCTGTCCCCGTTCGCTGAGCCGATCGGGAGCAGCGACCTGCCGTTTGGCGTGGCGCAGCCAGAGTTGCCTGCGGCAGTGGCGCCGCCGGAAGCTGATCAGTTTGGTGGCGGCGTGGCGACGCAGCCCGAGCTTCCAGAGGCACCGTCGCCGCTGGACGCTTATCAGTACGGTGGAGGCATGGCGCCGAAGCCTGAGCTACCTCCGGCACAAGGGGGCCCGTTCGGTGGCGCCGCCGCGGGGAAGGGAGAGGCCGTGGAGAACGTGGGACGGACGTTCGGGCTCGGCAACAAGCCGCTGGTGGACAACAGCCCGTATGACAGTGGCGCGCTGAAGCACGGTTTCAGCTTCATCGCGTTCGCCCTTGCTCTGGGTCTCAGCGTTGCCATTGCCACGGGTCTGGGTCTCTAAGTTGGGGACAGTCGCGTGACAGCAGTTGGGATTGCATAAATTAAATTCTTTTAGTTTTCGGCGCAAGAAGCCGGGACATGTATTCGTTGTGTGTGTTTAGGTTGATGTTTTTTTGCTGATGTCAATGGGGATGATGTGATTGTATCGGTAAATTAAGACCATTTATTTCACTTTCCTGTCACTCTGTCAGCAACTCAACATCGACACCTCTGCGAGGTATGTACAATCCTCGTACGGGGATCAAGAACGAGTTCATCTTCTTCTTGATCAAGAACACGACAGCATGCGATCGAGCCTTTCCTTTCAGCAACTCTGCAATGGCGAGCCTGCGAAATTGGCTGAACCAATCGTATAAGAACGCTATAATCGAGCGTACCATAGCCAAAACGTTAAACGGACATTACGTGCCTACGCGCGTAGCGTGTTCTTCACGTAGCCCGCTGACACCCTATCACTGCTTCTTTCTCATGGCGGCTTCCCAATCAACTCGACGGTACGTAACGTGCACAAAAAATTGTCGTCTACATAGAAGCTATGAGTGCACAAAAAATTAACGTTGAAGCAGAACCGAGGAGTTTATCTCGTGAAAAAACGTAATAAACGCAGGGTAATGTGTGTGGCTAGGAATTGAAACTGCATGAGAGGTCTGAGAACTAGTGAAGTAGACCAGTCAAGCTATTAAAGGGACTACGATAGTAATGAAAAGAAAGTTTATTTAATACTTCTTTGATATGCGAGAACATGTTCAAAACGACAATTTTGTGTGCACCGGAGGGAGTAGTGCCGGCCGGGCGTCGCTGGTATCTTCTGCGTGCTCCATCGGTTCGGTCATGGCACGCACATCAGCACATGGCTGCCGCAACCCACCCCTTCCACCACGCATAAACCATGCGCCGTGCGAGGTTTATGAGCCACCTTGACAGATGAAGCACACCACATAAGTGAGGGATTGTACCGTTGGTGGCTTCAAAATTCCAAACGCCGGTCAGGTCTAAGAAGCGTGGAGATTAATTTCGAGGTCTGGCACGAGAAAGGGAAAAAAGTCTGAAGAAGTTTTTTTATTGGTAACTATGAAATAGCTCATTTTCGGGTTTTCTTCTGGTATCCAATGATGTTTTTTTTCTTGACTCGGAAATTCCACCTCCATTCCCATTCAGAAACGAAGATATGATATCCGGTGATGTTTCTCACCCGAGTCTGAAAATCTGAATCTCTAATGACACTGGCTGCAACCGTACATGAAATGATATAATCAGTAGTGAATCTCCATTGGAAACCTGCAAAGTCATTTAATCGCTGTAAGCCTGTAATGTTCCTTCACCCCCTCGAGCCGGTCTCATGAACACGTCCCTCCACACTTCAGTAGCCGAGCCGGCCAGTGTCACCCCACACTATAAATACGCATGCAACCAAACAATGCCCCCTGCATCCAAACTCGTCGCAGCCTTCTCTTCCTCCGATATCCCTTGTCAAAGGAGTAGGGCTCCAGCATGGGCACTCGTCTGGTTCCTCAAGCCGCTGTTCTCGCCGGTGCTTTCTTCTCGCTCTTGGCCGTCTGCCTCTGTGCGGCGGCGGCGGCGGCGGCACCGGTCGTCGTTGGCTCGGTCAAGTGCTTGGACTGCTCCCCCATGGATGTCAATGCTGAAGATGCCCTCAAAGGTATGAAGAATGCACGGGAATGATCTACTAGTAGAGATAGCTACACTGCATCTGATAGGAAATCTGTGTGGCACTATAGCTGGTAACAAAATTATTTGGGAAGTAACTCCAATGATCAATCCTAGTGCCATAGCTTAATTTCCTGTGTGTAACTTATATTATATAACAAACTATAACGCTTTTCCTATACATTGAAAAATTAAGAATAACTTTAGCCGATATATCATGGCATAATTTAACTACTTATTGAAACACACAGACTTGACTTCTCATTCACGATTTCACAACGTTTTGTACATCGACCCCACTAACAGAGAACTGACCAGTAGTAGCTTGATTTTTTGTTTCCTTGATGCGTTGCAGGCCTCAAGGTAGCCGTGAAGTGCAATTCCGGTGCCGACGGCACCTACGAGACGAAGGCGCTCGCCCCCCTCGACGACACCGGCGCCTTCAGCATCCCACTCGCCGCCGAACTCCTCCGCGACAACGGCGAGCTGGACGGAGACTGCTTCGCGCAGCTCCACAACGCCCCCGACACGCCGTGTGTCGGTCAGGCGGCGCCCAGGATCACGCCGGCCGGGCTCGGCCAAGACGGCAACACCACCGCCATCAGCGGCGTCACCTACCTCGCGGCCGCAACAGACACGGTGTTCGGCCCAGTCGCGTGCGCCTGCGGCAAGTTCAAGAAGAAGCACTTCATGTTCGGCCCGCCGCCGCCGCCCCCCAAGCCGCCGACGCCGACGCCGACTTACGGCCCGCCGAAGCCCACGCCCGCGCCGGAGCCCAAACCTCCGGCGCCGCCGGCGGAGAAGCCGGAGCCATTCTTCCACAAGCACCCCAAGATGAAGAAGTTCATGCACAAGAAGAAGCCGTGCCCGCCGCTCGTCGACGACAACAAAACCCGGCCTGAGACCGGCGGGCAGGACAAGATCCCCAAGAAACTGAACTAGGTACGCGCGCACGCGCATGCTAGGCAGCAGCAAGTGCGGAGATGCTGGCGTGTCAGTGATGTTTGTTTTGTTTCGACGAAGTTTTTTTTTGTGTTCAGTCAGTGATTGTTTCAGTTAGTTCGTGAAGTATGTTCTGGCCTGTGGCATTGGTGTTTCAGTTCGTGGCTTATTGGTCATTTGTGAAATAAAGATTGTGATATTTCATACGAGTGCTTCGCTTTTGGCATCTCCGCACCGGCATCTGACAGTTGATAGATGAACTTAAGATTTATGGTGTTCTCATTTGCTGGAGCTTTACTTCATTATTTTTAATGAATTTTGAGTGAAAGATCAAGCTCCACTGAAAATGCAACTCCGCAGAGGCAGCCCCTTCTGGACGGCGGTGAGGGACGCGAGGAAGCGTCGTGGGGTGGCCGCAACGGGAGCATCTCAAGCTCCGGCGGGAGATGGTTTCGACCCCGACGCGTCTTGCGGTGGGTATCGGTGGGTAGGGACGCGGACGGAATAGCAAACGGGTTGGTTTATCTCGAGTGGAACAGGCTCGAGTCGTCGGGCGCAGCTTGGCCTGAGCTCTGTCGCGATGGACCCGACTGACGGGTTAGCGGGTTGGGCTGAAACGGGACAGGAGCCCGGTAGGAGTATGCATGCGTCAACCGTATCATCTTTAACTGTCAAAGTCTTAAAAGCTATTAGCATGAACGTCCTAGCATGAAGCACAGAAACACGTTGACACAGAGTAGGAGATGTTTTATCAGCAACCCAAAAAATCTCATGGTTTCTCTGTTCATCGACACCTTCGTGTTCGCTAGTTCATGCTCACGACTACAAACAAACGGTGTCAATGCCCATTCTTCTAAGGGTAATGTGACAAGTTATCAAGTTGGCCATCACTGTCATACGAATGATTTCGGTTGTTCACGATCTACTCCCTACATTTTGAAATAATTAATGCTGATTAGTTCAATTTTAAACTAATCCGCGTTAAATATTTTGAAACGTAGGAAGTAGTAAATAGGAGTGTTGATCACTGAACAGTTGACGACAGCAGCTGAAAATGTCGGTTTTTTGTCTACCCCACTCGTCTCATGCTCGTGCCGGGATGGATCCTGCTCTGCTCTAAACCGGACGGGTTTCCGGCAGCTTCTTCTGCAAATTCCGGTCCACCCATTGTGCGTGGCTCCAGGCCAATGGGACGTTGAGATTCCCGTCCCTCGATCTCGGTTGAACTAAAGTCAACCCCTTAGAAAGTTTGAAGAAACCCGGAGCCCTCCGGCCAATCGGCGCAGCCTCCGCCCCACAGCGGAAAGCGACGCGACCGAAACAAAATGGCTGGGGGCCGCAGCGTTGAGACTTGAGACGTGCCAGCTCCATTCAGAACAGAGCCTCCAGCAAATCCCCGCACAGCGGCATGATCTCCCCGCGGCCCGCGCTCTCCTCCGGCTTCCTCGCCTTCCGCCCGGGCGCCTCGTCCTCCCCGACCGCGTCGCCGCCGCCCTCGCCGCGCCTCCACGCGCCACTGCCGCTCTCCGCCTCCTTCTCCCCCCCGGCCGCCGCCAGCGCCGCAGCTGTCTCCGCGGCGTACCAGGCGACCAGCTCCTCGTTCTACGACGTCCTCGGCCTCCGCCCGGGGGCCAGTGCGCGGGAGATCAAGGCCGCGTACCGCCGCCTGGCCCGCGCTGTGCACCCGGACGCCGCCGCCCCGCACTCCTCGGCCGAGGACTTCATCCGCGTCCACTCCGCCTACTCCACGCTCTCGGACCCCGACAAGCGCGCCGACTACGACCGCCGCCTGCTCCGCTCCTCCTCCGCCACTGCCGGCCGCCCAGAGTTCGGCCGCTCGTCCTCGTTCCCGGCGCGCCGCCGCCGGACGTGGGAGACCGACCAGTGCTGGTGACATGTGACACGGCGCGCTTCTTCGTCGCAGTATCTCCGGTTTCTGCGGCCGCAGCTGTCTCCGATGGCCACGGAACCTTCCAACTGGATGGAATCGCAAAGATCCCCGCGGCCACTGGGTTCGCTTGTGACCGGGCGCTGCGCTTCCAGAAGAACCAGTCAGTGCTAGCTAATCTTGCACGCTTCGGTGCGACCTGTAAAAAAGTCGGAAAGAAAAATGTATGGTGTGTGACTGTCCTTTGCTTGATGCGTGTGTATGACTTAGCATGGTGAATGTGATATGAGAATAGGTTAACTTAATACTAGCAGACTGGAAGATAAGGGTGATTGCCGCAACAATAATGGAGTTGGGGTTTGTGAAGATAGCGACTCTTTTTTCTTTGAAACCCGGCAAGAGAGCTGTCATTCATTAAGGAAGAGAATGATGCCATTACAACCTAAGTTTACATAGTCTAAGCAAAATGAAAACGTCACCGCGAGGCGCACAGCAAAATACAGAGGCCCAAAATGGACTGTTCTTGCCATTGCCGACGTTGATATAAGTGGGGCAGAAAAACAGTTGGCGATCTCTAGCGTCATGGTGCTTAAGTAGCTTTTGCCATAGGTCGTTTTCTCTTTAATCCCAGTTATGCCACAACCACCTTAGCCGTTGTGCCCTTCCAAACCTCATCAAATCTGTAAGATAGTTACTTTTTCCTTGTCACTTTGCGTACTGCACTTCTTCTCGAACCTTGCATTGAGTATGTGGTGACTGCGGAAGTAGTAGAAAACGAAACCATCCGACTCTTTCTTTGTCGAACGCTGAAGGATTTGTGGAGTCTGGAGATTTTCCAGATTGAGAATTCCGCTCTGTTTTGCTTCGAGTGAAAGGGTCTGAACCCTGTTCTCCAAGTCATCCCAGGTGCGACTCAACTGTCGAATAAAACTTCGTTCGTCGAATCACAGCTCGATCCCTTTCGAGTGTTTGCATCCCCAGGTGTGCTCCTACAGTCGTGAGAAAACTGGCGCTGTTGCGCTCAGCACCGGTTGCCGTGCTTCTGCGTGCTCCTTATATTTCTTAACACGATCAGCTGTCGCTTGCACGGGACAATCCGTTAATCTTGCTGCTGACAATGCAGCACAAGACGGGCCAATCGCAGATCCTTGTCGTTCCTATCAGCAAGGCAGTTCAGATGTCACTATCTCCGCTCATTTTCTGAAGCGCAACAGTGACGACAGATCTTGTGCGATAGATTAAATTAAACTAGTGGATCTTTCCCAAAAATATGGTGGGTCCCACAGAGGCGCACACTCTGCATCCATCCATAAGGATCATGGATCCAATGCAAATTCAGCAAATATAAGAGGGACCTTTTCGGAGCAAATATGCCTCATAAATTGGTAGATGACTTGACAGCAAAGGTCGATATTTCAAAGGTCCAAAAGGCCAATATCTCAGAGGTCCAAAACGCCACATCTACCCTGTCAGCTGGACAGCAGCCATGTACGTCGTCATTCGTTGTTTGACACCGTTCAAAACTCCGGGTCTTGCAGTGCTTGCTACTAATTGTGACAGAACCGTCCGAATTACGAGACGATTCGTCATTTCAGATTATCGGGTGTCAATTTGGCAAGTAGATGACTTAATAGTACAACATAGGCAAGATACTTATATTACATTAACATAGTTAATGTCTTGCAATAGTTCAAGTCCATAGTGTCATATGACATCAAAATAAAGCAAGTTTATACAAAATATACGGAAGCGTTCTCGCACTCAACGCCATTAGTCTAATCCGAAGCATGTCCGGCCATAGACACGCCTCATCCTTCACGAGCCGTGCGATAGAGAGGCGGGAACCCACACGACCGTCCCTTCCAACGAGGATTCACCCTCCCACACCGTCTTGCCACAATAATCACAAAAGCTTCCTTGATAATCATGTACAACAAAAATTTAATCCACAAAGTCTAAGCAACTAATACTCAGCAAGACTTACCCGTCAAACTTTCGGTTCTCCGTAACCGATTTCTACACCATGCAAGGCTCAAGGGGATGATTTTTATTTGCTGAAACAACACTAGGATATCGATCATTATCTTCATGTTTTAGCCAAGTTAAGTGGATTTATTAGAAACATAAAGGTGTGCCAACCTATACTAATTCACACATGATTTGCATGTAATACTTAAATAATTCAGCATCATATAAATGATTCATTTGCTCATTCTTACTACGATGTGACCAGATCACAAGTGTACTCATTAACTGTGAGGAACGGCGATTTAAATCGATTTATATCCTGCAGGAGAAACCCAATCACACGTCACGTACGCCCTCCCGTGGAGTCGTACGTGACAACCTTTCACAACAACACAATTAGAGTTGATTCAAATCTCCCTCCCGAGCACCATAGCCATGCTCTCCCACATAAATCCAAAGATGAGAGTTTAATATCTAACAATCATTGTCATTGAGTTACATCGATTTGCTAGTTTCCATATAACTAGTATGTGATTAGTAAAATTCAAACTTGATCAACTAAGCCACATTCGAGTAGGTCCTCAACCGACACGAGCAAATCTACCGCACACAAGACCCATGTCTTGTTGCACCATAACTCCTCTTTGATCGGTCTCCCTTTAAATATCATGAACATAGGTAATAATAACATAATATTTCAAGCACCCTACAACTCACGAACGGGTTCCAATCCGCTCGACTTCTACCGATAGTTAAAAAAGTTAAGCCTAGCGTAACGGGACATTAATATCAATCTAAAATAACACATTATAGGATTATTAGGGTCACATGCAGCTGAAGTTTCAATCAAATCCTATGCGTAATGCACAATACACGATTTACAATCATGTGGTACTAAAGGAAAATTTTGAAATACTTGAGAGTGCACGAGGGCTTTCCTTGAGCTTGTGGATTAGGAGCACACTCAAAAGGAATGGTTGGGTTAGTCTCCAAAGTCGCCGCAGCACCTCCAATTACCGTGTCGCCACCGTCGTTTCCTCTGTTGAAATGCAATGCAATGCACATATGATTATGTAATGTGATAGAAATTAAAGTGTTATATATAGGAGTTTAATAGTGTGGTCTTGTTGTTAATTTACAACAGATTTCCAGAGGGTAATAGTGTAACCAAATTAAAGTTTTAGCTGGACGTACACTTTCTTTGTAAAAGATAAATAACTCATATTTCAATAATAATTGATATGACAATGACATCATATAGTAGAACTTTGTCAAGCAATGTGAAATTAGTATTAAATCAATGTCAGGGTCACAGGTCCTATTTCGGTGTCTACATAACGACATAATCTAGAATAACTTTTTTTTATAACACTAGACCAATGATTAATAAAACAACTAATAATGAAAATAGATCTTCAAAATAGAACTGTGACAATTCTGTTATGAGAATGATATCACAAGTTTTAATGTAGGTTACTACATTGTTAAGTAAGGTATTGATAAAATTTTAGAGTTTTTCATGCAGTAAATAATTTATCATGATTAAAATGAGGAAATATACATTAAATTAGTTTCTAATTAAGTACACAGAATCATGGAGCTAAATTTGTTCTGAAAACAGGTATACTATAGGTGAACATGTGTGCAAAATATTATGATTTTTTGGAGATATATATATATAAGGTTAAGATTTTTTAAAAATATAAATAATATAAAATTCATAATAATTTCACACTGCATGAACATATTGATTTTTGTGTTACATTGTGTAGATCTGATTATTAGGGAGCTAACAAAACTTGTTTCACATTTTTTGAATTTTCTACAATTTACTATGTATTTTACAAGGAGTAGCTAATTCAGAACTAAAAAAAATGTGGGGAAATGGCAAACAGCTGTGGGCTGCTGGTGGGCTGCCCACGCCAGCCCCAGCAAGCGCACAGGAGGTGAGCAGGAGCTCGAACTCCTGGCCATGGCGGCCATAGCCGGCCGGCTCGCCGGAGTTCGCTTCGAGCGGTGGCGTGGCCAACACATGAGACGAAGATGAAGAGCATGGTGAGGGCATCCCATTTTGAGGTCCCATGCAGCTACAAAGGCCGGAGCTCGCCGGCGGCGAGGTATTTTTATACCAGACTTCGGTGAGCTTCTGCGCCCGAAACAAAGGAGGAAATGAAATGAAAACAAGAGGAGAGGTTCACCTCGTCGACTAGAAGACCGGCATGCGGTTGGTTTGGGGCGGAGATGCCCGTAGCTGGAGATTGACGGAGCTCCAACAATGGAGGAGAGAGAAAACGGGGAAGAAAATGAAAGAGGAAGCGAGTGGGAAGGTGACAAGCCAGGGGAATAGCGTGGGGGGAGAGGGGCAGGGGCGCAGCTCCCCTGTGGCCGTCGGCCACGTGGTGCTTGCCGTCCAAACTGCCCAGTGGAGGAAGAAGAAGACTCTTGTGTGACTTACAAGTGGGCCTGGTTGGTGCATTATTTTTTTATGTTTGCTGTCTGTTACAACCCACCCCACTTAAGAAAATCTCGTTCCGAGATTTACAAGTTAAAGAGGAGGGCTTAAATAGACATATCTAAGATAGAGAGAAATCCGGGAAATTTGTGCGCATGAATTCTTCAGATTCCCATGAAAATGGTGGGTTGTGGCTCCTTTGGGTATGACTCCATTACAGATACTGGCTGCAAACAGGTTCTTGGGTTAATTATGATAGGCCTAGTTGTTGACGACATAGAAGGTTTTTCACACCAGTATCTACAGTACTTGATGCTAGGATGACTGGAGTCATGGAGCTTCTCAGGTTTCCAGATCCAGGGTTTGAGCAAGAAGCTTGTTGTGGGGTAAGATTGGGAACATGACTGTTTTGGGTCATATTAAGCAGGTTGTGCGGAGAGAGGGATGGAGAGGTATCTACTAAATTACCCTTGACTGAATTGGCTGAGCCTAAATCTTCCTTCAACACTAGTCCTTTCTCATAGCTACAGCTACTAATTCAGCAACTCTCAAAGCTATAGCTTCTCCCCGTGGGTCTTACACTACAGTAAGTAGGGTCACTTGGCTTGGAAAGCTAGGAAATTTCAGTGATCCGTAGGTGACGGACTCTTCATAAGGTCCTCCTTCTATCAAGGACCAGATAACAACAAAGGATTGCCTTTGAATTGCATTTCCTCTCGCAGCTTTCCTTTGCACCTCTCCAGACAGGTGTCTTCTTCTCGACACGCCTTTCCTCTATATAATACACCAAAAGAGAAAAGAGGCATAGCCCTATTTCTGGGCCCCACCAACCACTGCGGCTAGAATGCTAGATGCCCGGGTGTAGCTTCACGCTCGGTGTGCTTACTCCATTGGATCTTATAAAAATTACTCACACTATTTCGAGTAACCCTTTCCTTGCGGTCAATAATTTTAATAGGATGCTCGGAATATGTAAGATCATCTTGTAGATACTCCATACCGGAAATCACCTTATCAACAGGAGGTTTCATGCACTTCTTCAATTGTGAGACGTAAAAAACATTGTGAACTCCGAATAAGTTGCGCGGTAATGCCAATCGATAGGCTACAGGGCTACATTTTCCAATGATGAGAAAGGTCCTGCGAGGAGCCAACTTTTCTCTTACTCCAAATCTTAGTACACCCTTAGTTGGAGAGACACGAAGATAGACATGATCCCCGATTTCAAAAGATAACGGTCGACGTCGTTTGTCCGCATAACTCTTTTGGCATGACTGAGCGGCCTTCAAGTTTGCTTGGATGACCCGAACCCTTTCTTCAGCTTGAGCCACTATGTCAGGACCGAAAGTTGTCCTTTCGCCTGATTCAGACCAATTCAACGGAGTACGACATGGACGACCATATGGAGCTTCAAAACGAGATATCCCGATGCTCTCTTGATAACTATTGTTATAAGAGAATTCCGCCAATGGTAAATATTCATCCCAATTTTGTGTGCTATTCAAAACACAAGCTCGTAGCATGTCTTCCAATGCTTGATTCACACGTTTGGTCTCACCATCGATTTGAGGATGATATGTCGAACTTTGAATCAATCGCGTGCCCAAGCACATATGCAATTGTTCCCAAAACCGAGAGACAAATTGTGTTCCTCGGTCAGAAACGATGGTCTGAGGAACTCCGTGCAAGCACAATACACGAGCAATGTAGAGCTCGACATACTTCCGGGCGGTATACCGAGTATGAACCGGTATAAAGTGAGCTGATTTTGTCAACCGATCCACAACAATCCATATGGAGTTGTGATGACGAGAGGTGGGAGGTAGTCCGATAATAAAGTCCATGCTAATATCTTCCCATTTCCAATTTGGAACATGGAGGGGTTGGAGAAGACTCGCTAGACGTAGGTGATCGACCTTCACCTTCCGACATGTGTTACATTTCGACACATATTTACAATCTCTCTCTTCATATGTGTCCACCAAAACTTGCGTCTTAAATCATGATACATTTTATTGCTACCCGGGTGTATGGAATATTTTAACAAGTGAGCCTCATCAAAAATCTTCCGACGCAACTCATGATTTTTAGGCACCACCAAACGGTTCTTGAACCATAACACACCCTCATGATCTTCATGAAAACGGACTGTTTTACCTTGATGGAGGTGTTCTTTAAATTTTTGCCACTCCCACATACTTGCTTTGAGCCTCAAATATTTCTTCCCGAATAGTTGGAATAAGTGCAAGGTTGTATATTGCTCCATGTGGTATTATTCTCACACTTGGTTCCTCTTGAGAGCAGAAATTTCATCATCAACTTGGCAATTGTGGCAATAAGATTTACAACTCAAGGCATCGGTAACTACATTGGCTTTTCCCGGATGATAGTGAATCTCCAATTCATAATCTTTATTAATTCTAGCCACCTTCTTTGCCTCATATTCAGATCACTTTGAGTGAAAATATATTTCAAGCTTTTATGATCCGTATATAAGTGTACGAGATTTCCGAGAAGGCAATGTCTCCAAACTTTCAAGGCTAGAACCACGGAAGCCAATTCTAAGTCATGAGTAGGATAATTTTATTCATGAGAACGAAGTTGCCTTGAAGCATAAGCAATAACTCGGTCATCTTGCATCAACACGCAGCCCAAACCCGTACCGGAAGCATTAGAATACACATCGAATGGTTTTGTGATGTCGGGTTGAGCCAACACGGGGGTCGTGGTTAAGTGCTTCTTGAGAGTTTAGAATACCTCTTCACATACCTCATTCCACACAAACTTAGTGTCCTTCTTAAGCAAGTCTGTCATAGGCTTAGAAATTTTTAGAAAGTTTGGAATAAACCTCCGATAATATCCGACAAGCACAAGGAAGCTTCGAACCTCCAAAACGGTTCTCGGTGGCTTCCAATCCAACACATCTCGAACCTTGCTTGGATCTACGGCGATGCTTTTGGCTGAAATAATGTGACCCAAGAAAGGTACTTCTTGTAACGAAAATTCACATTTGCTAATTTAGCATAGAGTTTATGGTCACGTAATCGTTGGAGTACGATGTGGAGATGGTCAGCATGCTCTCTTCAGACTTAGAGTATATGAGAATGTCATCAATGAAAATAAAGATGAACTTGTCCAAATCCGGCATGAAGACAGAATTCATCAAATACATAAAATAGACAGGAGCGTTTGTTAACCCAAATGACATTACTAAGTATTTATAAAGGTCGTACCGAGTAGAAAATGCCGTCTTTGAAATGTCCTCCGACCGAATTTTAATCTGATGATACACGGAGCGAAGGTCAATTTTTGAGAACACCTTGGCACCAACCAATTGATCAAAAAGAATATCAATCCGAGGTAAAGGGTATTTGTTCTTGATGGTGACGACGTTTAAAGGACGATAATTAACACATAGCCGTAGAGACTTATCTTTCTTCTTCACAAATAAAGCAGGACAACCCCACGGTGATGAACTTGACTGAATAAAACCCTCGTCCATCAAGTCTTTTAATTGAGTTTTTAGCTCGGCCAACTCATTTGGCGCCATTTTATAAGGTCTTCGTGAGATAGGAGCGGTACCGGATAAAAGCTCAATACGAAATTCTACTTCCTGATCGGGAGGCATTACTGGTTATTCATCGCGAAAAATATCTGGGTATTCGCACACTACTTGGATGTGTTCCAAATTTTTATCACTCACATGATTAATTTCAGATTTGGTCATGTGATAAATAGGGAGTTGAAGAATTGTACGGCCATGAGATGGAGAGTCTAGCTGAATTCTCCGAGAAGATACATATATTACGACATGATGGTGGTTCATCCAATGCATCCCTAAAATCACGTCACTCCCTTGTCCGTTGAGAACAAGGAGGTTTGAAAGATAAATCCTCCCTCCCAAATTCAAAGATGCAGATCGAATCTCTTGATTTGCAATTATTTTTCCACCGGGTGAGATGATGACATATGGTGATTTTGTGATCGATGTAGACAATCCATACTTATGAACATATGACATGCTTATAAAATTATGAGTAGCACTCAAATCAAAGAGAACCATAGCAAGGTGGCTGTAGATGGAAAACATACCCGCGAGCACTTGGTCCCCTTCTGGAATTTCCTCAACTGAGGTATAGTTCACCCGACCGGTTTTTGGACCATTACCTTTTGGTGGCTGATTCTTGTGATAACCTTGAGAGCGAGGATTGCGAGGATTTTGCTGCTGCGTTTGAGCATGACAATCCCTCGCGAAGTGTCCTGAACAACCATAAGTGTAGCAAGAAGAAAATCCCGGTCTTGCACTTTGTGGTCCCGATAACAGGAGATGAAAACCTTGTGGGGCTTGCGGTGGATATGGCCGAGGTGCTGATTGTGGCTGCTGCAGTAAAGGACGATGATTTCCCCATTGAGGCACAGAGGCGTACCTCTGACCGGTAGGTGCGGTAACATGCAGACGGTATTTGGACGGGCCTTGACTTGAGGACCCTGTCATCGCCCTCTTCTTGTTGTTTTCTTCCTTGTGGGTGTGGATGACATCTTCTATCATAATAGCTGAGCTCACGAGTTCAGTAAAATTCATGGAACGGTGGAGAGCCAATCTTTCTTGCAGCTTTGTACTCAACCCTTTGAAGAAGCAATCCTTCCTCTTATCATCCGTGTCCACATGGTAAGTAGCATACTGAGCCAAGGGATTGAATTTGTGAGAATAGTCATGGACGGAGCTACTCCCTTGCTGCAAATTTAAGAACTCCGTAAGCTTCCTTGTCATGAGTCCGGTGGGGATGTGTTGCGCACGAAAAGCTGTTTTGAATGCTTCCCATGAAACTTGATGTCCCCCGATGAGAGTGGCTTGGAAATTTTCCCACCAAGCTCCAGCCGATCCACGGAGTTGTTGTGCGGCAAAGAGAGCCTTCTGATGATACACATAAGTGATAAGCCCAAACTTGGACTCAATAGTACGAAGCCAGTGATCCACCTCGAGAGGATCCACCATGTCATGGAAGAGAGGTGGGTATGTTGCCAAGAAATCCGCATAAGTAGCTTGTTGTGGCTGCTGCCCTTGACAGGAAGTTCCTGCACCTGTGATGTTTTGAACAAGCAACCTCATCAACTACGTTTGCTCATGTCGAGATTCCAAGATAGACGCGATGACTACAACCAACGTGGGAGGAGGGGGCGGAGATCCTTCCGCGTTGGGGTTCTCGGGTTCATTGCTGTTTCACGTACACACCATTCTGCGACACACTAAAATTCGAGCACCGTTAGTTGAAACTTATCACAAGGATTAACAAGTCCCACAATATAACATGGTGCAAATAAAAATTAAAATTCAGATCTGAACAATGAAAGAAAACAACGGTTTTCATTTCTCAAAATACGGTCATTGATGAGAACCGTCGTACAACAATGTTTGGTTACAAAAGAGGGGTCACGAAATTAATTGGCTAAGGGAAATGCAGCTAATTCTCATATTAGGTCTGCATATATTCGTGACACACTATCTTGACTTGCATACATTCGTTGTTCATTCCTAGGCGACGTGAGAGCTATATACATAACTTGACTACTAAAGTTACTAGGGCTGTTGTGGTGGCACATGGCTATCCGCATTCGAGTTGATGTCCTCATCCATAGGAGAAGGTGGAGCCTCATAGTCAAGTCTGTCGGTACCTGAGATATGGGGTACCCCCGCGCACAGGGTAAAATGCCTAAGGAACTCGCCCTTCTCCGCAGGGAGAGCTCCGAAGGCGCCACGCGTCCGGCGGGGCCGGACCTCCCTCTCCTCAGAGGAGAGCTCCAGGCCCGCCATGTGGCATACAGAAGCCGGACCTCCCCCTCCGTGGGAGAGAGGTCCGAAGGCGCCGCGTGTCCAGCGGGGTCGGACCTCCCTCTCCTCAGAGGAGAGCTCCGGGCCCGCCACGTGGCCAACAGAAGCCGAGCCTCTCCCTCCGCGGGGAGAGGTCCGGAGGCTCCACGTGCCCCGCGGGACTGACCCTTCTCTCCTCTGAGAAGGGCTCCGGGCCCGCCACGTAGCAGCAGAACGACGCTGCCTGCCCCGAGCGATAGGCAGCGGACATAAAGACGCCCCATACCTTGCCCGTACAAGGTATTCAAGGCCCGCGTCTTCCCAAGACGCGGAGCACGCTTCTGTCAGGTGCCGTTGCGCCCAGTCGCATCACAGACTGGCGCGCGGTGTCAGAACCTGCCAGCCAATAAACACCACGACAAGACATCCCATGCCGCCTACGCCGTCATCAACCACTACGACTAGCATGCGGCATGGGCAGGGCGTCAAGTTGAAGACTCAGAAGCCTTCGACCAGAGGCAACTACCGGCATAACTGCTGTCGGTACTTGAGATATGGGGTACCCCCGCGCACAGTATAAAATGCCTAAGGAACTCGCCCTTCTCCGCAGGGAGAGCTCCGAAGGCGCCACGCGTCCGGCGGGGCCGGACCTCCCTCTCCTCAGAGGAGAGCTCCGGGCCCGCCACGTGGCATACAGAAGCCGGACCTCCCCCTCCGCGGGAGAAAGGTCCGAAGGTGCCGCGTGTCCAGCGGGGCCGGACCTCCCTCTCCTCACAGGAGAGCTCCGGGCCCGCCACGTGGCCAACAGAAGCCGAGCCTCCCCCTCCGCGGGGAGAGGTCCGGAGGCTCCACGTGCCCCACGGGACTGACCCTCCTCTCCTCTGAGAAGGGCTCCGGACCCGCCACGTGGCCAGAAGAACGGTGCTGCCTGCCCCCGAGCGGTAGGTAGTGGGCGTAAAGGCGCCCCACACCTTGCCCGTACAAGGTATTCAAGGACCGCGTCTTCCCAAGACGCGGAAACGCGGAGCACGCGTCTGTCAGGTGCCGTTGCGCCCAGTCGCATCACAGACTGGCGCGCGGTGTCAGAACCTGCCAGCCACTAAACGCCGCGACAAGACATCCCATGCCGCCTGCGCCGTCATCAACCACTACGACTAGCATGCGGCATGGGCGGGGCGGCAAGATGAAGACTCAGAAGCCTTCGGCCAAATACAACTACCGGCATAACTGCAGATACGGTAGATAATAGACAATCTTCCCGGGACCACCTGTCGGGTCCCGGCTCCCCTTGTAAGCCGCCCGAGTCTTGGACTATAAAAGGCTCGGGTAGGCGTCGATAGCAAGGGTTCACATTTTGCAACTCATACGCCAGCCATACACTCTCAAGCTGTAACTCACCCCCAAGCTCAGGCCTCCGGCCCTGAGCAGCAAGCAATACAGCGAGCTCCATAGCTCGCCGTGGACGTAGGGTTTTACGCTCCGGCGGCCTGAACCACGTAAAACTCGCCGTGTCAAGCTCTTACTAACTCGTTCCATCTGCGCAAGCTCTCCGCTAGGGACTAGCCCCTCCGAAAAAAGAACCTCCGCGGGCTGCCTAGTGCAGGCCCGGGGGAAGTGTCGACCGCACACTTCGACATTTGGCGTGCCAGGAAGGGGGCTTTTCTCCTAGCGCGACGAGTTTCCGCCGACAAAGATGACCAAGCTTCCTTCAGCGGCAAACTCTCCCCCTTCGCGTTCACGGCGAACCGTGACCACTGGGGAGTACATGTCGACACACTCAGGACGGAGTGTGTCGGCACAAGCTGGTAGCCAGCAGCCGACTCCGGCAACGCCGACTCCGGCTATGCAGGTCCCGACCAGTGTGAGATCTTCTGCAGTGCTGAGCGTACACCATGGAGGTGCGCTAGCTGCAGCAAGAGCGCTGCTGCGCAACCCACCTGCGGGGGATGCACCCCATTCAGCGACCCAGCAATGGGTCCGTGAGGTGGACCGCCTCGTCGCCGCCACCGCGAACCCTCAGTTTCGGCGAGGACGGCGCACAGGACAACCGGCTGTGTCGCTGACGCGCACACCCACGGTTGACGGGCTAACGGCGGATTCCAGCTCCTCCAGGCTCCTGTCGACGGACCTGCGAAGGAAACTGGAACGGTGCCACTTGGGCCAGGACGCCCGGGTGTTCCTCGAGCGACGCCGAGAGAGGCGTCGCAGCCATGAGGCAGGCGACAGCATGTCGTCGGCCTCGACACAACCAGAGGGGCAGGCCTTCGCCACGCGAGCCCTGCCTCAGGCATATGCTGCGCAGCATATGCCACGGGTATGTGCGCTGCAAGTAGCATCCCCGGCCTATGGTGCAGCCTTGCCCATGCCGGGATACGTGGTGCCAGGTGCGAACCAAACGTTCACAGCGCCAGTACCTGCAGTAGCAGGTGCAGGATGTGCGGCCCTTGCACCCCACCTTCGCTTCGCAAGGTGGCCACGCAAGTTTCGCCCGCATCTGCCCGAGAAGTACGACGGTAGCGTCAACCCAGCAGAGTTCCTCCAGATCTATTCCACCGCCGTACTTGCCGCAGGAGGGGATGAGGCTGTCATGGCCAACTACTTCCCTGTCGCCTTGACCGGCCCAGCTCGGTCTTGGCTCATGAATCTACCTCAGGGGTCCATAACCTCCTGGGGAGAGCTCTGCCGGCAGTTCGTTGCCAACTTCGGCAGCTCCTACACCCTCCCCGGCACGGAGCTTGACCTCCACGCCGTCAGGCAACAGCCTGGGGAGTCGCTGCGATCTTTCATCCAGCGGTTCTCCTAGGTACGCAACACCATCCCGCATATTCAGAACGCTTCGGTGGTGGTGGCGTTCCAGCAAGGCGTTTGGGATAGGAAGATGCTCGAGAAGCTCGTGACCAGGGAGGTCCGCGATGCCTCAGAACTCTTCAACCTGGCGGACAAGTGTGCCAGAGCAGCCGAAGGACGGAACTGGCACTCTCTGCCGGCCCCCAAGCCGGGGGGTCAGCTGGGATCCGGCGGCACTTCGTACGGAAGAAGCGTAAAAACATCAGCCGTGGTCCCTGTTGTCGCAACGGCGACGCCCAGTGGAGCTCGGGGGCCGCGCCTTGACAAGAGGCCGCGACAACCATCGGCCCCGGACGGGGGCTAGGATGGATTATGCCCTGTGCATGGCACCAACTATCATACCGCTACCGAATGCCGGGAAATCCAGAAGCTCGCGGAGCGCTTCCGGAAAGGGAAGCAGCCTCTAACTAATGCCCCACCCAACGATCAAAGGGGCGGCAAGCAGAAGGTCGAGGCCCGAGACGGCGTCGACCGCCAGGTGGAGTTCCAAGAGCTTCAGCACGCCATAAAGGCAGTGCGCAGTCATTGGAGCTCCAGTTCCAGTGATGACGAGCACCGAAAGATGTTCTATGTCATCTTCGGCGGGTCCGCTGACCCCCCGTCCCGGAGCACGGCTAAGGCCTTGCGTCGAGCGGTAGCGTCGGTGGCTCCCCTCCCAGGTGCAGCACCGCACCTTAGGTGGATGGGAACCCCCATCAGCTTCAATGACACCGACTGCCCCAGGAACATGGCTGGGGCCGGCCAACTGCCGCTCGTGGTGGCCCCCACCATCGCCAAAATGAAGATGTACCACGTTTTGGTGGATGGCGGGGCTGGGCTGAACCTCGTCAGTCGTGCAGCCTTCCAGAAGCTGCAGATCCCGATGGCCAAGCTCACCCCATCGAGCCCGTTCTCAGGGGTGGGACCGGGACAGGTTATTCCCTACGGCCACATCAGCCTCCCGGTGACCTTTGGGGCACCGGACAGCTACCGGACAGAGTACGTTCTGTTTGACGTGGCCGAGATTGACCTCCCCTTCAATGCCATAATCGGCAGGCCAGCCCTGTACCGATTCATGGCTGTAGCCCATTACGGCTACCTTGTCTTGAAGATGGCTACACCGACAGGCGTCCTCAAGGTTTGTGGAGACCGTGCTGCCGTAGTGTTATCCTTGGAAAAGCTTCAAGCGCTTACAGCGACTAGAGCGCCAACCCTCGGCAGCGCAGAACCAAACCAGCTCCACCCAAGTGCACGCCACCGTGCCTCTACCACAGCACCCCGCGTGCAACCCCTCGATGAGGACGACGACCCCACAAGGCTCGTCCGAATCAGCGCTGATGCCACCCAGACCACCCGGGTAGCCGGGGGCCTGGATAGCAAATAGGAAGGCGCGCTTGTTGCCCCCCTCCGGCACAAGGTCGATGTGCTGCATGACAGCCGTCACCGAGGCCAGAGATCCCTAGGGAGGTGATTGAGCACTACTTAAAGGTCTTTCCCGACGCCCAGCCGTCCGATAAGACGGAGAGTCCGCCGCTCCCGGCGCTTGGCAAACCGAGTTGTTATCCCGAAGGCCAGCGAGACGCTCCGGAGGCGCATCCACTACACCAGTCTCAATAAGGCATGCCCTAAAGACCTATTTTCTCTCCCTATGATAGACCAAATAGTAGACTCGATGCCGGGCTGTGATGTGCTGCGCTTCCCAAATGCTTGCTAAGGTTCCCATCAGACCCCTTGGCCTGGAGTAGTTGAAGGGCACCCTTTACCTACTAATCCTAGCATAAACCGACTCGGCGTAGCTAGGGGTCCCGCAAATTTCTGGTCTTCGCGCCAATAGCTTTAACCCCATACCACCGTAACCTATTTCGCTACCAAGAAGCAACCTAGGATCCCCGACCCAACCTCCCGGAGGACCAGCAGGACCTCCCGGAGGTGCAATGGGACCCCTCCCCGGAGCTCCCGGGACATCAGCGGAGCTCCCCGGAACATCCAAAGCAGCCTGGGGACCCCCGAGTATCGAGCGCCCGGCGGACACCTCAGGCTAAAAGCTATCCCCCAAGCAGTGGACAATGCCGCCAAATGGGCGGCGGAGCCACTGAAGTTTGACCTAGGCTCCCTTTCCCGTCATACAGACATTAACCGAGCACTAGTTGACTTGTGGCTGAAGTAGACGCACGCTCAGGGGGCCACGAAGACGATGAAACAGGATCCTGAGCCCTGACCTTCACCAGACCTTACCGGATGATGTTCGTCGACGGCTCCTTGCGAAAGCAGGGGGCCGATGCTAGCGTACTGTTCCTCACGCCATCGGGGGAGCAGTCTGGGTATGTGGCGCGTTTCAATTCCAAGGCAGCCAACAACATAACAAAGTATGAAGTGCTCATCCTCTTTGCTAGTCGTTGGCTCAGGGCAGCTCCCAGTCTGGTTATCAACCAAGACGGCGGAGACAGACCTCCTCGCCTTGGACCTGCACCACGTACCGTGCGCTAGCAAGGCCGCAACTGACGACCTTTCAACGAAGACCCCCACCGGAGCCACTATGCCTGAAGGGGGCCTCGAGAGGACGTTGCCGCGGCCCACAGCCCGGCCCGCCGAGCCGGTCGAAGGGGGCTAGACCAGCACCTCGAAGCTGGCGGTCCCGGCGGCCATGGACGCCGCCAAGGATCATAAGCGTCACTGGGGACTCCGTGCAACCCAGCGCTCAAGATCCAGATGCTCAAGTCAGACCCGATGCATGGATCACGGAGGTCCGGGACTACTTGAAAGACAATATCCTCCCTGATGAACGTGTATCCGCTAAACGGATCGTGCGTATGGCTAAGAGACACATGGCAGTAAAGGGGGATCTCTACCGACGTGGCGCCAACCACATCCTATTGCGGTGCATAACCCAGGGGGAAGGCCGCGACTTGTTCGCTGAGATCCATGGAGGCGAATGTGGGAGTCACTCTTCCTCACGCACGTTTGTCGGTAAAGCCTTTCGGCATGGCTTCTACTAGCCGGCAACACTCTAGGATGCCGTCGAGCTGGTCGAGAGCTGCTAGGCGTGCCTGTTCCACGCCAAGCAGATCCATACACCGGCTTGGACGGTACAGGTGATCCAGCCCACATGGCCATTCGCCATGCTGGGGCTGGACATCCCGGGCCTGGGACCATCCCCCAGAACCGAGGACGGGGACCCGCTCCCGAACCTTCGGAACATTAAGTTCTACCCCTAGAGCAACAATAGGATAGGCCCTTCTTTTTATAAAAAATTCCATAAAGTCCAAGAACAGGGCTTGGAGCAACTAAGCCTCAGGGGACGGTCTAGGACTATGTTCAGCTTCGCCTGGTTCTGACCCCAAGCGCGTAGAGTCTTGCTTCCCTTGAGGTGGGTCGTGGCCTACATATTCGGCCCGCCTTCCCCCGTATGGAAATTTATATGAAAAGAAACCTATCCTACGTTGCTCTCCTTTGGTACTCATTTAATTTACTTATTAAATTTTTATGATTACCCTACTAACGCGCGCTCACTATGCGTTCAACTCCCTCTTCTCATTCTCATCTTTAGTCAGAATTTGCTGCCCTGCCAAAGGCGGTTGCGCGGGAGGTACCGGCCGAAAGCCAGGGGGGCCCCAAGCCCCCGGCACTTCGCGCGCGGTAGTTCCCAAGCACCATATAAGTGGACGGGGACCGTAAGCCAGATAAGACTAAGAGATAGAGGGGGGGGAGCCCCCAAGGAGAATTACTTTTTCCTTACTTGTGTGCAGGACCTCTCAGCCTCAGCTCCCCGCAGGAGTATGGTGGGCGCATCCATCCAATAGAACGCACCTACCAGGGGGCCGCTACGGGATCGCGCAAGGTCAAAAAAAACCCAAGGTAAGATCAAAGAGCTAGACCTCACATGGGCAAGGCCCGAAGGCCCCACGTGTCCATCAGGGCCGGACCTCCCACCTCTTTGAGAGTGGGAGCTCCAGGACCGCCGCGTGGTCTACAGAAGTCAGACCTTCCCCCTCTGCGGGGAGAGGCCCGAGGGCTCCACGTGCCCTGCAAGCCCGGACCTCCCCTCAGGCGGGAGCTCCGGGCCCACCACGTGACCAACAGGCCCGGACCCCCCTCTGATCTCGTGAGGCGGGTCCTGGAGACCTCCGGGAGACCTTCGGAACCCTTAGTATCTAGTGAGGACCCGGAGAAGGTGTCTATGCAGAGATTTGAGATTGGTCAAGGCCTCCGAGTCCTTGCGGAGCTAAGGACTCGGTCAGGAAAGGCCAAGAAGAAGACTAGGACATGCGGACACAGAAAGAAACAGAAGTCTGTCCGTACGAAGGCTCCACGAGCTGGGATACAAACTCAACAAAAATAAAAAAGGAAGTACAGGGCCTTGTGGACACAAGGGCAGATGCCTAGGGGTCCCCGGACTCCCGATGAAACCTAGAGGCCACGAGGGCAGCTAAGTCCTCGACTTCGGCCCTGGTAGCTTCCTCCCGATCGGCGACGGGTCCTAGACGAACCGGCCCTAGAGAAAAGGAAGGGTCTCGGCTAACGAAGCACGACAGAATGTGCATCGCAACCTCCTTCGCGAGGCCCCGACCTTCCGCTTCCAGCTCGTCGGCGATCACTGATTCGAGCCGACCTAGCTCGTCGCCAAGAGACTCAAGGGCTAGGGCCGCTTCGGACATCGGCCGCGCTGTGGTCTCCACCTGCACAGGGCTGAAACCAAGAGGAGCCAAGGCGGATCCTGCCTTGGCAATGAAGCGCCAGACCGCCTGGGCCTCGGCAGTCCGCAGGGACTGGAGTCTCTCTACCTCTTGGCGAGCCGCTAGCTCGCGATCCATCGCCGCCTGACGCTCCTTGGAGAACTGCTCCTCCCTCGCGGCGACAGCCGACTCACGGAGCCCCAGCTCCTCGGACCGAGCCCTTAGCTCCTCCACCTTGGCCCTCAGCCGAGCGGTGGTCTTCTCCTCCTCGGCCGCAACGGTGCGTTCCCGATCAGCGACGGCGTGCTCCTGACGGGCTACCTGCAGCTGCAGCTGCTCCGCGGCGGCGGAACACTCCTTGGCTTTGGCTTCAGCTTGGGCCAGAGCCTCGCGGTAGGTGACACGAACCCGCTGGGCCTCTGACTCCAAGCGGCTAATGGCCTTCTTCTGAGTGCCAAGCAGAGCACTCATGGCCTCAAGCCTTGACTGCCTTGAGTCAAGGTCCGCCCGGGCCTGCTGCTGCCAGCTGAGAAGGCGTTCCCTCTCGCCGGCCAATGCCTTCCGCTCCTGCTCAAAGGCAGATTGGAGCTGCCGGGCGCTGGTCTGGGCACGCCCCAGGGCGTCCCACACGGGCGCTGGAGCAGGGGAGATAGGAGTTGTGCCGCTGGACCCCCTTGACGAGTCTAAGACCGGCGGGGGCGCCGGCGCCTCAGCAGCCACGTTGGGGCGCTGTCCTAAGCAGGTCAGGGGGCCAGCAGGCGCACTTACAGCAGCCCTCCCGGTCTCAGGACCTGGCTTCTAGACTGGTGAAGGAGGGCAGGTAGGAGCGGATGTGGCCACCGCGGAAAATGAACCCGCTGGTGCAGAGGGCGCCCCCGTCGATTTGTGAGCCATGGGGGCCGCCATGGTCCCCAGGTGCTGAGGCACGGAGCTTCTGCTGGTTGAAGGCGGCCGGATAAGAGGCCCGCCCCTGGTGGCCGGTTGGTCCCTGCAAAGAAGAAGAAGCCCTCAGAATAAGAGAAGAGGCAAGAGCTCTGCTCTTATAAGCCGGAAAGAATAACACTTACTGGGCGGCATGAGCGCTCCAGCGAGGTTGCAGCACTGGCCTCTGGGCTGTAGCTGAACCGCCAGGACCAGCGGCTGGAACGGTCGCGGAATGGAACGCCTGGATCCCCGGCGCACTCGCCGGCGTAGCCCTGCCAACATCCGTCCTGAGAGCCCCTCCGCTTGAGGGAGGATGGCGAGGTACCTAGGCTGATTCGGACGGCTGCTGTCTGGGGAGAGACCCGCCGGGGAGAGACACTCGGTACCTCTTCGGGTCACCACCCGATGGACCAGCACCTCCGCGAGATGGGAGCAAAGCAGCTCCGGCACCCTGATTCGGCACAGGCGGCACCCTCGGAGGAGACCGGGCGCGATTCTTCTCTAGATGCTCGGGGGCCGGCTCTTTTCCTTTCCCTTTGTCGGCGGCTTGGGTTCCGTCGGCTCTGGGGGAGGGTTTGACAGCAGCGGATGCCTCATGCCCTGACCCGGGGTGCTCGGTTTCTGGAATGGTGATACCCCGGAAGGCATCCCCGACCTGTCGGACGGCGATCCCGATATCATCAAGGTTCGGCATCTTCCGCAGGAGCTCTGACCTCCTCTGAGGCTCCAAGAAGAGGGGGGTGGCAGAGGGCGGAAGAGCGGGGTCGCCACTGGAAATGTAGTCACCGCTCACCTTGCTCACCATCTCGATCAGCTCCTCGTCGGAAGGGTCTAAGCCGGGGCCTCTCTCCAGTCTGGTACAGTCCTGCTCGCCGGTGTAGTACCATGCTGGGCGGCTACGCTGCTGCAAGGGAGCAATACGGCGCGACACGAAGTCCATCAGCACCATTAGAGAAGTCAGCCCCTCGTTGGCCAAGAACCGGATCCGCTCCAAGACCGGGGTGTACTCCTGCTCCAGCTCAGGGATCTCCTCCCAGAAGCGGCGATCGGTGGTTGGGCTGGCGGTTGGGAGTTGTAGGCGATCGTGCTCGTCGGTCTTCACTACCACCCAGCTCTCCCTCCAGTTTTCCCACCTTGATGCGCTGAAGGGCAGGAGGTATCCGGAGATCTTGGGGTCTTTGCAGCGATGCTGGAAGTAGTATGCCCCCATCTGAGTCTTTGAGCCGCGCCCAGTCGTCCGCAGCACAAAGAAGTGGCGGAAGAGCGTCACGGAGGCGTGCACCCCCACGAACATCTCACAGAAATGGACAAAAACAGCAGCCATTGCGAAGGAATTGGGGGAAAGATGGTGGAGCTGGAGACCGTATGTCTCCAGCAGGGTGACAAAGAAGGAAGAAATCGGCGGAACGAACCCCGCCAGAGCATAAGCCGTGAAGAAGACTATCTCCCCCTTTTCCAGGACCAGGGGGAGAGATCCTCGGCGAAGTCGATGTTTCTGCTCTTCTGAGCGCCAGCCCAGCAGCCTGCGCACTGGCCCGAGCTCGGAAGAGCGGACGAGGCGCATCGGGAGCAAGTTGGAAGCCATGGCGAAAGAGGACGCAAGGGCAGGAGAGCCGGGGCGCAAGAGTTCAAGGGAAGTACGAGCGCAATGCGAAGGGAAGCAGCGATGCAGGTGAGATCCCCTTTTAAAACTTTTCAGGGATGGTCCGGGGTAATTCGAAAACCTCCAGAATCATCGCGTCGGCGACCTCGTTGGCTCCGAGGCCGGGCGCCGATGAAAGGTGGACCCTAGCCGCCCAACTGAAGCGGTGGGTCAAGGAGTCAGTCTCCTGAGGAGATGAGCCGGCGAGGCACTTCGGCGGTTCCCGAAGAAAGCGCCGCAAAAGTGGCAGTCTTGGGAACCGCCGTAGTAAAAGCAACCATCAAGTGAGCGCACGCTCCCACGATCCTGTGGCCGTTCGTGCTCCGGCAGCGGTCAATTCGGGACTTAGAGGAAGTGCGCGGATTGGAAGAGGCGGAGGTCCCACCTCGGGCTCGCTATCTCCCCCGAGATGGGCCCGGGGGCCACTGTCGGTACCTGAGATATGGGGTACCCCCGTGCACAGGGTAAAATGCCTAAGGAACTCGCCCTTCTCCGCAGGGAGAGCTCCGAAGGCGCCACGCGTCCGGCGGGGCCGGACCTCCCTCTCCTCAGAGGAGAGCTCCGGGCCCGCCACATGGCATACAGAAGCCGGACCTCCCCCTCCGCGGGAGAAAGGTCCGAAGGCGCCGCGTGTCCAGCGGGGCCGGACCTCCCTCTCCTCAGAGGAGAGCTCCGGGCCCGCCACGTGGCCAACAGAAGCCGAGCCTCCCCCTCCGCGGGGAGAGGTCCGGAGGCTCCACGTGCCCCACGGGACTGACCCTCCTCTCCTCTGAGAAGGGCTCCGGACCCGCCACGTGGCCAGAAAAACGGTGCTGCCTGCCCCCGAGCGGTAGGCAGCGGGCGTAAAGGCGCCCCACACCTTGCCCGTACAAGGTATTCAAGGCCCGCGTCTTCCCAAGACGCGGAAACGCGGAGCACGCGTCTGTCAGGTGCCGTTGTGCCGAGTCGCATCACAGACTAGCGCGCGGTGTCAGAACCTGCCAGCCACTAAATGCCGCGACAAGACATCCCATGCCGCGTGCGCCATCATCAACCACTACGACTAGCATGCGGCATGGGCGGGGCGGCAAGATGAAGACTCAGAAGCCTTCGGCTAGAGACAACTACCGGCATAACTGCAGATACGGTAGATAATAGACAATCTTCCCGGGACCACCTGTCGGGTCCCGGCTCCCCTTGTAAGCCGCCCGAGTCTTGGACTATAAAAGGCTCAGGTAGGCGTCGATAGCAGGGGTTCGCATTTTGCAACTCATACGCCAGCCATACACTCTCAAGCTGTAACTCACCCCAAGCTCAGGCCTCCGGCCCTGAGCAGCAAGCAATACATCGAGCTCCATAGCTCGCCGTGGACGTAGGGTTTTACGCTCCGGCGGCCTGAACCACGTAAAACTCGTCGTGTCAAGCTCTTACTAACTCGTTCCGTCTGCGCAAGCTCTCCGCTAGGGACTAGCCCCTCCGAAAAAAGAACCTCCGCGGGCTGCCCAGTGCAGGCCCGGGGGAAGTGTCGACCGCAGACTTCGACAACTATAGATACGGTAGATGATAGACAATCTTCCCGGGACCACCTATCGGGTCCCGGCCCCCCTTGTAAGTTGCCCGAGCCTTGGACTATAAAAGGCTTGGGTAGGCGTCGATAGCAAGGGTTCGCACTTTGCAACTCATACGCTAGCCATACACTCTCAAGCTGTAACTCACCCACCGAGCTCAGGCCTCCGGTCCTGAGCAGCAAGCAATACAGCGAGCTCCATAGCTCGCCGTGGACGTAGGGTTTTACGCTTCGGCGGTCTGAACCATGTAAAACTCGCCGTGTCAAGCTCTTACTAACTCGTCCATCTGCGCAAGCTCTCCGCTAGAGACTAGCCCCACCGAAAAAAGAACCTCCGCGGGCTGCCCAGTGCAGGCCCGGGGGAAGTGTCGACTGAACACTTCGACATTTGGCGCGCCAGGTAGGGGCTTTTCTCCTAGCGCGACGAGTTTCCGCCGACGAAGATGACCAAGCTTCCTTCAGCGGCAAACTCTCCCCCTCCGCATTCACGGCGAACCGTGACCACTGGGGAGTACATGTCGACACACTCAGGACGGAGTGTGTCAGCACAAGCTGGTAGCCAGCAGCCGACTCTGGCAACGCCGACTCCGGCTATGCAGGCCCCGACCAGTGTGAGATCTTCTGCAGCGCTGAGCGTACACCATGGAGGTGCGCTAGCTGCAGCAAGAGCGCTGCTGGGCAACCCACCTGCGGGGGATGCGCCCCATTCAGCGACCCAGCAATGGGTCTGCGAGGTGGACCGTCTCGTCGTCGCCGCCGCGAACCCTCGGTTTCGGCGAGGACGGCGCCCAGGACAACCGGCTGTGTCGCTGACGCGCACACCCACGGTTGACGGGCTAACGGCGGATTCCAGCTCCTCCAGGCTCCTGTCGACGGACCTGCGAAGGGAACTGGAACGGTGCCACTTGGGCCAGGACGCCCGGGTGTACCTCGAGCGACGCCGAGAAAGGCGTCGCAACCATGAGGCTGGCGACAGCATGTCGTCGGCCTCGACACAACCTGAAGGGCAGGTCTTCACCACGCGAGCCTTGCCTCAGGCATATACTGCGCAGCATATGCCACAACCATATGCGCCGCAAGCAGCGGCCCCGGTCTATGGTGCAGCCTTGCCCATGCCGGGATACACGGTGCCAAGTGCGAACCAAGCGTTCGCAGCGCCAGTACCTGCAGCAGCAGGTGCAGGATGTGCGACCCTTGTACCCCACCTTCGCTTCGTGAGGTGGCCGCGCAAGTTCCGGCCGCACCTTCCCGAAAAGTACGACGGTAGCGTCAACCCGACGGAGTTCCTCCAGATCTACTCCACCGCCGTACTTGCCGCAGGAGGGGACGAGGCTGTCATGGCCAACTACTTCCCCGTCGCCTTGACCGGCCCAGCTCGGTCTTGGCTCATGAATCTACCTCAGGGGTCCATAACCTCCTGGGGAGAGCTCTGCCGGCAGTTCGTCGCCAACTTCGGCAGCTCCTACACCCGTCCCGGCACGGAGCTTGACCTCCACGCCGTCAAGCAACAACCTGGGGAGTCGCTGCGCTCTTTCATCCAGCGGTTCTCTCAGGTACGCAACACCATCCCACATATCCAAAGTGCCTCTGTGGTGGTGGCGTTCCGACAGGGTGTCCGGGACGAGAAAATGCTTGAGAAGCTCGCGACCAGAGAGGTCTGCGACGTCTCGGAGCTCTTCAGCCTAGCGGACAAGTGCGCCAGAGCAGCTGAAGGGTGGAACTGGCACGCTCTGCCGACCTCCGAGTCAGGAGGATAGCCTGGGTCCGGTGCTGCTGCCTATGGGGGTGGCAAGAAGGCCAAGAACCGGGGGAGTGGCAAGATGAAGTCACCATTCACGGCCCCCGTCGCCGCAGCTACGACGACTAGTGGGGCTCGGGGGCCACGCCCCGACAAAAGGCAGCGGCAATCACCGGTCCCAGACAGTGACCAGAGTGGGCTATGCCCCGTGCTTGGCACCGACAACCATACTGCTGCCGAATGCTGGGAGATCCAGAGGCTTGCAGAGCGCTTCCGCAAAGGAAGACGACAGAGGGCTGAAGCACTGCCCTACCCTCAGAGGGATGGCAAACAGAAGGTCGATGCCCCAGTCACCGCTGCCCATCAGGTGGGGTTCCAGGAGCATCAGCGTGTCATAAAGAAAGTGCATGACGGTGAGGACTCTAGTTCCGACGGTGACGGGCCAGGACGTTAGCCAACTGCGGCGCGCCTCCGTGCCTCGAACATACCTCTCGGGAGCCACCTAAGGTCTGTCAACCCCTTGAAGGCCTCGCCAGAGGGGGAAGACGCCTTAGGTCATCCATGGCGAGCCCGGGCCTACCTACCCCCTTGAAGGCCTTAGCCAGCAGGGGAGAACTCCCCGGGGGCCCCCAGGAGAAGCCGCGCAGGACCTGATCCAGCGCGAAGATAACAACCTCGTCGACAAGACTCGGCTGCAGGGAACACCCCACAACGCGCGGTCTCGGCTAATGCTCTAAGCACTACCGCCAAAGAACCAAACGCGTCGGGGGCCTGCAGGAGGGCAACCTGGTGTAGCGGCACGCTCTATTCCGAGAAGGACCCATAAGCTCTCCCCCAGCAAGGAAGGTCCCTTCCGAATCATGAAAGCTGCCGCCCCAAGTACACATGCCTTTCAACCGAGAGTGGGATCCATTCCCAAAAAACCTTGCCATGAAGCAACACTGTAAGTCCTACTTCCTGAGCATCAGTAGAACAGGGTTATTCCCTTCTGTAATGGATCCCATAGAATTTAGGAACAGAGCTTGGGGCAGCTAAGTCTCAAGGGACGGTACAGGACTACGTCCAGTTTAGCCTGGTTCCGACCCTAAGCGCGTAGAGTCTTGCTTCCCTTGTAGACGAGGCGGAACATTGCCTCCATGTACAGGCAGAATTCCATCTATGGGCACGAATACAGAGACCTGTTCTACTTAGCTCTCTCTCATGCACTCATTTAAATTATGCATTAATTTTTATGATCGCACTATCTCTGTATGTTCATCGTACATCTAGCTCCCCCTCTCCTGCGCTCATCCATAGTCGGCATTCGCTATCCTACCGAAGGCGGCTGCGCTTGAGACACCTGCCGATGGCCGAGTGAGTCTCTCGGGCCTCCCCAGTCAGGTGTTGCGGTGCCAGTTGGTTACCTCCAGGAAAGGCCTGCGTTGTGCATGGGGGGTCCAGGGTGCGTATCCAGCTTAGCCGGCCATGAGCCCAAAGCATGCGCATCCTGCCCTCCGGAGGTACAGGGGAGTACAACCGCTTTGCCTGGTCATGAACCCAAAGCACGTGCACTCTGCTTCCCCAGCGCATGGCCCGGTACTAGGGATCAGACGACCGTACCCAGACCTCGGAGGGAGCCGGAGCTCCGGCGCCTCGTGCACAGAATTGCCCAAGCCCCGTATAGCGAATCAAGATCGTAAGACGGATAAGACTAGGAGGCGGGAGGGGAGGACCCCCCAGGAGAATTACGTTTCCTCTGCCTGTGTGCAGGACCTCCAGGTTACGGCAACAGGGACTGCATGAAGCAGGGGGAAAGGAGCTACCAACTACTCTGGCCTAGGACTGGAAGGACCGGGACCTGCCCCTCCAGCAGGGGCGGGACCCGAGGGCCCCACGTGTCCAGCAGGCCCGGAACTCTCACCTCCCTTGAGGAGGGCTCCGGGCTCGCCACGTGGCGGGCAGAGACCGGACCTCCCCCCCCCCCCCCCCCCCCCCCCGATGGGAGGGCTCTGAAAGCCCTACGTGTCCGGCATGGCCGGAGCTCCAGCCTCTTAAGGAGGGGCTCCGGACCCGCCACGTGGCAGGCAGACTCGGAGCTCCCCATGGGGCGAGATCCGGAGACCCCGCGGGCCCCTAACACGGTTAGGACCCGGGGAAGGTGTCTATGCGGAGCTCCGAGATTGGAGATGGCCTCTGAGTACCTTGCGGAGCTAAGGACTCAGTCAGGCAAAGCCAAGAAGGAGAGAAAAAGCATCACAGACACAGATATCTAAAAGAGTCGAACTAAGCGAGGCTCCATGTGCTGGACTACAGACTCGATAAAAAGGGAGAAACAAGTCCTAAGGACCTCCCGGCTCCCGCCGTAACCTTGCGGCTACAAGGGCGGCCACATCCTCGACTTCTGCCCTGGCAGCTTGCTCCCGCTCTGCGGGTGGACCCTCTCTCGCTGGTTCTAGCGAAAATGAGGGGTCGCGGCTCTTAAAGCATGCCAGCACATGTGAGGCGACCTCTAAGGCTAGGCCGTGCCCCTCGGCCTCAAGCTCGCTAGCGACCACCGAGTCTAGCCTGTCCAGCTTGGCGCCGATCGACTCCAGCGCGGGGATCACCTCCAACGCAGGGGCCGCGGCCCTCACCGGACTGAAGCCAAGAGGGATCAGGGCGGACCCCGCTCGATCCACGAAGCTCGAGACCGCAAGAGCCTCGGAGGACCGCAAGGCCGAAAGCTCCTCCACCTCGCGGCGGGCCGCCTGCAGAGCCTCCAGGTTCCTCTCGGAGAATTCCTTCTCCTTGGCCGCCAGGGAGCTCTCCCGGAGGTGGAGAGTCTTGGCGAGCCGCTCCAACTCAGTGGCCTTGAAGTCGGCGGTCAACTCCCGGTCCAAGACCGCCCTGCGATCACGGGAGACCTGTTCCTCCCTCAAGTCGAGGTCTGCCTTCAGGATCTCCAGCTCCTCGATCCGAGCTTGAAGGTCATCCTCGCCCGCCGCCAGCTGCGCGGCGACCCTCTCCGCCTCAGCTGCCATGGAACGCTCTCGTTCCTCAACAGCGAGTTCACGGCGCTCCAACCGCTGCCGTATCTCCACAGCAGCAGAGAGGCTCTCTTCGGCCCGGGCGTGTGCCTCCAGAGCCTCCCTGTTGATCCGCCGCGATTGGGTGTCCATGCGGTCGACAGCCCGCTTCATCCGGTCGAGGAGCACTTCCCTGAAGTCGAGCAGCTCCCGCCTGGAGTTGAGCTCGCTCTTAACTTTCGCGGTCCTCTCCCGCAAAAGGTTCCCCCAGGTGAGGAGGCGATCTCGTTCAGCCGTATACTCCTCCCGCTCGCGACCTAGTGCAGCCAAGACCTGCCGAATGCTCGTCTCGGCAAGCGCGAAGGCATCTGCCAGGGGCAATGGAGCGACAGAGGCCGGGGCAGTCCCCCCGACCTCCTCCATTACCTCATCCTCAAGAGGAGTCGACGCACCAGCAACCGAGACGAGACGCCGATCAGGAGAAATTGGCTCCGAGGCCCCGGCAGCCGGGCCAGCCGGGCTCTCTTCAGCTTCTGGCTCCTTGATCTGAGGAGAAGGGCGAGCCGGGGAAGGCGGTGCTGGAGAAAAGGCCGGGCCACTTAGTGCAGGGTCGACCTGCGCTGGCTTGGGGGCCGCGGTGGCAGTTTCGACAGGAAGAGACGACGCAGCCGCGGAGTCTGGGCACACCGGAACAGGAGAAGTTCACGCTGGCCTAGGGGCCACGGCAGTTGGCCCTGGCTTCGAGCGTAGCGGCACAGATTCCCCGCAAGTCGGGGATGGCCGGGAAGCACGGACACTCCAGCGGGCTCTGAACCCCGACTTCCGAGCCAGGGTAGGACTCCCAAAGCCCGCTAACGTCACTGACGGCCGCTCCGCGGTCGCTTGAACTGGCGGAACAGGGGACGCCCCAGAAGCTCCCCCCGGCGCATCAGCCCGGGGCCTCTTCAAGTCGCCACCGGAGGGAGTGTCAGGCACCCCAGAATCCCGACTTGGCATAGACGCCGCTGCTGGAGGAGATCGAGCGCGCTTCTTCTCGGGTGGCGGGTTGGAAGCCATGGCGAGGGAGAACTCAAGGGCAAGAGAACAAAAGCACAAGAGTCCGAGAAGAAACGCAGAGAAGTGCGAAGGGAAGCTGCAATGTGGGTAAGACACCCTCTAAAAACTTCCCGGGTGCAATTCCAAGCGATTCGGAACTCTTCGAATACCCCGCATCGGCAACCGCTTCGGTAGCTAGACCGAGTGCCAATGACGGGTGGACCCAAGCCGCCTAACCGAAGCGGTGGGGTCAAGGAGTCAGTCTCCTGAGAAGGTGAGCCGGCAAGGCACTTCGGCGGTTCCCGAAGAAAGTCCCGCAACATGCAGAAGTGGCAGTCTTGGGAACCGCCGCAGTAAAAGCAACCATCAAGTGAGCGCACGCTCCCACAACCCCGCGGCCGTTCGTGCTCCGGCAGCGGTCAATTCGGGACTTAGAGAAAGTGCGCGGATCGGAAGAGACGGAGGTCCCACCTCGGGCTCGCTATCTCCCCCGAGATGGGCCCGGGGGCCACTGTCGGTACCTAAGATATGGGATACCCCCGCGCACAGGGTAAAATGCCTAAGGAACTCGCCCTTCTCCGCAGGGAGAGCTCCGAAGGCGCCACGCGTCCGGCAGGGCCGGACCTCCCTCTCCTCAGAGGAGAGCTCCGGGCCCGCCACGTGGCATACAGAAGCCGGACCTCCCCCTCCGTGGGAGAGAGGTCCGAAGGCGCCGCGTGTCCAGCGGGGCCGGACCTCCCTCTCCTCAGAGGAGAGCTCCGGGCCCGCCACGTGGCCAACAGAAGCCGAGCCTCTCCCTCCGCGGGGAGAGGTCCGGAGGCTCCACGTGCCCCGCGGGACTGACCCTTCTCTCCTCTAAGAAGGGCTCCGAGCCCGCCACGTAGCAGCAGAACGACGCTGCCTGCCCCGAACGATAGGCAGCGGACGTAAAGACGCCCCATACCTTGTTCGTACAAGGTATTCAAGGCCCGCGTCTTCCCAAGACGCGGAGACGCGGAGCACGCTTCTGTCAGGTGCCGTTGCGCCAAGTCGCATCACAGACTGGCGCACGGTGTCAGAACCTGCCAGCCAATAAACACCACGACAAGACATCCCATGCCGCCTGCGCCGTCATCAACCACTATGACTAGCATGCGGCATGGGCAGGGCGGAAAGTTGAAGACTCAGAAGCCTTCGACCATAGGCAACTACCGGCATAACTGCAGATACGGTAGATGATAGACAATCTTCCCGGGACCACCTGTCGGGTCCCGGCCCCCCTTGTAAGTTGCCCGAGTCTTGGACTATAAAAGGCTCGGTTAGGCGTCGATAGCAAGGGTTCGCACTTTGCAACTCATACGCTAGCCATACACTCTCAAGCTGTAACTCACCCCCGAGCTCAGGCCTCCGGTCCTGAGCAGCAAGCAATACAGCGAGCTCCATAGCTCACCGTGGACGTAGGGTTTTACGCTCCGGCGGCCTAAACCACGTAAAACTCATCGTGTCAAGCTCTTACTAACTAGTCCATCTGCGCAAGCTCTCTGCTAGAGACTAGCCCCACCGAAAAAAGAACCTCCGCGGGCTGCCCAGTGCAGGCCCGGGGGAAGTGTCGACTGAACATTTCGACAAAGTCCATATGCCGCTTCCCCTTCTCCTTCCTCGCCTCCTACCTATTCTCCTTCCGGTGGGACAACCGCGAGATTGAGTTGTAGTAGAAGTTGCTCGATCTCTTGGTGAGCTTGACCCAATTCTTCCTCGAGTTCATTGATAGCAGCAATGCTGATTTTGGATGGTGTCATCAGACTCAAGCAAAGCGGCTTGCTAATTTTGGATGGTGGCATTGGCCGCAATCAACTCATCGTTAGTATCAATAAGCTGTTGATCTAACCATTTAGCTATCTCAAGAACATCTTGAAACTCATCTTGGAGGTCAGTTTTACTCTCATGTAGCTCTTGGAGTTGGTGATTTAGGGTGAGGATGTGATCCTCACGCTCAGCGGGTTTTATCAAAACCTTCTAGAGCCGCTGATCTAAAGCTAGAACTTGCTCCTCAAGTTTCGCAATGCGTGCATCCTTAGCACGTATCTTATCCGCGTTCTCCTTACCTGCCATCTACGGGAAGGTTTGGAGAACAATGTTAAACCATCCCAGCAGTTAACTCCTAAACTTTTATCAAAGAACAAAAATTTAAAGCCTAGGTAGGTTATAAAATATACCAATCATACCAAAAAAAAGACTAGCTCCAAAATATTTCGGTGGATGGTTTTTGTCATATAATGACAACCATTGGAAAAGGTAAGAAAAAAATATTTGGAGCTGAAACCGGGCAAACTATTGAATACCAAACTTCTAGAGGACCTTTATAGCCTTCTAATGAATATTTATTTGCCTCAAACCAATTGACGGAACAGTTTGTATGGCAGTTTCAAGTGGTAGTTAGAGTGCTGGAATCTGGTTCAGTGACAGAACAATATTAAGTTTTTGGGAGCAGTTTAAAATCATTTAATGGCATGATTTGGACACGTGACCATAGAACATATTATAGAATAGGACATAATAGGTTCACAGGGAGATCTAGATGAGACGTTCAGTACAAAGAATTAAGGTATATTGATTTTTAAAGTTGCTATTGTGAGAACTGTTTTTAGACAAATGGATTTCAAAGAGAATGCATGCAATGATATGATTCGACCTACACGTTCTTACCATAAAAAAAGTAGGTCAAACATATTGACCATACGTTAATTCAGTGGCAACACGTTCTCTCATGACATAGTTACCCGTTTTCTACATGTGCTAAGTAACGTGGTTAGCGTACCTGCAGAAAATTCCTCACACATACACATATTCATCAAAAACAGTATAATATCATAAATAAAAGTTTACCTTCTTATCTGAGTATAAGTATGTCGTTACATAAAGTAAAGACAATAAAATAAAAGTTAGCTTGCCACCTGGATTACACACTAACATCTTTATATGGGCTACACTAATACGTGTCCTCGCCGTGCAAATAGTTTTCAAAAATAGGCCTATTTAATATTATACAATCCCGATCCGGCTTCGATACCATTTATAACAACTCTCTAGGATCATAGACTGGCCCCACATACCACCACTTATTTTTTGTGTGCACTTTGTCCTGGCCAAGTACGCTTAAACCGGGAGTACTTTGCAGGTGGGCTTTCGAAAAAGAAGTTATACCTTAATGGTATGAGTACTCTATCAATCCTATTAAACCGATATCACAGTAATGGATCTATGCCCCAAGACTTACCAAACTTATGTCCGTGTGCGAACATATCAGGTCAACTTGCTCGCTTGTTTATTGCCGTCGGCTTGGTCTCAGTGATAGAAACTGCAGCACGGCTCGCGCTTTCTCGCTGTACGAACTCATCAGCTCCTCGTGGCGGCACGGCCGACGGAATCATCAGATTCGTCGAGATCATCGGGGGAGAACAAAGTTAACGAAGGTTTTTAGTTGTTGACGGCGGTGTGATCTTGATCAACCTTCAGCGAAGCACTTCTTGCCTAGCGCCCCTTGTGGATGCTACGAAATCCATAAATATATGGGAAAACAAGAATGTAGGGAGCATAGGATGCAACAACGATGATCTAAACAATAACCTTTAGAGATTAGTATGAATAGAGAGAGCATTTAACTCAAGAATCATTAGTTAAGGTGGACTCTTGAAAAACAGACCGGATAGTGCATGCTTACTCTATTTTTAAATTATTTAGGACAAGAATTTTAGTTTAATTTTGAACTAGACTTTTTATTCTAACGGCATTAATTTAATAGTAGAGAGAGTATTGCTTAAGCTTCAGTTCGTCACTTTCCTGTCAGTTTTTTTTTTGGAGATTTGGACCGCAGCTTATTTTGATCTGGCATATTCGCATTCCAAATTTCAGGGGTTAGAATACACGCATTTCTGACTTCTGAAGAGAGGTTACGCAACCATTCACAACTGCTGACTGGATCAAGCCCATTAAATAACGTCATAACATCTAGGCCGTTACCCACAACCAAATGGGCCTGACATACCTTCCGGAGCCAGATCGGGTCGGTTTCTCAGCTTTCGGGCACCGATAGTCCACAAAAAGGCCCAGCGTAGAAAGAAACGGAAAGACGGACGATTTGATGTTTCCAATTGCTGGGTCGATCTCTGCATGAGAAGCCCGATCTGTGTAGGCTGGGAACAAGCCCAAGATTTACATTCGGCAATGGTTGGAAATTCTTGCTGCCATGCCACTAACGACAGCATTCCCAGTCTTTATTGACTACTACAGCGTACGAGCCCTTCACATTGGGTAGGAGTAAAGTTCACATCAGCCGAGAAATGGACCAAAGAGTCGCTGGGTCATGAGTCCTGACTCGTGAGCGCACCATTGCTGAAGTACTGCCAATGATACAGCACTGAATGGTAGAATTATATACTGCCACACTGCAAAGCTGAAGAGCTACGCATGAGGATGGGGGAAAGCAGCAGCTAGCAGTAGCATCTGCGGCGAATGGTAATATTCCTCTTTTTCGAGCTCCACGCCAGGACACAGAGCTCACAGCATCAAATGGATTAGGATCCTACATGCTACTGATCAGTACCGTCATCAACATCTTTGAATTCAGGCAGGCAGGCAGGCAACAGCAAGCTCGAGAAGAAGCTGGTGCTAAGCTAGACTAACTAGCGGATTAGCTGAAATTAAAGCGGGGTCATGCACTAGTAGAGGGAGGCTCGACTCTTCAGAGCCCGTGGCTGCTGTGATGCCGGTGGTGGTGGAGGAAACGCGCCGGCGAAGGAGCAGGTGCTGGTGGGAGTCCGGCGCCGCCGGCGTTACCGTTGAACGGCGTCGTGGTGTTGCTGAGGCCACCCGGGAACGGGAGGGAGGCGAGCGGAGGCGGCGGCGGGCACTGGTAGCACTTGGTGAAGAGGCCGAAGGTGTCGATCTGGTGGATGAAGTTGGTGATGCTGGCCCAGCCGCCGAAGCCGAAGCCGACCACCAGCACCCACGCCACCACGAACGCGTTGATGATGAACGCGCCCGTCCAACGCCCTAGGAACCTCGGCGGGGCCTCGACCGCATTCTGCACACAGGAATTAAGTGCGTGTACACAATGTCAAATCATGGTTAAAACGTTGAGGATTGGGTCATCATTTGTATGGAACTCAGCGTGCAAAAGCGCTCTGAGAGAGAGTACCAATGGCGACTTTGTCGGATGCTATGTTTTGATGTTCGTCGACATGGATCCCATCGGCTCTCGGTATAGCAGAGGGCAGAGGCAACGTTTAGGGACCCAATGATGCAGTACTAATCATGACAGATACGGAATCATAGGCCTTTTTCTAGCAGCACTTTGCCTTGTTGTAAGGTGGGACCCAATTAAACTGTTTAAGCTAGTCCCGTGAATATTTAGGCTGCCGTGCAAAGTGGCATCTACGCAGGAGTAGCTAGCATGGCGTGCCAGCGTAATTGAAAAAAAGCGAGCTACGAAATGCCCAAAGAACATAGGCGTGCGAGTGCTACGACGACAAGATAAAAGAAAAAAACCTATATATGCACGCTAAGTAAAACCATCAGGCAACAGCAAGGTAAAACTGTAAAAGAAAAACGTTCAATTAGGACAGTAAAAATGGAAGCAAGGAACATACCTCACGGGCAATGGCGGAGCGGAACGTGATCGTGTGCGCCAGAGCCGGGATGATATAGACGGTGAAGCTGACGAGAAGCGACCCCACGGCGGAGTTGATGGGCCCGAAGAAGGGGAAGATGATGGCGAGGAACCAGATGGGCACGACGACGGGGAGGCGCGCCGCGGCGCGCTTGCAGAGGCTGCGGCAGTCGTGGAGGCCGATGAGCTTCTCCCACACGAAGTAGAGCGGCGTGCAGGCGAAGCCGAAGGTGATGAACTGGTGGACGAGCATGAGGACGACGGCGGCGTCGCGGAACGCCGTGCGCGGCAGCAGCGCCAGCGCGTTGGAGCGCGTCAGCAGCTCGTCCCCGAACGCCCAGTACACGCTCGCCGCCGACGGCAGCGTCAGCGTCAGCACGTACAGCGTTGCCATCAGGTAGATCGCCTTGAACTTCTGCGGGCGCCACATCGCGTGCATGATCTCTCTGCATGCGCGCGCACACACAGTCAGTAGTCGCAAAATGCTGGTAGTAAAATGTTGCTACTAGCTACGAAAAGGAAGCGCTAAATGCTCGTATTACATCACTGACGTAGCTGACTAATCAACGTTATTGCTCCGATAACTTGTTGCGACAAGCCACGAAGAGGGTAAACGGGCAGCTACGACGACCTTGAGGCGCGCGGGTCCAGCCGTTGCCTCTCATTTTTTGCTTTCTTTGTTCATGCATGCAGACACTTGGGCGTCCGTGCCGTGTTTGTGCAAGTATCGTGTTGTTGCCATCTGCACAGAAGGAACCCCTCGGGTGGAGTGGCTCCCTTTGACTGTCGAGGCATGCAATGAATGGGAGTGAGATGAGAGATAGCCTGTCCTGCCGTGCCTGACGAGGTTCGTAAAAAGACACAGGAGGCTGAGGTACTTGTGTCAGTGTGTAAACCTGGAAGGCTGGAAAGGAGCAGGCTTGCACGGGTTTTTTAGCGTCAAGATGGAACAGTACAGCGCAGAGATGCGCTTGTGCCTTTGCCATTCGATACATGGCATGTGTAACCTGTAGCCCACACCGCCTGGCTTGGATGGTACGGTTGACGGGACTCTCCATGCCACTCCATCTGCGCACGTTTTACTTCCCCATCACTCAAATGTCCAATACTGCTGAAGTGCTGCAATGCTCTGCCGTGCATTCTTGCCCAACACGCGAGAAGCTAGACTACCGTGCGAGAACTTGTGCATGGCTGGCTATGTGCGCGCCTATCTACGTCTGAAATGAATAGGACGGAGGCCATGGCCTGGCTTAACTTAAAGTGTAAAAACCACCTTGTAGGTTGCTAAACTAAATAAGACTCAAGGGCCTATCGGATGATCACCCAGCAGAGTGTCAGTGGCCCAGCTCCATGTGGTCCCCAAGTGACAGGCGATACACAAGTTCATAGCTCCATCAGCATGGCATGTGTACGTGGCCTGTGCCTTTATCTTTTTGGGAACAAACTCATTTCATTCTTTGGTTTTGGCAGAAACGTAAGACTCACATTTATACTTGTAACATATAAAGTCGCAGTACTAAGAGCTTTATTCAACAGCGACACATATATAAAGGGTTTCTGTCGGCTTACACAGTAACAGCATGCCCGCCGAAGGTGTAGAGAATGTTTGTGGCCCCGGTGAAGTACAGCACCATCTTGGTCGGCCCAGAGTGCTTCACGCCATCAACCTGCTTGCGATCATACGCATCATCCACAGTGACTTGCATGCGTTTTGTTAGTGTGCACGCGTGCCCGGTTCGCTTACGCCAACTTATTGGGCTGTGTTCATCCATGGGTTCATGCGTGTGATGGTGACGTGGTTTTCATTAGGTGCGTGCGTGCGTACCTGGCCATGGATGAGGGAGGCGATGGCGAGGTACCACGCTGTGTAGGTGGTCATGACGAGGCCCAGGAACGACCAGATCCGGTAGTTGTGGAGCGACGGGATGAACACGGTGGTGGCGCAGCACGCGCCGAAGATGTACGTCCATGTCCGCTTGTCCAGCTTGTCGTTGATGTAGTAGATGTTGCTGCGTAGTGGATGGACACCGAATATCATTAGCCATAGGCTTCATGCAGGTGCTCATACCGGTAACAAACAAACAACTACTAGTACGCAGGACGAACGACGAACTGTCCGGTAAGATAGGGCAGGAAACTACTGTCCTGTCTTTTGTGTGCGTGCACGTACGTCTGTACTTAACTGAACACCGATGGGAGATGACTACAGATTCAATGGCCGAACGACTTAGATCAATTATGCATTCTACCTTGCGCACGCGATCAGCTGGATGACGGAGCCGAAGAGCAGGAAGGTGCAGTTGAAGGCCAAGCCGACGTTTCTCCAGTGCCACCCCAGCAGCCCGTCCAGCACCTCGAACCACTGCAGATGCAATGTTCAGACGTCGGCCACATGCAACTAGCTTGCAAGACTGAAGTAGCCTATGTATGCATAATGTGCATGTGTTGTTTCTTCTTGTCACCTGGATGACATGGTTCCTGAAGTCCGCCTTCTCCCTCTCCTTCCTGGTGCGGTACTCCACGTAGAGGATGCTGATGAGGTAGGCGGTCCAGCTGCCCATCAGGCCGTAGAAGAGCTGGAACAGGATGCCGCTTAGCATCCCCAGCTGTGAGAACGAGTAGGGCAGGGTCAGGAGCACCTGCGCCACCTGAAGAACGACCAACATGCATGAGATCTACTTGTCCACAACAGCGTTAACCGACTAGTAGTTGATCTTAGGAAGGAACCGAGGAAATGGCAGCGATCTATCGTGGTCGAATAGTCACCTGGTTGGAGGCGCAGCTGAACCAAGCGTCGTAGGCCGAGCCGCCGTGCCAGAGCAGGCCAGAGAGGCGCGACTTGACGGTGTTGGAGTCACCGTTCTGCTCCACCTCCACGTACCGGCCGACGCCGACCGTCTCCGGCGCCTTCTCGTCGGCGAAGCTTCCGGCGGTGGCCAGCTCACCCATGACCGATCGGTCGCACTTGTTGCTCGCCCGAGGAAGATTATAGTGGAGCTCTCTCTTAGTAGCTTTTTGGTACGATGGAGCTGAGAGGTGAGAGCTGCCCGAGTCGACTGAGGAGGAGAGGATGAGACCGGAGAGGGTGATATATATGGACTGAGCGAGGTGGCGGCCAAGTGAAGCAAGACTGCGGCAGGTTCGACAAGTGTGGATAAAAAAACCGTCTTTCTCCTAATCGTTCGGTTCCTTTCCATGAGCTCTTTTGGCCTGAAGCGGATGAAGAGAGAGAGAGAGAGAGAGAGAGAGAGAGAGAGAGAGAGCTAGGTGCGGCTTCCTGAAATTTTTTTCTTGAATCGTATGCCTGGCTGTGCTTCTTGGGGAGCGTATCATGGGAAAATTTTTAGAACCAGCTGAGGATCGAAGAATCGGAGAGGAAGGATAAGAACACAGAGGGAAAAGATAGGAGGGAGATTAGAAGAATTGTATAGCTCATTCAGTTACAAGTTGTTCGATAATCCCCTCTCTCTCAATCGTTTTAAGGAGCAAGACTCCACACGATGCACGCCACCAGATGGGCCGAACACACGTGAGCTGGGCCTGATGACCCGCGAAGTAGAACGAGGGGCTGGTGGCGCCGTCTGGTTTTCCGCCGAACTGACATGATCCAATTGTGACGGTGCACGCGCAACAGCCCTGACAGAGAGCCAGCGCGCAGGTTAAAGCATTTAAATAATGACGAATTTGCAAAGAATATTAGTACAAGCCGTGTCAACACGCACTATCATATTGCGCCGCGCGCGGCAATTGGATAATGGAGCATGTAGTATACGGGATGGGGAAAGAGAAAGAGCGCGCGACGACGCTGCGGAGGCTTATGATTAGCGTACGTGCCGGCGTGGCCTACGACGCGGAACGATCGTGGTTTCCAAGCTCGCGCGCGCGCGTCCCGACCTGATAATTCTTTCTGCTCCGTCCCCAGCATGGAGCCCCTGGACAACCCGCGCGCGCGATTAGCACCCGTGCCACGGCGAACGTCGCCGCCCCGCCGGCACAGCGCAGAACCGAGTGCAGCTCGCTGTGACGCCCGCGACGGCGCATGATTGCTCACCTGTGCTACCAGTGGAGGAGCGTTTCTGCTTTCAGCCACTTTCCGCTCCCCCACGCCACGCCGCCTCGCGCCGTAGCTACGCCAAGCGCCTAGCCAGGAAAGGCGCTTTTGCCGGTTTGCCTTGGTGAGCCGCGCCCCTCCACGGCGCCACCACGGCCCCTCGGAAAAAGGGCTTGAAACCTCGCGCGGGCGCGGGGCGCACCTCCACTAGTCCGCCCAAACGCGCGCGCCACTACCACCACCCTCACGGCGGGTCACCGGGCACTGCCTCCGGGCAAGCGAGGCCCGTGCTCGTCAAGGTGGTGCGCGACGCGCCCAGGGGCCGCGGCCACCTGGTCCGGGGACATTCCGCCCTTGACCCCGGCGGGGTGTTCCCCGCTTTGGGGGCCTTTCCAGGCAGTGGGTTCTCGTGCGCGCCCCACGACCTAAACAAAGAGAATCCCCTCGCTCTCCGTGGCATCGCTGGCTCAGCCGTTCTGTCACGGGGGGAGGGGGGAGGCTGCAGAATCCAGACGGATTTAATCAACTAGTGGGTCCGTTAACCCTGGTCCCAGCTCGTCGTTCCTAGCGTGAGCGCGGTTCTTGAAGTAACCAGCCATGGCGGGCCGGGGGGGGGAGGGGGGGAAGAAAATTTGCCGAGGGATCGACGTGTCCGCTCTCCCCATTGGCTAAACGAAGCCCTAACCACGGCCGGCCGGAAATGCTGGCCGGGGAGCAAGAGCCCGTGTTGGTTGCAGCGGCGTGACGCGCGCGCCGACGCCGGCGCTGCACCGATCGATCGAGCTCGAATCTAGATGTCGGGGCCACTCGATCTGGTTATTTCTCCGAGTAGGGGCCACGACCGTTCCGGATAACCGTGCCGAGCCGTCTTCATCCGAGTAGTAAGATTGTCGACGCGCTAATCCTGGAAAAAGTTCGGCTACGCGCCATATGGTAAGTGTCGCAGCGTGCATCTTTATTTTTTCGACTTCCAGGGGACAAGAATGGGATGAAACACATGCCGCTGCAATGACCTGACTCAATGCATATGCAAAGTATGGGGAATTTACAGGATCCAAACTCCAAAACGCTTGAAAAAGTTCCATGCCTCCTCTTCTCGGGATGGAGCTTTGCTGTGAGGACAGAATCTACACTAGAATCGGTGCGAGCTTCCCAGCTCCCGACTTCCGCGAGGTGAAAAAGCAAAGGCTGCATGAGTGCTCATTCAATCCGTCTGCTGTCATTTCAGCATGGACTATGAAGAGTATCTTTGACAGCTCGGCAGCAAAACTCTTTCAGAGGACTAAGCTGGTCTTCGTTTTCGGGCCTCCAAATTGAAGTGTGCACGATATGCGTTCCTACGTACCTAGTAGAACTCTATCATTTTAGGCTTAGAAACAATCACTCAATTTGAATATATGGTTGGAGATTCTTATTTTATTCTAAAGTTATGAAAGTTGAAAAAGACTTTTTGAGATGTGCAAATTCTCAACCTAGTTGATGGAATACAAATAAGTTTATGAAAAGATGTCTACTTGTCTAGTTGGGCGATTTAGCTTTTAAGGACCAATAACCTAGTCTATATAATATTGTTAGAAAGAAAAGTGATGATACTATTAATGTGGTTTTACAATCTAACCCTTTGAGCATCTCTTTTAAGAATTCGCTACTTGAAGATTACTTGGTTGCTTAGCATTACCATGTAGCTAGAGTTATGAATATTCAACTAGCGGATCAAAGAGATGTTTTCATTTGGTTGTTTAATCAAAATGGAACAGAGCAGGGTCTCCTAAACTGTAAATTAGGCACTACACGGATCGAGGAGGCGTTTGTAGCATTCTTATCAAGCTGGCAGGTCCTAACAAATACTTGAAGGCAAGCATTGCAGTTTCTTCTCACCTCTGAAAGACACTTTCTTTACGCCCTCTTTGTTTTTTTCCCCAAACCGTACCGTCTCTTCGAGGAAAAAATAAAAGAGCGGTAAAGAAAGTAGTATCGTCTCTTCAGCACAGAAAGTTGACACGTTCTGCGAGCTGCAATCTTTTGAGCGCCCATTTTTGTTCTTATGTGCAAGCTGGCTCTGCCATGAGTTGATGAATAGATTCCCTCTCGAATGGATCCTATAATTCGCCATGAGTACACATGGCTTTGCTGCTTGTGTGATACAGAAACTACTGAACACAACCAAGGCCAAGGTGCCCAAGCATCCCATCAGAATTCTCATGCATAATGTCCCTAATTCAGTGGATTTCTCCCATCGGAATGTAGATGATCTGGGAAGGGGTTTTACCAATAGTCAGGAATTGGAAAATCTTATGCACTAATGCATAGTACTGAAAACAGAAGCATTCCTCTGGAGGACTGGAATCCACAGTGAAGAGACGTGGAAGGATAATGGGATGTTCGCGAAGACAGTGACGTGGAAGGCGCCTTGGTTTCTCTCTCAATGCCAGGAAGGAGAAGAGGTAGTAGAGAGCTGAGAGAGCTTTTGCTGTAATGTTTTCTGCCTCCATTTGTGGAGTATTTGGTGCTTCTTTGCTAAATACGGTACTGTAAACGCTGAACGGTCTTTTGCTTTATGCAAGTGGGACTGGGGCCCGACCCTTTTATGCTAAAAAATACTTTCCTTGGGATTACACAATGTAAAATAGATGTGCCGGTTAACAATGCATTGTCGTCTGATGTGTCTGACGGATGGCCGATGCAGAATATAAAGCTGCCAAATCGTCATGGAGCGCAGGTAGCGTAGCACCAAAGCCTTCTCAGCTAGAAGCCGTAGCAGCTCAAACTTTAATCGGCTGAGCTACAGCTGTAAAGACTAGACGGAGGATTTCGCCTTCTCGTTTCTGTTTGAAACGAACTTACAATACGATAGCGCTATTCGTTGAAGCGTTCAGATAAGAGCGGATCGCCTGAAGTGACTCTGCTAATTGGAAGAGGCATGGAAGCGTGAAGCTCTGGTGCGTCTACTGTACGTGTTGCCATGATTTTGGGACCTGCTGAGTACTCCACTACCCCGCCCTTCCCTTTGAGGTTGTTATTCAATCACCATAGCTAGGCATGCAATACCTTCACGCTGTCTTTTTCTTAGCCAACTTATTAGGCATGCTGAAACTCTCCCATCTTTTTTATCGCGTCACCTGAGATTCTGCTTATTGCAGCCCGCGGACCTAGCCCTAGCAAGCGTGCCCGAATTGAAATTATACCGTCCACTTTGCTACCTCTCCTTGACCACCGTAGATTCTAATCTGGTTCTCTTAATCTCCATGGAAGCATCCCATGATACGATCCTTCGTTTTAGGTTGCGTATCTGCGCTCGGAGCCTCGATCTGTATGATGCTTTTTTGGCACCCGATCGATCGAAGCCGGGGCATGCCACGCCACCGCAAAAGTGCCTTTTCTTCGAGTCACCGAGCAAACACATGGGCCACCGCCCGGCCGCGCGCGCGCGCCTGGCAGCAATGAATAGCGGGCGAGCACGAGAGGACGAGAGCCCGTGAAGGCGGGGGAGCCCAACAAGCGATAGCCGTAGCAGGAGCTGTGGGCGCGCGTCGGTCTCAAGCATGCATGCATGGTCCCGATCGAGGAAGGCGTCGCCACGGCCGCACGGGCTTCCGCAGGAAAGCACGCGCGCCGCACGCAGGCGCAGATTTAGCAAAAGCGCGCGAGCTTTGACCCGGCGCGCGGTACGCGCGTCTGTCTGCTCGAGCGCGCCATGGCCGGGGCGCAGGACGGGGCGCAAGAGCAGCACCATGATTAGCGGCCTTCGTCATCGCCCGTTCGAGACCCCCATCATTTTGTTCCCCTGAGCGACGCCATCACGCCCACCCTTGCGACCTTGCTTTACCTAGCTGGCACGCGAGGACGGTCCAGACTACAGTCGCGTTTACGACAGGAGCGCCGATCCCTACGTGCCGGTTTAATTTGTCAAGCTTGTTGTTTATCAGTTATCACGGCAGGCTATTAGAGTAAATCACGGCAGGCTATTAATTAGAGTATTGGTCCGTTCCTATACGTCGAGCAAGGAGGCGACGTTGTCCGGGATTAAGGTTCGAGCACGCTCAAAGGCTCTGCTGGACGACGATGAGATCAGGTCGAAGTCTCGCCTTTTTCGGCGGCATCGCAGCCCCAAAGCCCCCGGCTGCGGCCAAGTTCGCACAGCGTCCGCCTGTGGCTCCGTGCTAGAAAAGGCGACCAAAAGACGGGCGGCGTTCTCAGATCTGCTTTGCCCGCAGTGCTCATTTGACTTGTGCTCTCCGGCCGGCCTTCTATATACGTCGTTGGCCAACCAGCAGGAGCCGTCGGATGAATGATCCAGCGTACATGCAGCCTGTGTTGCCAGTCGTCACCAGCTCCTCCCGATCAGAGCGTCAAGCATGAGGGAGAGATGCTGAAATGGCTAATGATGATGACTTTTGCACAGGGAGGGGGAATCTTAGAGGAACAAAAGCCAGCAGCAATTGACATATTGGCAGGCTCGTCCCCGTCTCGGGCCTTTTAATCATGGCAGTCCATGGAATCGGAGCACAGCATAAGGAAACCATGTGACACCTGCCCCCATGCTAATCGATTTGGGTTAGGCATGTCATGCGTTTGTCCAGAATGATCTTTTCATTTTACCATATTGTGCGTCGTGAGCTGACCTGAAGGTTGAAGAGACAAGACTTATAGCGGCCGTTCGGTAATTTTCACTAGTATCTTTTGCCTTTTAAGCTTAAATCTTCAGTGCTGAGGCAGCAAGCAGTTCTAGTCGGTTTAACTCACAACTCTTAGAGTCGGAGCAGCAACTCGTCTGATCCGCTCCAGCCCATGAACCTTGGAATGACGAAGGTGAATTCGCCAGAGTTGCGAAAACAGGATGCCAAATTCGAATAAAAAACGTGTAACAATTTGAACTTAATCCTTCTGTCTGCAATAACCACGAGATCGATTGGTTGGAGTTCCTTCAGTTCAGAGCAGTACTGGATTTAATTAACGGGGCTGCTAACTGCTATGGGGACCCAAGCCCACCTTCCCAGTTCAAATTTTCCATGGGAGAACAAAACGGGGGCAGAAGAGGTGTATGGTCGAGGGACAATGATCAAGGGATCGTCGGCAGCAATCAGTGCCCCTACAAATTTTTCGACATATTTTGCTACTAAATAAAATGTCTGTGGCAAGGAATATCATGACAGTTTATTACTAAACAAATTGGTATCTGACATATGCCTGAATCTATAACTAAGATACATGTGGCCCAAATAAGGCCCATTTACGTGGAGACGCACATTTGGCCCACAGACGTTTGGTCCTTTGCCACTGACATTTGCGTACGCTATCCCTTGCCACAGAAATGTGGCCCAAATTGGTTCCTTGCCAACAGACATTTGCCACGAACGTTTGTATGTATGCCGTGAAAGTTCCTAAGACGACCTCTATCTTTTGCATACGTCTGAGTCTGTAACATACAAATGTCGCTCAAAAACTCAGCAACCCGGATTTTGATATTGTGGCTAGAGCAGTGTAACTGTAGGTGCCGCAGAAAATATGATTACAAATCGAACTGAAGGCAAATTCCCTTCCCATCCGGATCTGGTACCAGTAGATAAGAAAATCCAGCCAAAATTGTCGTCATAGCAATCTGAAATTCTACCCGTGCGGCAGAAGAAATTATGAGTGGTAGCTTTTCAGATCGTGACCTGTGTGAGAACTGGAGCTTTCGCCACTAGCAGCCGCAAAACCAACTGCAGTAGGTGTTTTGAGACGACTCTACGGTCTTGAGCCAGTATCACACCGAGGGGTGCTGCGTTGCACAGCACCGGATAACACACATCAAAAGTACAAAGCGGAAGCAAAGTTTTATTACATAAATAGGTTTATAAACATTTGTATAATAAATTATGTTCCGTCTACACTCACGGGCGTAGACTACGCATCGAGTTCACGTTCAGCCCGTGAACGTGTCCCCGCTAGCGCGCACACACACTAACACGGCGGTGTGCACGACTCCCACTCGACGGGGTTACCCTCCTGGGGTTCCGTATCCTCCTCGGGAGTCTCTTCCTCATAGAACCCTGCAAAAGCTTCAAACACAAGCAGTGAGCACGAAGGCTCAGCAAGACTGACCCGCCTCTCCTATACATGGAACTTCTACATGATGGGTACAGGGTACATGAGGTAAATAATTTGCAAAGGACTCGCCTAATTATTTGAACCTTACTTTCAATGTTTTAGCAGCAGGTTGTGGAGAATCTTACGCTAAGGCACATGAGAGAGTTGCAATCAAACAAGAAACAAATTTCTCTCATGTACTTTGCCCAAAGTTGAAAAGAACTTTAGTTAGCTCTAGGCTGCATCAAATCATTTACAATCAAAGTCCATCATTCAATCGACAATATTTTTAACATGTATCTAGCCTGTTCTTTCTACGTCACGGTACAGTGAACAAGTGGTACTCACTGACCGCGAGAGACGGCGGTTATAATCAATTTACACCTGCAGGGGTACCCGAATAACTCGTCACATACTCCCGTACTCGATGTTGTCTACAACAACCATCACGGACGCCGTACGCAAGCACCTTTCAACCGTTAGGCAAATATTGAACCGGTCCTATCGTTCCGAGCAAGAGGTCTCTGCACGCGCATCTCAGTGCCTCCAGCCAATTTACACTTCGAGCTCTCAACCTACCCTCTGAACGAGAGACAATGCCTCAATACCCAGCTAACCGAGTTACAACAGTTTTCCGGTTCCCATATAGCCGGTAGGCCTTCGGTATTGTTCTAGCTTGTTCAACAGGCCCGCACACAGCTCGGTCCTCAATCGACACAAGCGAAGCTATAGCACACAGGCCCTAAAGTTCTGCTACCCTTACTCTCCGCTCGGTCTTATTTTTCGTGCCATGTGTTTCATTTGCTATCTTAACCCGAGCGATGTGCCTCTAGCCTATTCTCGCGAGTAGTTCCAACTACTCGATTTGTACCGAATCCTACTCTATCTTAGCATTGCATTGGCTAACAAAGTTTTCAATCCTAATCCCAACCCATGGTTTTCTTGGCTATGCATTTAGGTTTCACACAAGACTCTAATGCAAGAGATAAATGGTACGCAAAGGAAATGCTTAAAACAATAAAAATTTGTAAAGAGGTTAATGTAAACCTGAGCTTGCCTTGCTGCTCTTGATCGTAGGCTAGCTGCTCTTTCGGAGTGACAAAGTCTAAGACTTTGGGATCCTCCTCAACCTTAGCGACTACATGAGGCAATAAGTATATGTATGAGTTTAAATGCATTTGAATGAATTTAACTTGTAAAGACTATAAGTCTTACTAGACAGACCTAATGACTCTGAAATTTTTACCGTGGTTTGGTTACAAACTAAACAGAGACTTGGCCAAGTTTTATTTGCAGCAAAGCTCATTTGAACTCTCCACAAATAATTATGTACTTGACATTAATTGGAGCTCTTAGCATTTTCTAGGAATTTTCATGGAGCAAGCCATGACTTTCTGAAAAATAGATTTTCAGAGGGTTCTAATGGAGTTGGTCTCACTTAATTTGAAGGTTCTTATCTAAAGATATGAGCTAAACAATTTCAGATAAATTCTGAAAATGTTTCTGGACATTTTCTATTTTCTCTGGAACAGTTTTATTAATCACACCATTAGGTGGATCAAATGAGCTCAAATGGATCTGAAATTTTTAGCTCAGGGATATTTTGGTGAACATCCCAGCAAGATTTTAGAATTTTTCTCCAAAGAGTTCTCCGGTTAAAATTCTAACCAATTTGAACTTTGAAGAATTAATTCTGGAGAAATAGGGATTTTCATGAAGTGAAGCTTGATTTGCTGGAAAGTACACACAGAGCTGAATCCAAAAAAATTTGGTTCACTCGATTTGGAGTTCCCTAGCAAAAGTTATGAGGATTTGAAGTTTGAACTAAATCTGAAAATCGTGAAAAAGTTTAAACCGCTGCGCGTGGGACCGGGGCTACGTGTCAACTCCTCATCGGTCGACATACGGGGCCGCAAATTTCTTAGCACGCAGCCGCACCCGATCCGTGCCACAGCGAATCCCGGGGTTTAAAATATCGGTTGCTGACGCGTGGGTCTGGGGGCTTCGTCTACCTCCCGCCTCCCGCGCTCGGCCGCCGCGACACCTCGCCGGAGAGCTCGCCGGTGGCCTCTGTGGTGCGCAAAACTCCATGATTCTGGCCGCCTGTGCCTAAATCCACCTGGAAAACATGATGCTGGGCTCAGCTCGTCATGAAAATCACCGGCACATGGTCGGCGATGAGCGGCAGCTTCGGAGGAACTCCGGCCATGTCGGCCGGCCTTCCTAGCACCCCAACCGATCTATCAAAAGGTCATCGAGCACCAGTGGACCCTAGGAAAGATCGACATGAGCTTCACGGAGCTCGGAAATGGGTGTACTGGGCTGTCACCGTGCGACCTAGTCCGAAAATCGGGGATTCTCCTAAAACTCAAAGAACAGTGACTTTCCTCAACGGTTCTTCGTGGTTTCTGCTCTTATGGACTCGTACGGGCACCTAGAAGTGCTTCCCTCCGTGAAAGGATGAGTGGTGAGGTGTGGACTACGAATTTTGCGGATCAGTCCAAGCATCCCTTTTGCATACCGTCGCAAAATCGAGAAATTCCGGCGTGAGTAGTTTATGTCGTGCCACCGGGGCTTGCGGTAATGAAAGAGGGACTGAAGGCGAACCTTTTTGCTATTCACAGCTCGGAGAACGGCGGACTGTGGTGGCCGGACGGGTCATCCCCGTGAGGGCGACTCGAGCTGAACCGGGGAACGAAAGAACGTCGCGGTGGAGCTCGGGAAGGGTTGCTCAGGGTCTAGAACCGGCGCGAGGGCGTCAAGGAAGACTCGGCGCACCCGGTGCTAGCCTCAGATCGCCGTAAAAACCACAGGATCGGCCGGGCGACGAGGGACCGAGTGCTCAACCGAGCGGCGCGGGATTTGAGTTTGCTGGGTGAGAACGCGTCGGGATAGCGGTGAGAAGCACCGGAGACGGCTCGGGCGCCTAGATAAGGGCCCACGGAGGCGGTTCAGTGGCCAGGGGCGGCAAGCAGCTGCTGTCCTCGTCGTTTTCTTGCCGTGGCGGCAGCTCGGTCGGGCGCAAGAACCCGAGATCAAGTCTTCAGTCGGTTCTTTGAACTGTGCAGCTGACATGTGGGTCCCACCCGAGTTTTAACCTCTGAAATTAACTTCCTCTCACTGCTACAAACAATAATCCCCCTAATACCCCCTAGGATTTGAATTATCTACCACATGCCCATTTGGAATTGGTAGAATTCAAATTGTGAAATGTTTGACCAAATTTCAGCACATATGTAGTTTGAAATTCAAATAAAGTTTGAATTTGCTAGACCTAGCTCATGTCAAGATCAACTCCAAATGGAGCGAAAATTGGTGTGTGAGCTCACAAAAATATGCTGAGTAATAATATCCCTCCCACTTTTGAATTATTAGGATGGAAATAGTTTGAATTTGAATTTGAGTTCAAACCACCCTCTTTCTAGCTATATCCAAAAGGACTTCAAAAAGGGTTTGAATTTTGGTGAAACTTGGCATGGACATTCCTAGCAAGGTGTAGGATTTTTTCATATGCTCAGCCCCTATATGATGCATGTGAGAAATGCCACTTTTGCACTTGGTGAGTTTATCCTCTAATGAGCATGTTGATGGTGATTACTTGCTCTTCAATTGTATTCATCAAGTTTCTTCAAATGAAGGTTGTGTGTGGTGATGAATATTTTAATATGTGCCAAAACTTAGGCCCTTACATTCCTCCCCCCTTAAAAGAATCTTGTCCCGAGATTACAAGGTGAAAATGAGAGAGAGGACGGTGGAAAATTACCGTATATGCGACGTGAAAAAGTCGGGGTAGTTAGCGCGAAGAAATCCTTCGCTCTCCCATGTCGCTTCGTCCATGGAGTGATTACTCCATAGAACCTTGTAGAACCACAACGTACGATTGCGTGTGGTTCGGGCCTTTTCATCAATAATCTGAACCGGTTCCTCCCGATACGTGAGATCCTGTTTCAGTTCTTCTATGTCCTCCAGCTAAATGGTAGTTTATAGCTTAAGACACTTCCTCAGTTGGGAAATGTGAAAGACGTCGTGCACACCGAAAAATGCTTCTGGTGATTTTAGCCGGAATGCTACAGATCCACATATTTCGGTAATCTGAAATGGACCGATGAATCGGGGTGCCAACTTTCCCCTCACCCCGAGTCTGTTTACGCGCTTCATTGGAGACACACGTAGATATACGTGATCTCCGACTTCGAATTGTAGTGGGCGCCTTCTTCGGTCCGCATATTGTTTCTGTCGGGATTGGGCGGCTTTTAGGTTCGCTTGAATCAGTCGAACCTTTTCTTCCGTGTTATTGACAAGATCAATCCCGAACGTAGCCCTTTTGCCAAACTCACACCAATTCAGTGGTGTGCGGCATTTTCTTCCATATAGCGCCTCGTAAGGCGTCATCTTGGTGCTGGCTTGGTACCCATTGTTGTACGAGAACTCGGCCAACGGCAAGTGATCATCCCAATTCTTGCCGTGGTTGATAGCGCAAGCTCGTAGCATATCTTCTCGAATTTGGTTTACCCGCTCAGTTTGTCCATCTGTTTACGGGTGGTATGCTGAACTACAGATCAACTTTGTCCCTAATGCAGCGTAGCTGCTCCAAAAAACGGGACACAAATAAAGTGCCCCGATCCGATATGATGGTACGGGGTACGCCGTATAAGCATAGGATCCGTGAGATGTACAGTTCAACATACTTCTTGGCGTTGTAGTTGGTGTTGACCGGGATGAAATGAGCAACTTTGGTGAGCCAGTCGACGATCACCCACACAGAATCATGTTTCTGAAAGCTGGTGGGTAAACCGACGATGAAGTCCATGTTCACATCCTCCCACTTCCAGACAGGAACGCCCAGTGGGTTTAGCAGTCCCGGTTTCCGCATATGATTTGCCTTCACCCTTCGGCATGTATCACACTCGAACACATACTTTGCAATCTTCTGCTTCATCCGTGTCCAACAAAACATGCTTCTGAGATCTTGATACATTTTGTTGCTGCCGGGGTGAATAGAAAACTTTGACAAGTGAGCCTCATCAAAGATTTTCTTCCGTAACTCCGGGTTACGGGGTACGACAATCCGATCCTTGAACCATAGGGCGCCGTCTCCGTCTTTCCGGAAACATTTCAGCTCCCCACTATCTATACGTCTCCGCAAATGCGACATGCCCTTGTCATGTTTCTGAGCTGCCGCTATCTCTTCATGGATGGTGGGGATCAAAGCTAAGTTGTAGAGAGCTACCTGTGGAATCACATATAGTGGTGGTTCGCTCTCTTCCAACGGTGTGATGGTCAGATTGTTGACGTGTGACTTGCGGCTCAGCGCATCTGCCACTATGTTTGCCTTGCCGGGGTGATAATGGATCTCTATTTCGTAATCCTTTATCAATTCTAACCATATTCGTTGCCTCATGTTCAGCTCCTTCTGAGTGAATATGTACTTGAGGCTCGTGTGGTCAGTATATAAATGTACGAGGTTACCGAGTAAGTAGTGCATCCACATTTTAAGTGCAAGTACCACGACAGCGAGTTCCAAGTCGTAAGTTGGATAATTATGCTCATGGATTCTGAGCTGCCGTGACCCATACGCGACCACTCTTCGGTCTTGCATCAACACACATCCGAGCCCAATGCCGGATACATCGCAATACACATCGAAACGTTTTGTTTTCTCTGGCTGCGGCAAAACCGATGCTGATGTTAGGTGCTTGACTAAAGCCTTGAATGTTGCTTCACATGCTAGACTCCAAACATATTTGGTAGCCTTCTTCAGCAGCTCCGTCATCAGCTTGGCAATCTTTGAGAAGTTCGGAATGAACCTCCGATAATATCCCGCGAGTCCGAGGAAACTTCGTACCTCGTGAACAGTTCTCAGGGACTTCCAATTCAGCACTTGTGTGATTTTACTCGGGTCTACAGCGATGCCCTCCGCTGAGATGATATGCGCGAGAAAAGGCACTTGCGATATCCAGAACTCGCACTTGCTGAGTTTCGCGTATAGCTTGTGACCCCGCAGCCGTTGCAAGACTATACGCAGATGCTTCTTGTGTTCTTCCTCTGACTTGGAATACACCAATATGTCATCGATGAAGATTACGACAAACTTGTCCAGCTCCGGCATGAATACCGAATTCATCAAATACATGAAGTGAGCTGGAGCGCTGGTGAGACCGAAGGACATAACCAGGTACTCATAAAGTCCGTACCTCGTCGAAAAAGCTGTCTTCGGAATATCCTCAGCACGTATTTTAATCTGGTGGTACCCGGATCTTAAGTCCATCTTGGAAAAGATCCTTGCTTCGACCAACTGATCAAACGACATGTCGATCCGTGACAACGGGTACTTGTTCTTGATGGTTACGGAGTTTAGTGGACGATAGTTCATGCAAAGCCGCAACGTCTCGTCTTTCTTCTTCACGAAAAATGCTGAACAGCCCCATAGCGAGGAGCTCGGCTAATAAAACCCTTCTCCAGCAGGTCCGTTGGCTGAGTCTTCAGTTCAGCCAATTCCTTGGGCGCCATCTTGTACGGCCTTCGGGATATTGGCATGGTTCCTAGTGCAAGTTCAATCTTGAACTCCACCTCTCTGTCGGGCGGCATCCCCAGTAAATCATCCGGGAACACGTCAGGGAACTCTCGGACCACTGGAATATCTTCCAATCTGATGGTTGTGGATTGATAGACACTTGGAAGTTTTATTTCTGTACTGTCCAGAAATAAGGAGTGAGATCCGTGCACTTCTGAGTTCAAGTGCACGATTCGAAGGACGATGTCTAAAACAGCGCCGTGGCGGTTTAACCACAACATCCCTAAGATGACTTCGACCTTCTGTCCCTCTAACATTATGAGAGACGTAGGGTACACTCTACCCGCTAAGCGTAATGGTGCTTTCGAAACCATTACGCTTGCTAAAATCTTCCCACCCGGTGAACAAATCAAATATGGACCATCGGTGGGTAGTATTGGCAAGCTGTGTTTAGCAACGAAAGCTTGGCTAATAAAATTGTGTGTGGCGCCTGAATCAAACAATACTATGGCGGGATGCTGATGGAGTTGGAACATACCCGCAAGGATTGGCTCACCCTCCAGCACGTCCTCTACGGCAAGTTGGTGGACAGTGCCAGGCCTAGGGTTCGCCCGCCGCGCATTAGTGGGATTCCGGGGTTGATTCCTCCCCGAGAACTGCGGTGCAACTCCACCACCTTGCCTCTCCGGACAACTGGTGGCGAAGTGTCCGGGACGATCATATTTGTAGCATGTGGCTGCTGCTTGGCCGGTGCTTGGGGGACGAAAGCACGGCATGCACTGCTGAGGTGCATACGCACGCAGCATCGCCCGCTGCTGTTGTTGTTGCTGCGGAGGTGGAACTGGTAGTGCCAGCCTGAATGCCGGTGGAGAATATGGCCGACTGCGGAATGACATCGGCCTATGTGGTGGCTGCCAGCGTGGACCCGATGGTGGGCGATTCACCATCCGATATTTTTGAGAAGGACCACCTCCTTCTCTGCTGCTTTGCGGCGCACGTCGCTTCCTTTCCGCCACCGCTAACTCCTTGCCGGAGTCTTCCTGAACAATCACATCATAATTATGTCATTGAGGCTGCCGCGATTGAATATCGCCAGCTTGTCTTTGAGGAGCGGGTTAAGCCCCTGGTAGAAGTGATCCCGCCGCTTCTCGTCAGTATCGGCGTGATACGCCGCGTAGAGCGCAAGGTCATTGAACGCCCTAGAATATTCTAGCGCGTTTCGGCTCCCTTGCTGCAGGCGTAGGAACTCCTGCGTCTTTCTCTTCATGATACCCGGCGGCATGTGATAGGCCGTGAAGGCTGTCCGAAATTCTGCCCAGGTCATAACTCGGCCGGTGGGCCGCGAATCACAGTAGTTCGCCCACCACGCGCTCGCGGATCCTAGAAGTTTTTGGACCGCGAACTGAGTCTTGCGCCGCTCAATCACTTGGAGCAGCCCGAACTTCATCTCCATCGTGCGGAGCCAGTTGTCCACATCGAGGGGTCCATCCGCCCTTGAAAATACCAAGGGATGAGTAGCTAGAAAATCGGAGTAGGAGCTTTGTTGGCGCTCCTCACGATCTTGACGCCTCTCTGGTCGAGGCGTATTTGCAATGAGAGTTTGCAGCATCTCCGTGTGCTGCTGATGAGAATCCGCCATTGCCGCAACGATGTCGGCCAATGTAACCGTTGGCGGTGGCGGTTGTTGCTGTTGCTGTCTCGAGGAGTCCTCGGGAGGCTGTTGGGAGGTCTCTCCCCCCTGACTGGAACCCCTAACGTTCGGGTTGGCACGAGTACGAGTCATTCTGAAATTCAAAAGAGCAGCGATCAGCACATGTCATACTTAAAAATTCCATATGCAACAGTAGGTATTGAAGTGACACATGAATAATTTGCACAACATTCACATATATTGATAAAACATAAACTTTATACAAGATACATTAGTCTCGGATCCCCGAGAAGTCGTGCTCATGTCGTCACTATCTATACATGCACTACTGTCTACATGACATGTCACCGATTACAAAAGTTTGGGTTACATCACCCTTGTTGCCCTGCTTGGCAACAGTAACCCCCCTACTCGGAGTAGAACTCGACCTCCTGCGGGTTGTCCTCCTCCGGTACCTCTGCTGGTGGCTCTAGGTCTACAACCTTCTCTTCCGGCTCGGGTTCTCCTATTGCCAGAAGACCCAAGACCACGGGTACGGCGCCTACCATCGGTATGCCCATTACCGGAGGTACGAGGTCCTGCAACGCGTGCACCTCGTCCATGGTTTGGTTGTAGTCCTCTTCCCATCCTCGCCCCTCCTCAATAGTGTCGTCCTGCTCTTGAGTAAGGACCTCGTTCTGCTGGGTCAGGGCCTCCACCTGCTGTTGCAAAGCCGTGATATCGACACGGCTTTTCCTCTTCGCCTTCTTTAGACGATGCAACTGATTATATTGTTCATTCAGTCGCTTGATCGTCGGAAGGAGCACATTGCGGAGTGCGTTGTGAGCACTCTCAAAATGGTCTCCACGGCTGTTGCTCTCCTTGAGCTTCATGGCGAGACACTCCGTATGAACGGCTTGGCTGTCCATCACGACATTTCCCGCTCTTATATGGAGACTGAGGTTCACCTCCGCGGGTTGTACCTTGGGCAACCCGGATTTGTTGCCTCCATGTACCTCCCTTCCCACACGTGATTAGCCTGTCCCTCCACCGGAATGAGCGTCTATGGAGTGCCCTCCATAGCTCTCACGTGTAGCTGACAGAAACGCGACATGATGTCGTGGGCTGCCACTTGCCACATTCCATCTGGTTGTCTACCCCTCACCGTAACGCTGAACGGCGCCCAACCGGGTGGCGTAGGCCCTGCAAGAACTTTGACATGGATCGTCCATGCCTTATTCCCCTCCTAGCCTCCTTCTTTGGCAAAGTACCGTGGCATCTTGATGTACCCGAAATATTGAAGTATTTGCCTCAATGCTTCCGGATAGCCGCTGCGGTGAGAACAGTGGGACACCACCCACCCGTTCTCCAACTGTCTATCCGCTATCATTTGTAGAATTGTATTTGAGAAATGTCAAATATTTATTTTAACAGTAAATCATTGAGTTATAACATAAAACATATCATTCAACTCATAAAACTTGGAAACATAGTTCAAATTTATACAAATTTGACTACTGCTCTGCTGTCCAAGATGACAGCCCTGACCAGTTTTCATTTTAACCTAATGTAGACCATGCTAAAGGCAAAACAAATCCTGGAGCTCCACATAAAAGTTAAAGCTAACTTCAATAGCTTTCCATAAAGTATTTGCTTGGCCTAAGATCTGTCCTGGTTCAAAAGTTATGAGATGTTGAACTTGATAGAATTTCTGGAGAAATTTGGACAGCACCTCCCTGCTTTAGGTACTGATTTGATCCAACAATTCCAGTTAATTCTACTCCCAATCTGACAAAACTTTCTGTTACAAAGTTGTAACCCATCTCATTAACTTTTCAGAACTACCTCATTTTCTATTTTTGGATTTTTATGCAGGACGTTATACTCAATTTACAGAGAGTTACAGAGAGTGTTTGCTCTGCCCTGTTTTCTGGACAGTTTCAACTCTACCGCATTTTTCGATTGGTTAGATGATGAAACACCTCTGGACCTTAATAGAAAAGTTGTAAAGCTCTTCAAAGGCTTTCCATAAATGTATCATATGACCCCAACCTCGAAAGAACTCAACCTCTAACCTCTGATTAATTTCAGCCTTAATTCGGCTGAAAACAGGGGACTCTGTCCTTAGTATCCTATAATTTAAAAACTTATTAACTTTGAATATCCTGATTAAGGAAATAGGTTACAGAAAAGTTTTAATGCTATAGATTAAAACCTTCAAGTTTTACCATGAAGTTGATCATTTAGCGGGGTGTGACGTCGATGCGTCACCAGATCAAGTCGATATTACGTACTCACAAAGAAGAACCTATACCGGACTTAGCCGACTTCGTTAGTTTAGTAGCACTAAACGTCTCTCGTACACGGATGCTACAAGTTTACCCTTTCGTGGTTAGACTACCTGCAGATAACTCACACAATCGTTAGACTCGGCTGCACACAGAGCCCGGTATCCATACAGTTCGTACACCCGGCCGTCATCACTCGCCCGGATGTTCTTATTGCCAAACACGCCTTGAGCTACGTGTTCACGTTACTGACCACGTGATGGGATCTCCCAAATTTCCCAAAGCACGCCAGGGACAGACGTTGCTCGAATACCCCAAACGACATGACCAGTCGTAGAGGATATTAAATCGGGTCGGGTTACCTGCCACCCGTGGGGCTCCACCCTTTAGCTTGTGCGCACTGGTGGACAACGGTTACGTGCACCCCCCAAGACATAAAGCGTCCCGAGATGCACAATTTTCCGACATAAGCAATTAGGTTAGTATGTCACTTTCTATACACTAATAACATCCTTATATGGGTTACTAACTCGTTCCTCACTGGATTTTTGAAAAAGATGACCTTTGTAGTGCGTTAAACCTCAAGCGAGCTCTGATACCACGCTGACACAACCCCACGGTCTTGTCGAGCCAGGATCACGCTGAGGGGTGCTGCGTAACACAACACCAGATAACACACATCAAAGGTATAAAGTGGAAGCAAAGTTTTATTACATAAACAGGTTTATGAACATTTGTACAACAAAGTATGTTCCATCTACACTCACGGGCGTAGACTACGCATCGAGTTCACGTTCAGCCCGTGAACGTGTCCTCGCTAGCACGCACACACACTAACATGGCGGCGTGCACGACTCCCACTCGACGGGGTTCCCCTCCTGGGGTTCCGTCTCCTCCTCGGGAGTCCCTTCCTGAAAGAACCCTGCAAAAGCTTCAAACACAAGCAGTGAGCACGAAGGCTCAGCAAGACTGATCCGTCTATCCTATACATGGAACTTCTATATGATGGGTACAGGGTACATGAGGTAAATAATTTGCAAAGGACTCGCCTAATTATTTGAATCTTACTTTTAATGTTTTAGCAGTAGGTTGTGGAGAACCTTACGCTAAGGCACATGAGAGAGCCGCAATCAAACAAGATACACATTTCTCTCATGTACTTTGCTCAAAGTTGAAAAGAACTTTAGTTAGCTCTAGCCTACAGCAAATCATTAATAATCGAAGTCCATCTTTTAATTAGCAACATTTTAACATGTATCTAGTCTGTTCTTTCTACGTCACAGTACAGTGAACAAGTGGTACTCACTGACCGCGAGAGACGGCGATTATAATCGATTTACACCTGCATGGTTACCCGAATAACCCGTCACGTACTTCCGTACTCGATGTTGCCTACAACAACCATCACGGACGACGTACGCAACCACCTTTCACTTGTTAGCCAAATATTGAACCGGTCCTATCATCTTGAGCAAGAGGTCTCTGCACGCGCATCTCAGTGCCGCCAGCCGATTTACACCTCGAGCTCTCAACCTACCCTCTGAACGACAGGCAATGCCTCAACACCCACCTAACCGAGTTACATCGGTTTCTCGGTTCCCATATAGTCGGTAGGGCTTCGGTACTGTTCTAGCTTGTTCAACAGGCCCACACACGGCTCGGTCCTCAATCGACACAAGCGGAGCTATAGCACCCATGCCCCAAAGTCCTGGTGCCCTTACTCTCCGCTCGGTCTCATTTTTCTTGCCATGTGTTTTTCATTTGCTATCTTTACCTGAGCGATGTGCCTCTAGCATATTCTCGCGAGTAGTTCCAACTACTCGACTTGTACCGAATCCTACTCTATCTTAGAATTGCATTGGCTAACGAAGTTTTCAATTCTAATTCACACAAGACTCTAATGCAAAAGATAAATGGTACGCAAAGGAAGTGCTCAAAACAATAAAAATTTGTCAATAGGTTAATGCAAACCAGAGCTTGCCTTGCTGCTCTTGGTCGTAGGCTAGCTGCTCCTCCGGAGTGACGAAGTCTAAGACTTCGGGTTCCTCCTCAACCTTAGCGACCACATGAGACAATAAGTATATGTATCAGTTTAAATGCATTTGAATGAATTTAACTTGTAAAGAATATAAGTCTTACTAGACAGACCCAATAACTCTGAAATTTTTACGGTGGTTTGGTTACAACCTAAATAGAGACTTGGCCAAGTTTTATTTGCAGCAAAACTCATTTGAGCTCTCCACAAATAATTATGTACTTGACCTTAATCGGAGCTCCTAGGGATTTATATGAATTTTCATGGAGCAAGCCATGACTTTCTTAAAACTAGATTTTCATAGAGTTCTAATAGAGTTGGTCTAACTTATTTTGAAGGTTCCTAGCTAAAGATATGAGCTAAACTATTTCAGAGAAATTCTAAAAATATTTCTGGACATTTTCTATTTTCTCTGGAACAGTTTTATTAATCACACCATTAGGTGTATCAAATGAGCTCAAATGAATCTAAAATTTTTATGGTCGCTCAGGGATATATTGGTGAACATCCCAGCAAAATTTCATATTTTTTCTCCAAAGGATTCTCCAGTTAAAATTCTAACAAGTTTGAATTTTGAAGAATTAATTCTGTAGAAATAGGGATTTTCATAAAGTGAAGCTTGAATTGCAGGAAAGTACTCAGAGAGCTGAATCCAACAAAATTTGGTTCACTCGATTTGGAGTTTCCTAGCCAAATTTATGAGTGTTTGAAGTTTGAACTAAATCTAAAAATGAGGAAAAAGTTTAAACAGTTCCGCGTGGGACCGGGGCTACGTGTCAACTCCTGATCGGTCGACACACGGGGCCGCGGATTTCTTCACGCGCAGCCGCACTCGCTCCGTGCCACAGCGAATCCCGGGGTTTAAAATATCGGCAGCTAACGTGTGGTTCTGCGGGCTTCGTCTACCTCCCGCGCTCGACCGTGTGATGGCTCTCTAGGATCATAGACTGTCCCCACATACCACCACTCGTCTTTTCTGCGCACTTTGTCCTCACTCGTGTGCACCCGGGAAAACTTCCCCGTCGGTCACCCATCCCCAAATTCCTCCGGGCCAAGCACGCTTAACCCCGGAGTCCTTTGCAGGTGGGCTACCGGAAAAGAAGGTATATCTTGGTGGTATGAGTACTCTATCAATCCTATTAAGCCGTGAGTCAGGATATCACACAATCCACCCCCCTTAGAAGACCGACGTCCTCGTCGGTCAACGCCAAGACAGGAACGTCCACTCTTAGCCACGTTCGTACGTTCAGTGCTGGCATACGCATACCGTACGTCCGGTTAGCAGCATACGTACCATACCGTGTCCCACACAGAGGACCCACGCGTCATGCATACGTACCCACGTCCCTGACCCGTACGCTACCGTATCCTTCTCACTGACCCCCACGCACCTGTGAAACCGCGAGGGTCGGCTCTGATACCATTTGTGATGGCTCTCTAGGATCATAGATTGTCCCCACATACCACCACTCGTCTTTTCTGCGCACTTTGTCCTCACTCGTGCGCACCCGGAAAAACTTCCCGTTCGGTCACCCATCCCCAAATTCCTCCGGGCCAAGCACGCTTAACCCCAGAGTCCTTTGCAGGTGGGCTTCCGTAAAAAAAAGGTATACCTTGGTGGTATGAGTACTCTATCAATCCTATTAAGCCGAGAGTCAGGATATCACAGACCGCCGCGACATCTCGCCGGAGAGCTCGCCTGTGGCCTCTATGTTGCGCCAAACTCCATGATTCTGGCCGCGTGTGCCTAAATCCACCCGAGAAACATGATGTTGGGCTCAGCTCGTCATGAAAATCACCGGCGCATGGTCGGCGACGAGCGGCAACTTCGGAGGAACTTCGGCCGTGTCGGCCGGCCTTCCTAGCACCCCAAACGATCGAACAAAAGGTCGTCGAGCACCAGTGGACCCTAGGAAAAATCGACATGAGCTTCACGGAGCTCGGAAATGGCTGTACTGGGCTGTCACCGTGCGACCTAGGCCGGAAATCGGGGATTCTCCTAAAACTCGAAGAACAGTGGCTTTCCTCAACGGTTCTTCGTGGTTTCTGCTCCTATGGACTCGTACGGCCACCTAGAAGTGCTTCCCTCCGTGAAAGGATGAGTAGTGCGGTGTGGACTACGAATTTTGTGGATCGGTCCGGGCATCTCTTTTGTGTACCATCGCAAAATCGAGAAATTTCGGCGCGAGTAGTTTATGTCATGCCACCGGGGCTTGCGGTAATGAAAGAGGGACTGAAGGCGAACCTTTTTGCTATTCACAGCTCGGAGAACGGCGGGTTGTGGTGGTCGGACGGGTCGTCCCCATGACGGCGGCTCGAGCTGAACCGGGGAATGAAAGAACGTCGCGGTGGAGCTCGGGAAGGGTTGCTTAGGGTCTAGAACCGGCGCGAGGGCGTCAAGGAAGACTCGGCCCACCCGGTGCTGGCCTCAGATCGCCGTGAAAACCACAGGATCGGCCGGGCGAAGAGGGACCGAGAGCTCAACCGAGCGGCGCGGGATTTTAGTTTGCTGGGTGAGAACGCATCGGGATAGCGGTGAGAAGCACCGGAGACGGCTCGGGCGCCTAGATAAGGGCCCAGGGAGGCGGTTCAGCGGCTAGGGGCGGCAAGCAGCTGCTGTCCTCGCCGTTTTCTCGCCGTGGCGGCAGCTCGGTCGGGCGCAAGAAACCGAGATCAAGTCTTCAGTCGGTTCTTTGAACTGTGCAACTGACATGTGGATCCCAGCCGAGTTTTAAACTCTGAAATTAACTTCCTCTCACTGCTACAAACAGTAATCCCCCTAATACCCCCTAGGATTTGAATTATCTACCACATGCCCATTTGGAATTGGTAGAATTCAAATTGTGAAGTGTTTGACCAAATTTCAGCATATATGCAGTTTGAAATTCAAATAAAGTTTGAATTTGCTAAACCTAGCTCATGTCAAGATCAACTCCAAATAGAGTGAAAATTGGTGTGTGAGCTCACAAAAATGTGCTGAGTAATAATATGCCTCCCACTTTTGAATTAATGGGATGAAAATAGTTTAAATTTAAATTTGAGTTCAAACCACCCTCTTTCTACCTATACCCAAAAGGACTTCAAAAAGGGTTTGAATTTGAGTGAAACTTGACATGGACATTCCTAGCAAGGTGTAGGAGTTTTTCATATGCCCAGCCCCTATATGATGCATGTGCGAAATGCCACTTTCGCACTTGGTGAGTTTATCCTCTAATGAGCATATTGATGGTGATTACTTGCTCTTCAATTGTATTCATCAAATTTCTTCAAATGAAGGTTGTGTGTGGTGATGAACACTTTAATATGTGCCAAAAACTTAGTCCCTTACATGTTTATCTAGGCCTATAGTCCACAACTCCATGGATATAGTACAACAAACACACACAAACCGTAAAATAATCGATTCGCATGCCGTGCACAAACAAGTCAAGCAAGAGGAACGTGGCTTTCAAGATTAAATGGTATAAATAATTGACCCTCTCGAACCTTTTTCCTTTGTAAGGAGGCAACATTTAAATAAAATAACAATGATCACCGTAATCTAGTGCTAGTACTATAGCAGGACGAACAACGATGAATACATCCGTATCGGCTCAACAAATCGAGAAAACGGTGAGAAGAGCGAAAAGGTTATCCTCCTCCTACCCTTCTACGTTAAGCTAACCTAGAAAGCCGGGATCCATGTGGAGATATGGCTTGTTTTGTGAGTTAGCTGTAGCAACGTCGTCAGCCTTCCATGCCCTCCCTCCCTTTTTCCTTTGTTTTTCTCAGCATCGATCGACCCGGAGGAATCTTATCTCTGCCCCCGTCGCGCCGGATACGGACACGCACATGCTGACATGCATCTCGGGTGCGCTCGCTGTACGTACATGCATCGACGACTCTTGCCGCGGTTGTTCGCAGAGTGCGTGCCCGGCGCTGCCTCATAACAGCGCGACGGCGACGGCCAGGGACACGATGAGCGGTGACGCGCGGGCGGCGACGGAGGCGGCGCCGGCGGCGAGCTGCTCGCCGCCGAGGTACACCATAGAGCCGTTCGAAGGCAGCTGCACGCCAGCGGCCTGCGGGTTTTCGCCGGAGTACTTCCCGCTGTCAGACAAAAATAAGACGCGGTTAGTACGCGGTACAAAAAAATCACTTTTCATCAGTGTGAGTGTAGAAACGCTGCAGGGCTAAATGAGATCCTTTGGACACAGTACACGGATATTTTGGACGAACGCGTTGATGCAGACCCTGAGCACAGGGACATGGGACGCGGTTGGGGCCGGGACACATCAATGCCGATGATGTATGGGGACCGTAGGGGCGAGAAACGGCTAGAAGCCGAACAGGAGTACAAGACAGGGCTTTGTGTCAGCGGCACGTTGGCCGCAGAGTGCAGAACGAGTCCCCACCCAACGCGGCCAGGGTAATCGATTCATAGCCGTTGATGTCACAGTACTGTGAGCCGTTGCACAGGTCACTACCAATGACATGAATCACCAACGGCTCGACATGTTTTTTCTGACAGGAACATGGATGGCTGGATCTAATAAAAATTCTAGCCGATGTCAGGGAGCACAGATTCGTTCCTCAATGTGGAGAGGGCATTGTGTCACAACGGTCAATCGTTGTGTGCAACGCGCGTCTCAATTAGCGCCTTGCTGCCGTTTTCTGATGGGAAATAGGCTGCCTATCCTGTCCGATTGACCATTAACACTGGAAGTAGACGGATTTCCTAACACTCCTACCAATATCCAACTACTGTGTTGCAGAATTCAACAGGAAATGGAGTTCAGCTTAGCCCCGTTCGAGAGCATAGAACAAACCTTGAATTAAAAGCTACGAATGCTTTTAAATATAAATCGCTGGAAAGGATGTACCTGGTGGTGCCCGGGCAGAACGTGATGGCGTAGTTCGTGCCGGCGGAGCAGGTGAAGGTGGATGTCGAATCGTCGTAGGCGTAGCTGTACGCGCGCGGGCACGCCGTCTTGAAGAACTGCGAGTACGTCGACGGCCGGCACGTGTTGGGATTCCCGTACGCGCCGCTGCAGCAGTACTGCGGCGTCCCGAACGCCTCGCACGCGCTGCGGCACGCCACGGCGCCGGCGCCGGCGGCCGTGGACGCAGGCATCACCCTGAGATCGGCCGGGCACGCGCCGTTGAGGTCGACGAGGCAGCCGGTGGCCATGCACTTGCCGGCACCAGCGGGCCCGTTATCGCTGTTGCCACCGCCGGCGACCTGCGGGACAATGAGCATCGGGACGTTGTAACCGTCGACGAGGCTGACGTCGAAGAAGTCCATGGCGCCGGACCCGTCGAGCGTGAACTCCGCCAGCGTGGCCGGCGGCGCGGCCCCGCCTCCGTCGCACTGCAGGCCGCCGGAGCCGCAGTCGCCCGTGGCGCAGGTGAACCTACCCGTCGCGGCGTCCGTGGCGCAGAGCGTGCGCGCCCACATGCGGCCCGACCAGCTCGCCGGCGCGTCCACCGTCGCCGACGCGCCGTGCGCCAGCGCGAAGCCCGTCGTGGACAGCGGTGCCGTGCCGGCGCCCGACAGCAGCCCCGGCCACACCGTGTAGCCGCAGTTGTTGGTCATCGTGAACGTCGCCGACCAGGCGGCTACAGGTATCGAAGCATCACGATTCAACGCCTCAATGCGAACGAACAGAGTAGAGCAGAGCAGAGAAGAGTAGTCACCAGGAAGCAGGAGGAGCAGAGCAAGTGAGCAGAGAGCAACATGAGCCGGACTCCGCGCCATTTCTTCACGCGGTGTAGCGAACACGAGGCCTCAGCTCCAAGCTCTCCAACTCACACACTCCTCTCTTCCTTCGTCTTTGTGTGATGCGGCAGCCGGGGCGGGAGGGTGAGGAACCAGCCGTGGACGGTCACTCGAGTTATATAGAGCTCAGGCAGAGTCCCAGGGTAAAATGAAGGGGAGTTGTATCTGCCCCTCCGAGGAAGGACACTGGGCCTCAGTGTCAGCTACCCAACAACGTCGGCAATATTACCTAAAAACTCTCTCGCCGACCTTGTGTTTTGTCCGTGCCCGGCGTTACCGCAGAGGTCGTCGCGCCTGAAAATATCTCGATGCAGGCGAGTGACCGAGTGAAGATAAGAAGGCTTGCTCGTCTCCATTTATAGAGATGGGGGAAACGGACGGCGGGGGGGTTGGTTATTGACGCGAGAAGAAATGGGGAAGGAGGTCGAGCAGGAAAAGAAAGCTCTGGCCGCTGTGCGAAGCTGTGACCGTGCAGGTTTTGCTTACGTGCTCTGCTTCTTTCAGCAATACAACAACGGAATATCTGATTTTTCTTCCTCCAAGTTAGCAGTATATTTTACTAGACGAAAATACCGGCGCCGTTCTGTCCTGCTTAACAAGGCACGGCAGTTATTTTCGTGGAACGGATTTGTCGCGCAACGCACTCATGCTTGCGCAGGGAATCAGTATGGTCACTGATCAGGATCGGCAACGATCGGTTCGAGGCACGCGAATCCGTGATTTGCCGGTTGAGCAAGCTGCTTTTATCGATGGTACGATTGCCCATGAGGGGAGCAGGAACAGGTACAGCTGACTAGCTGAGGATAGCTTACTACCCGGTTTCACATGTGCGTTCCAGATCAATCGTTCTCAGCCACGAGCAACCAAGCTATCGCAGCATCCCAGCCCCGGACCAGACACGATCCCCGGCGTTCCGAAAGTTGCGGCGGCACCAATCGTGGATGAATCGGCACATCTGTGGACACATGCACGCATGCCGTCACAAACTGCACGTGCGGCCGTCTCAACGCATGACTTGTCAGAAAAACTAACGCACGTTGCATGCCGCGAAAGAACTTTAACACTCGCAGGACACTGCTGCTGCTGCTACCACCACATTTTTCTTCTCAAATTATATTAAAGGAAAGTGAGAAAAACACTACTGGTGCTGCCAAACCGTCGAGAAGCTGTGACTGAAGAGTGAAAAAGATCAGCACGTATCGCAGCAGCAGCTGAGCGAGCTCGAGACGGGCACATCAAAATAGCAAGAAGTAGGCCATCTAACCGGAGTGACGTGTACACAGGGGTCAAGTTAAGGTATTTGACCCGTATTAGGCTGACCGGCTTATGACTTTCCACAAGCCTTTGCTCCTTTGCAAGTTCTATCCACATTACTGTGCATAGGTTCGCATCTTTTCAATACCAGAAAACGCTGACGTGGCTCCAGCCGGGAAATAATACATCTCGTACACTGCGCGCACATGTTTCATTTGCGCCGAATTCAGAAGGTTCGTAAGGTTTTAGGCGACAAGAAATTTGTGGTTTTCAACTTTTGTCGAGGTGCACGTCCCGTTTGACGCTTTGACTTGACTCAGGCACTTGTAGACTTAAAATCAGTAACTCGGCAGTCTTTTCCAAACGTTTTCCTAGACTCCGTACGTGCCTTCGGGCATGAAGTCATTTTACCAACGCAGTCCATGAGGTCGGAAACAAGTACTGCCAAAAAGTAACTAGAAACATATCAGTAGAGTGAAGATATGGAGTACATTTACCCGCTACCAGTCTCTGAAGTTTCTGTAGCAGAGCACACAGCATCACAGCTACAGTGTTGCAAGCTCATGACGCGGACATGATAGTAAACGGGTGATGATCTAACCCGGCTATGTTGTGAGTCTGAATTGACTCACATTTGGGTAAACAATCTATATCTTTAGACATGTTTCATATACTACTACCTCCATACTTGTTTTGACGTTGAGTAGCATAAATTCGTGCTAACTGACGCCAGGGAAAATATATGGAGGTAGTTGTATTTTCCAAGCTCTTTCCACATCTAGTACACGTGTTTGCAATCTTTTCGCTGCCAGAGAATGCTGATCTGTCACAATGCAGGCACGTGTTTCTATTTGCCATGAACTAAAAAAATCGAGATCATAGGCACGAGATGACCAAAATATGTAAACTTTTGATGGAAGATGCATCTCCCCTTTAACGAAAGTGAACGGTAGGTTGGAGCTAGTTGCCATTTTTTTTTGACGCTGCCATTTAGAGGGTGACTCTGTAGTCTTTGTCGAAACGTTTATATTGGGTTTGCTTATTGGAGGCTCATTTAAGGCATTCACGTTAATCGGATAAAAAATTTAGAAGTTACCAAAAAATGCAAAACATTGTGCCAATTAATTGGATGCTAAACAGACAATAGTCTTTGAATTTAATATGATCTAATTTTTCCTCTTTGTCATTAGAAAAATTAGACCAAAACATCTCTAATATATATTTCTAAATTACCTACCATGCTAATATAAAATTTTTGATATCAAATAAATTAAAAAAATACCAAAATTCAGAATAAGAAAACTGAAACTATTGAAGTCCACATCATAATCAAGTATAAATATGTAGATTTAGGAATAAAAATATATAAAAATAAATAATAACATATTTTGAATTTAGAGTTAAAATACCTATATAAAGGAGTTCATACCAATTATGGCTGATAAATAATAAAAATATTTATCATATAGAGTGTATCTAAAATATGGACTAAAATTTAGATTAAAATAATTAAAATAGTACTGTAATTTATATATTGAATATCTTTTTCACATATTCTCTATAGTATAATGTTATACTAGTTCAGCTAGTATGGATTACGTGGCTCCACACATGCACTTCCTTCGTAGCATCGCGGCCCATGATAAAAATCGGATAGAAGTCTTGCAAAAGTCCCTGCACCAGATCAGCAGATTGGATATACTACTTTTGCAACTACTAGCCTGGTACAGATCTTTGAAGCTCGTGTGTCAGCAGACAGCAGTTGCTAGGGCTGATGACTCACGTTCAGTGGAAGTCGCAACCCCACTTTGCCGGAAAACGGAAGACCAGATCGGCATGGCGGGTAAAAAAGCGCCTAATCGAGGAGGCAAGGGCATGAGCAGCTCCACTTGGTTCTGTGGCCGGCTGACCAAGCCGAGTGGGTGATGACACAAGCAGACGAGCTTTTGTGAAGGACGGAGAAGAGAATGAAGCCTCATCCGTCGATCCATTCCCCCCGTCTTTCAGCGACAAACTGCGTATCAACGTGGTCGTTTGGGTTAAGCTAGCTTTTTCTGTTGAGCGCGGCGTCGGGCTTCTCCTCGGGATTGGGACCATTGCATGGGAAAAAGTTGGTTGCAGAACATGGGCGTCATCTCTCGTCAACAAATCCGTTGATATTTTTTTAAAAAAATGAATAAATAAAGTCCATGATGATGACAGGTGCCTTCACTTGTGAAGGCGCTCGCCTGTCCCCCCTGGACCGGACGTGTGTTTCTGAACCTTGAAAAGATTCGGCATACCGAAAACACGGATTAAAGGCAGGCAGCCCATTCACGTGGCCATATTACATGCTTGTCCATCGCGTCGGCGCTGAAGCGAGCTCGTTCCTGCGTCAGCTCGCACCTTTGACGTCGTGATTAGACCGCTGCCGGAATTCGATTCCAGGCCTGCTGTTGGCGTCACTGAAACGTCAGTTGTTTACCAGTGGACGAAGACAATGGAAGGCAGATTGTTCACCGGGGGCGCTCACCGTCTTCGTAGACGTATCCGGCTACTCCTCTGCTCCAAGGGCGTTGGTATTTCCGCCGGCTCTCCGTCGCAGGCGGCGGCGGCGGTCGACGGGTCCGGGACTCCCTGCCCGTGGGCGAGAATTGGAGGAACCGGCAACGGTTGCGGAGGCATCGGAGGCGCCGTCGGCCGTCCGTTCGGGGCAGCTGCGGTCGGCGGGGTCCACTGGTCCAGGCCTGCAGCGGAGGAACCAGCAACGACCCCGTTGGCTTCATTCGTTGTTGGGCCGGGGATTTCTCTTTTATATGCATTCTTGGGCCTTCTATCATCGGTACTTACTGTCCGGACCCGCAGGTCATGTATTTAGAGGTCTACTTAAAAAGAAGTGCATTTACTGTAGATTTTAAAACTGACATTAGAATAGCTCAAAACGAACTGATATTAGAAGTTTTCAAAAAATATATTATCTTTCCAAGGTCATAGATGTATATATATTTGTGGAAATAAAAATTTATTTACTTTACCATGATAATATACCCACCAACAATTATGACTGCTTGCAGGGGATGTAATCCTGCCTCTTCCCTATATTAAAAAAATGGTTCATTTTATTTCAGTATTATTCAGCATCTAACAACAACAACTCCGCCTATGACTTTCTAGATATAGCCGGTTTCAAGCCCGAGTAAAGAAGAAGTTTTGTAATATGTTTGGCGAGCCACCATCAAAACCCGCAATTACTATGGATATAAAACCCAGTTTAGGTTTCATATACATGCTCGAGACAAAGGCTTATAAAAGAAGAAGAATAGATGGGAATCAAAAAACACTTTTAGATCTTTTGGTTTTGTTCTTATGCATGCGGACCAAATTTTTTGCGTGTGGTCCTATAAACGCAAAGCATGTACTCCAAGATGCTTGCACCTATATTCGAGCATTGATTGTGATTCACATTCTGGGTAACAATTAGGCATATGTTTGACACAAGATTTTCGCAGCTCAGGTTTTGTGCTCGAGGAAAATGCGAAAGCAAGTGGAACAACAATCATATCCATTTGCTGATCGTAGAGTCCCGGGTCACCTACTTACGTTCATCGCACACACAAATGCTAATATGTTTAGTATGTATCATGTTTATTAGGACAATGTATACCCAATTGTTGCTGGTGCCACGTCGTCAGATGAAACTTCACCTGCTCAAAATTTTGCTCGAAATAAAGAAAGAAATGGAAGGTTCTGTTCATCTGTCGCCAACATGGAAATGGCAGGCTCAGTGGCAGTTACACAGTTTGCTGAAACTATGTCAAAAACGCAGAGCTATACCTAATTGACTTGTTTGGTGAACATGTTGTGTTCGGTATCACCAAATTAATGATAGGGTTCAGTAGGCACATCTGCTTTCCTCATCCGCAGCACCACTGCCTCGGCTGACTTCAGGCACTCGTTCAGTTGGTCGCTGTATACTTAGAGTTTTGGCTGAACATCCCAGGGTTTCTGAAAATACGAGTTGAAATATTTTTTTGAGACGGAAACCTCCACCTCCATTCCATTAATTTGAAACGGAGATCTGGTTACAGAGGATTGTAGTGTTATAATGGTCGATCTTCAACCACTATATAATTATCTAGTCACTAGACTACAACAACAACCAAGCCTTTATCCCAAGCATGTTGGGGTCGGCTAAATATGGCACTACCATTCTCACCAAAATAACATCACCGTACACGTTCAGGCACTACCATTAAAAACTAATGTGACACTAAGCATCACACCACAAAACCAAAATAGCATCATAAAGAAAATTAAACAGCAGTCTTTCAGATTCCTCCATTCCAGCTTTTCACTCTTGCTCCGCATCTTCATTCTCCTCCTTTTTCTCTTCTTTTTTATCAGGCAAAGGCAGGAGCATATAACTCCGTTGGTTCTTCATTACCTTCATCGCAGCTTGCAGCATTGATTCAGCTCCAGCATACTATTTGTTGCAATACGAGTTGAAATATGGCAATCGACAGATCGCTTGGTTCTGTGATTACGAAATCTTGAGAGTGTAGTCTGAATATACTGACAACATTTTACTTTGTTTTTGAAATATATGCCAAACGGTCATCCTCTTCCTTCTTACTGTACGCTTAGCAGTGAACAATCCGCTTTCTTTTCAATACTTTTCCTTGAGCTGACGAATTGCTGCTCCTTTATTTTAATCTCAGTTCCACCCATCATTTTCCCTATAGAAACATGTTAGAACGTGCACACTCATAATCGGGGATATCACGATCAAAACATTTAGGCAACAGTACACTTATATTCGGCAGCTGATTGTCAGCTCTCGCCACCTCGTTTCTTCAACTTCCATTTCTCTTTCAGTACCTTTACCACTTGCTCCAGGAATCTGACAAACCAACCACCTTACTGTCGTCGGCACATGCAATGGAAGTATTGACTACTGATCATTTTAGTTTCGATGTATTTACCAACTAGGATTTTTGGCAAAGCAGGGCTTAAGCCCCTAACAACGTTTGTTCGGCCACACCTATCATTCTTCCACCAAATCTCATCACACCCCGCAACTTTTTGCAGAAAAGATATAGGCATCACCAAGCACCAGGCCAGCATATTTCCCATCCATCCTGGAAACTGCTCAATAGGGGATTAGAGAGCTAGGCTTCCTTGAAGTTGCAGAGAAAAGGGCATGTGAGTCTGATCAAGCCGACTAATTCCATGCTTTCACTTTCCTCAAAATAGCTTTATAAATAAACCCAGCGAAAAGCGAGCTAGTAAACTGCCTCACTTGTGTTATATAAGTATGGTTCAAGAGGGTGAGCTCGCATTCTTCCTCTCCAATCCCTGTTTGTTTTTCATCTAATTCTCATAGTTTATGGGTGATTGCTCTTCAATTTCTTTTTTTTTCGATTTTTTTCATTGCTCTTCAATTTCTGCAGCCCACAGTTGTCTCTTACCTTCCTCTCCCATCCCACTTTTCTCTAACCACTGAACTAAAACTAGTGCTTGAACTGGACAGCTTCTACTTGTACTGTTACCAAGTACCTGTACCGTTCTGACATTATATACCTCTTGTTGATCTTGCCAATTGCCCTTGACAACCCATTGAAAGCTGCATTGCTTCAAGAACATGAAAACTTCAAGAGTTTGCGTCATTTTTCTTCTTCTTTGTATATATTTGAGAGGTGATTCGATCGTCGTAGAGTGGCTTGATTATGATAACTAGTGGAGTTCCTGTAATGGTGAGGTGAACTGACGCCTTTGGTTCTTGGTTGCAGAGGGGAGGGCTGCGACATTCACGTTCGTGAACCGGTGCACGGGGACGGTGTGGCCGGGCATTCAGTCAACGCCGGGAGCGCGAGACTCGATCCGACGGGCTTCGTGCTGCCGCCCAGCACGTCGCGTGCCGTGCCCGCACCGTCGGGCTGGTCGGGCCGTCTGTGGGCGCGCACCGCCTGCGCGCAGGACGCCACCGGGAAGTTCGTCTGCGGCACGGGCGACTGCGGCTCCGGCTCCCTCGAGTGCAACGGCCAGAACGCCGCGACGCCGGCCACGCTGGCCGAATTCAAGCTCGACGGCAGCGGCGGCAACGACTTCTACGACGTCAGCCTGGTGGACGGGTACAACCTGCCGATGCTGATCGAGCCCTCCGGCGGATCTGCCAGCGGCGCGACGACGTGCGCAGCGGCCGGCTGCGCGGCGGACCTGAACATGAGGTGTCCCGCGGAGCTCCGGGCGCTCGGCGGCGCGGCGTGCCGGAGCGCGTGCGACGCCTTTGGCAAGCCCGAGTACCGCTGCAGCGGCGCGTACGCCAACCCCAACACGTGCCGCCCCACCGCCTACTCGCAGGTGTTCAAGTCGGCGTGCCCCCAAGTCGTACAGCTACGCCTACGACGACCCGACCAGCACCTTCACCTGCGCCGGTGGCCACGACTACACCATCACCTTCTGCCCCGTCGCAACCCCAAGGTCAGCTTCCATCCTCCACGCGGCTCACACGTCAGCACTAGCACTAGTGCGTGCATAAAAGCCGGCAAGATTTCGCATGCAGAGTTAGGCGGCAGTGAATTGGCAGCAGCGTGCCATGTTACGCTTGGTGATCGTGTAGAGGTAGCGGTGGGTGCATCATGAATTCATGATCATGAGCGAGGTAGTGGCTGAACTCAGCTGAGTGCGCCATATAACCTTATCTTTTATAATTAAATGCTACAAAATGGGTGCAGGTGCTGCAGTCCAATACGCTATGCTTCTGAAATGCAGATTAGCCATGATTAGTCGATACTGTTTGTCAGCAAGATATGGGATTTATATAGGGCCGGCTCTATGTATTAGAGGGCCCTAGGCAGAGTCGAAGATAATAAGTTTTAAGACTATATGTATATATATTTTTTTACATAATGGATAAAACGTGTGATCTTCCCCTCTATAGAAGTTATGCCCCACTTATTACAAGTATCTCACATATAAGAGTTTTACAAAAGGAAGAGGATATCGATACTAACTCAATAAATTATTATTGAGAAATTCTATTTCTAAAACTCCGTCCATAGTGGGTAAACACTTGCATCATCCTAGACTCCATACATCCATAGTGGGCAAACTTATTTAAAGAACCTTTTTCATTATTCAATAAATTAATTATCTAATTTTCTTTTATTGATATCCACCCTATTTATCGATCAGGCGTCACGACCTCTAGAGAATAGAGGCTAAGAAAACCGAACGCGAGGACTCTGGACGTGAGCTGTACTACATGCTTTAATCTTTCACGCTACCAATCTTCAATTCATGGGCCCGTTCATCCACTCTTAATTATTAGGATTAATGATTCGGTCCGCTCCGAGTCTGCTTTTGATCCGACCTGCTCTTACTTGGGCGGATGTACTTAATATTACTAAAATATTTAGTGGCTTCATGCGCAATGATGTGGCCTGCCATTGTCTTCTGTCTCATGGGCCCTCTCCCGACCTGGGCGCTAGACGGTCGCCCCTCCCGCCTAGGCCCAGAGCCCGGCCTGGATTTATATTTCCATTTAGATCGGTGTTTATAACTTGTCAAAGGCAGGTCAGGCCTCCTCTCGGCTCTCTTTACCGTACCGTGGCAGGTCAAGCCGGTCCCTTATCCCCTCAATTCATTTCAAGAGAGTATTGATCTGTATACAAACAAAGCCTAACTGGAATGATAAACTAGGCGTTTTTCACTAATCGTCTCTCCCTTTTTAACAACGCGCAGCCTGAAATCGTCGAGCGGACCTGGGGCGCCGACGGCACCGACAAGTCCGACGCCGGAGATGCCGAGGCCAGCGACAGACGGACAAGGCGTGGGTGGCGGCGGCGGCGGCGCGGCGGACAGGGCGTGATGCTGGGCGACAACTCCTGGCTCGCCAGCCTCGCCACGGGCGACGCGTCGTCCACGCCGTCGAGGCTGGCGCTCGCCGCCGGGGCTTTGCCGCTCGCGCCGCTCTTGCTCCACCTGCTGCCGCTATAGTACCGGAGCGAACCCACCGAGCTGGACAGACAGTCTCACACGGGAGTGAGGCGAAGTTTTTGGTCAAATGAAACGGGACACCGGCGCAAAGCGAAGCCGTGTGCTCATCCTACGGCATTCGATGCAAGGATGGTTGGTGTTCGCGCTTGCGCGCGGCGTGGTTGTGTTGGGTTGGGTTTTGTGCAGGAAGTGATACGAGTCGATTTGACCAAGATCGCATCACGCCATTGTAAAATCCGCCATTTTTTCTTCTCTTTGGTGTGTCCAGCAAAGGGAGAGAGAGAGAGGAATATCGACGATTATGAACGCACTAGACAGTAGACACTCGGCAGTCCGGTTACCCGGCTGCTAGTGGCGAACCAACGAACATTCTTCGCACGACAGATGATTCGGCTAACAACAAAGTTGATCAGTTGACATCATTGTGAGCGACTGAAAGGATGAAACATGTACTCCCTTACGTCAGATATACGAGAGATGACAGAGGGAATACCTGCTACCAGTACGTTACAGGCCCCTCCTGAAACTGCCCTACTTTCCGGCCGTTCATCATTTTCTGTTATCGACTCGTCATTTTCAGAGACGTGACAGCTCCACGACGCTGAACATTCCCCAAATACTCGTACCACATTCACTTTTTTCTTATTTTTTTCAGTGTTGCGCCGCAGGCGTATAGCCGATGCCCGATGATTGATGGTTGCCTGCTGCTGCATACGTGCTCCATCCCACCTAACCAGGTAAAGCAAAAAAAAAAACTACTCCTTCCGTTATGAAATAAATAATGTTTAGAATAATAGATCTAGTTTAAATTGAACTAAACTATCTGTTCAACTGAAATACAAGAATTTATTTCTTTTTTTAAGCATTATTTATTTATGAACGAAGGAAGTAATTGCTAGGACGCTACACCATGGACGGAAATACTAGAATTTTTTATACTCCAACTGAATGTAGTATAGTGCTGCTCTGCAGTTGAGGACGGGGTCCGGACATGGTGGGGCGGAGCATGGGCATGGACAAGGCAGATATTTGGTCCCCTGGTTTTGACTTTTGGGTGAAGCCGAAGGAAGCATCGGTCATCGGTGCTTATGATCTCTGGAATGCGTACCGTCGTAGGATCTCATCGCCGTTTAGTGACGATAAAACAGCCTTGTTCGTGTGGTTCATGCCGGTCTGTGACTGTTGAACACGGCAGGGACCATGCATCTGAAACTCGTTGGGTTCTCGTATTGACTGAATGGACGCACGGTCGCTGAGTCGCTCGCTCATCAAGAGTAACCCTACACTGAACTCGTCTTCATCACCAAGATAAAAAAAGTGTCGTTCTTGGTCGATCTGGTTAGCACTTGGTTAGGTTCATAAACATGTATATAATTTTACCATCGCGGCTTACGATTATGATGCGTGCCTGACTTCCCGCACAGCACCAATCGCACAAACTGCAGGCTTCGTGATCTTGCTACCAGAGAAGCTCACGCCCAACCTACTTAAGCCCTGTTTAGTATAGCATCTGGACTAGCTTTTTTATAAAAATAAGTTGAGTGTGTGCGCCAAATAGCCAACTCCTCCATCAGCTTATTAGTTTAGCTGTTTCTCATAATAAATTAAAAGCAGGATATAAATTTAAACTTTAACATTTTTTCAGACAAACCGTTTTTTAATAATTTTAAGCTAGGAGAACAGGTTGCCAAACACTGACAGGGAAACATCTCCATCGGCCTTCGTCTCAGCGCGACGTGGCGTGACGTGACGCGTACATGTTGCCTCCGTAAGAAAGAGACGAGATGATTCTGCTTGGTCAGGATAAAATGAGGTAATGCAGTCACATGAGTCTATGTCCGGTGACCGTGACAGCGGTCGGACACCGACCGGTCGTTTTCTTTCTTACAGGGCCCTGCAAGTTCTGATACGCCACGGCGCCTCCAATCTCTCGTTAGGGCACCGGCATTATTATTTATTTATTACCTTTCTCCTGCCTAATGCCATTGCGCTTCCATGTCCAAGTGATTATCTAATCTCGGGCAGTGCTGTAGCTGTTGCAACCTCGTGAAAAGGTTCACCTTTTAGCCTACCGACTGAAGTGAAGCTCTGAAAAGCAGTACAGGTGGCAATGTGTGTGTGCGGTGGTGCCTATACGTCAGACGAGGTGAGACCAAACGCGTTAATAACCTAGATTTCCGTCAGCCCTCAGTTAATGGAAGTTGTTTCCATTTCGAAAACTCGTGGAGACGACACTTTTTGAGGCTGGATGGCTGCTACTCCATCATGGTTGTAAGAGAGGCCCATGACAAGTGGCCCGTAGCTAGATGCCTTGGTGGTAGTTTACTTGGGTTATTGCAGATCGCGTCGGTTGTTCGAAAAAAAAAACTTACTTGGGCTATGAATGAGAGTCTGTTTGGTAGAGTTTCGGCTCCTCTTAAATCTGGCTCCAGCTTCGGCTTATTAATAAAACAGGTTTTTTTATTTTCTATGTTGGAGTAGAAGTGCTTATAAAAACGTTTTGTGAAATGGCTTTAGATCTGGCTTGCGTACATGAGTCATGATAATCTACTATTTTCTGCTCTGGGCTCTGGATTCATGTCCAAGACGACTCCGGGTAGGATGGGGGCCGAAGCAGCAGCTTTGTGTTGCACTCTTTGGCAGAGCTTTTACCAAGGGCCCCTGAATCACACTAATTTCCACTCAACAAAAAATCACACTAATCACACGTTTCTCTTTTCTCTTGCGACTGTGATCACTCATACTAATCGCGATCGTATTATACATCTCCAACACTAGATTGCACACAGGACACTAGGGCACAACGACAAACATATGATTGGCTCCTGCAATCTCCCCCCTTTAATACTTACAACCAACAGCTACAGTAGCTAGTCAGGACTCGGGAGAGAAGCCCAAAGTAACAACAAGGGGTCAAGGGCGTGTGCAGGCATGAAGTTACCGTGTACCACCTCAACACGACACCGTACTGTAACGTAGTCAGACGATCGAGACGGTGAAGTCATGATCATATCTGGATGTTGATGTGCCTGGTCTCGTCTCCGGGCGACAGCGAGAACATGGCCTGCGTCGTCCTGTTGTTGTAGCTCACCGTGACGATGTACTCGCCGAGGTAGCCGCTGAAGCTGTAGGCGCCGTGCGCGTCGGTGGGGCCGCCGGCCTGCAGCGTCCGCCACTCGTTGAGCAGGCGGTCGACGACGTCCCCGACGGGCAGGTTATTGAGGTTCCAGTCGGTGAGGCACATCTGGTAGCACCCGTTGTTGGGGTGCAGCGCCGTCCACAGCATGATGCCGCTGACCGCCGGGTGGGAGTACGCCTCCCTGAGCACCTGCTCCAGGTACACGGCCTGCGTCTGCGCGTCGAACTTGTTGCTGATGTCGATCTCGGTGAACCAGATGGGCAGCCCCAGCGTGGCGAGCTTGTCCAGGATGCCGCGCATCAGCGGGATGTTTGGTTTGGAGAAGTGGCCCTCCAGGCCGATGCCCTCCAGGATGGCGCCGCTGACGCGGAGCTCCTTGAGCTTCTGCACGTAGGTGTCCACGGTGGAGAAGGGGTCGTCGCAGGTCTCGATGACGTTGTACTCGTTCATGAAGAGCGTGGCCAGCGGGTCCGCGTCCTGCGCCACGCTGAAGAACTCCGTGGACGCGTTGGGCCCCAGGCGCTGCTCGTAGAAGTTGTAGTGCAGCATCTCGTTGTTCACGTCCCAGTGCGCGAACTCGCCGCGGTACCGCGTCATCAGGTTCTGGATGCGCGCGTTCACGGCGGACCGGAGGTCGTCCGCCGTCAGATTCTTCACCCACCGGGGCGTCGCCTCCTGGTTCTCCCAGAAGATGTTGTGGCCGCGCACCATCACGCGGTGGGAGCGCACGAACGCCAGCATCTGGTCAGGCACGTCGAAGCGCAGAAGACCCGACATGGGCTCCGTCGAGTACCACTTGAGCTCGTCCTCGAACACCGCCGCGTTAAACCGGTCCACGAACCATTTCTGAACGGAACCGCGTTTTTATTAATACTTATTCGTTGTTATACTGTTTTTTTTTGCAAAAAAGAAGAGAGTAACCTGCAACCAACATGCCTACTCGTTTACCTGATAAGCTTCGTTTCCCAGGATGGTGGAGGCGATCGCCGATCCCAACGGGAAATCCTTGGCGGTCTGCTGTACGGTCACCGACGCGCCGACCACACGGCCACCCTGCGGATCGGCGACGTGGACGGTGGCCATCCGCTTCCTCCTCTGCTTGGACGAAAACAGAGCACATGAGTTGAGCGCAAGCTAGCTACTGATCAGATCAGGACTCGACTGCTTGGACGTTGGCTCTGGAGAGAAAAAGAAAAAAGAGATCTCGACTAGGACGTCGTATCGGCACGCCTTGAGCCGCCAAAACGTTACCTTCCGGATGGTATCCTGCTGGTGCATCGCCCACTGGTCTGTCGTGAACGGCTGCAGCGAGCCGCTCGCGACGGTGATCTTCATGGGGGTCTTGTCAGCATTCTGCAAATCAGCAAGGAACGGAACAAAATCATTGAGCACTATTCTAACCCCCCCCCCCCCCCCCCCAAAAATAATAATCTGTGAAGCATGCACACCAGGATGCGAGGACCGATACGCCACGCGTACCTGGAAGAAGATGACGCTGGTCTGCGACGGCCCGTCCAGGACGAAGCCGCCCTTGACGAAGGCCCAGCAGTCGCTCCTGGCTAGGACCGTGGCGATGCACCGCGCGCCGGCGTTGTCCGGGGCCAGCCTCGCGGTGATCAGCGCCGAGTACGCGCCTTCCAGCTTCACCCAGCCTGCATAATGATACCAAGAATTATTGAGGCCCACATGACCGCACGAACGAACACATGAGCCGCCAGACACTAATTTGGACCGGGGAAGAAGACGGGAACTCACATGAGAAGGTGTACATGGTTGTCTTGTTGAGGTTGTAGACCACGAACGCCGGGGAGAAGACGCCGGTCTCCGTCGTGCGCCAGCCGTCCGGGTCGTCGCCGCTGTCGCCGAACTTGAGGATGCCGCCGTCGTACAGCGCCGGCTCCGGCCGGCCCCTGCACTGAACGCCATGACCATCGCATATTCTAATCAGCACACACCGCTTGCTTGCTCTGGCATCGAGCATAAGTATTTTATTTTTATTGTCGATGCATGGAGATGAAACTGGGCGCTGCTTGTCGTTGTCAATGGCTCAAAAGTATACACGCACTAATTGAAACTTCCTTGCAATTAGTTAAGCTTAAACATACATATGCATTGATCATTGGCAAAGACAGCGACAGATGCCACGCGACACATGTAAAAGGTGCAGCTAAGCATACACCGAATGTGCAGTATGGCAGCTCACTTGCGGCGTTAGTCGGTCACTTGGTCGGCCTAAAAAACGCATGTTAGCGGCGTGCAAAGTTTGGCCGTGTTTTGTGGAGCTTAGCTTCCCAGAAGAGCACCAAACAGAGATGACGAGCTGAACATGGTGATCATGATACTTCCAACCATTTTACAATTCAGGGAGGCCGATACTAAAATACTATATATGGTAGTGTTTACTAGATTACTGGCAGGTGGTAATCTTATTAGATTACTTGATTCGTGTGGTAATGTTTATTACACTACTTGTCACTCTTGATCCGTGTGGTAATGTTTATTATTTTACTGGCAGGTGGTAGGTGCTGGTGTGTGTGGTTTCCCAGCGCACACATGAAAACAACAGTGAAATAACCGAAAGGGAAGGTCATGTGAGTCGTGGGGAGGGAGCATTTGTGGTCCAGTCCTGCGGCTTTGCTCTCGTCGTCTTCTCCATTCTCTGCACCGCATAGTTCTCAATCCTCATGGCGCGGCATTGGTTGTTCGGTGGTCACGCCGGAGAAAGGAATCATCTTTGCTAACTAAGCAATAACCGCCATGTTTACGTATAACACAGGTTTAGGGAGCAGTTAACAATGACCGAACTTCCTGTTACTGATGCATGCATGGCGTGGGAAAGAAAAAAGAAATGCCAATTCTGGAAGAATTAAAGAACGTGTTTCAGTGAGACTTACGTCGGTGTAGGCGGTGTAATCGTACCAGCCAGCTGCATGTCACCAGAAGTTGAAACAATGTCACAACGAGAGAGGGAGAGAGAGAGAGAGAGAGAGAGAGAGAGAGAGAGAGATGAATACTGACCAGGAGGCACCGCCGCAACGAGCTCGCTGCCGCAATGCAGCATCCACAGCGCGAGGAACGCCGCAGCGCGCGGAGCAAAGCGAGGCCGCCTCATCGCCGCAGCTTTGACGAGCTCAGCCACTTCCTCCGCTCAGGCTCCACTCGCCACGCACTGTGTGGTTATGGGGCGGCAGCTATTGATGCTCAAGCGTGGATGACGCAGAAGTATGGGTGCCCGGCATCGGTCACGATCAGAGCAAGGAGCTCTGCGGCGCTATATATAGACGGCCACATGCCACATCTCATTCCGGCACTTTGCTCACGGCCGCGCTTTTCTCGCACCTGGCGATCCGCCATTGGCCAGCGAGGGTCACGGGCCACCGTGTGGGCTCCCACCACGGACGCGCACCTGGTCCTCGGAGGCTGCTGCCTCCGGAAGCTCGTTTGGTGCAGTGGCCTTGTGGTGCTCCAACGCCGGGCCTACCCGGCACTAGCGCCTGCCGCCTGCTCGCTTCGCTCTGGTTCACATGTGCGATGCACTCCTGGGCCCTGCCATGGGGGGGGGGGGGGGGGGGGAGGGGGAGGGAAGGGTACAACGAGACGAGGAGCGAGATCAGGAGTAGGCCTGTGAACGACCGCTCAGCCGTGTTCTGTTGTCTAGTGCGTACGCCGGTACGCGTCGCGCCACGGGAACTTGTACCGCGGGCCTCCAAGTTTCTTATGTTGTTTTCTACAGTATCTACTTCCCGGTATTAAAATATAAGTGAATTGCCTATTATTCTCTATCAGCTTAAATTTTTAGAGTCAATCGGTCGTGCATTCTAGGTTAACACCCGGCACGCATTCAACCGGCGGGCGCGCGGGTGGGGGCGGTGCCCGTGTTACTAACGCCGGAGGGGAATGGCTGGCTGTCACGGATTACTGCGATACCCTGTCACGTGTTGCTAGATGCGCCGCGTCCGGGAGAGCGAGTGGCGCAACAACTGTAGTCTAGCAGCGAACTGCCGTGCCGCTGATGCTTCGCTCGTACGTGGTTCATCTTGACGAGCATTCCCTGTACGAACTAATGCTAAGCTGTTTACTTTGTTGATTGGCTTCTCGTTTACTTTGTTTTGCTCCTACGTACTACTCGGTGCGTGCATCCTAACCTATTGGTATACGGCCGACATCCTACCCCATGCATCGTGACATTTATCTACGTGGACTGCACGCCCACTTACGCATTTCTATAAGCAGCAGTACATCAGTTTGCCAAAAGGAGGCACTTTTATAAAACTTACAACCTTGTGCGTATTCGGCAACGACCCACCACCGCCTTCTTTTCTGTACCCGTACATAATTAAACCTATGCTACAGAAGCATCTTCATGCTACGTTCCTCCTCTTCGCTTTCCGTCACCGAACGAATGGGGAGTTAAAACTTTAAACCTCCACGCCGTGCATCCTTTTGCTCCAGAGGAAAACTGGTCCAAAAGCACCGCACGCCACGCAGCGGTTGGTACGCTAGAGTTCGACCATAACCGGACAAATAATGCTTGCATCCTCCTCTGGATGTTAGGAATTATTGTCTGCTGCCTTTCGGAAGTGGGTTTCCAAAGCGACTTGCCGGCCAAAGAGAAATCCCCCTTTTGATCGAAGGCCGGAGGCCTAGAACGACCCCCCCCCCCCCCCCCTTAAAATCCACAAAGAAACGGAGCCGTTTGCTGTATCTTTTCTCTTGTTCCGTGGCCGTGTACGAGCTACGCTGCGCGGGAGTGGGGGCGCTCGCACGCGTGCGAGGAGCGGAGCACGGGTTTGGCTAAAGCGCGCGTAGCGTTGCGTAAGGTAGGGAAAGCGCAGCGGGAATCATCCGTCGCCGGGTGCGCGCGGCGGGCACGAGTGACCTTTCGATGCCGCGTTGCGGTGTCCGGCCGGCCGGCCTGCTGGCTCACGGTTTGGCGGTGGCCGGGTCGCTGTCTTTCGGCGCGCGGACTACTCCGGCCGTGTCAGGCGAGGGGTACGCATGGCGGGTTCACGGGCGTGCGCGGAGCCAGCCGGCCGGCCACGGCCCACGGAGTACGTTTGACACGCGGCGCCGTGGCGCGCGAAAAGCGACGCCGGATAGGGCCGGGAGCCGGGGCTTCTTCGGCGACACGGTCACGGACGCGCACAGGCGTGGGCGTTCGGCAGCTCGGCTACCGTGCCCCCGTGTCGTGTCGTTCTGCGTCATGTGACTCGTGCAGTTCGCGGCCTAGATCAAGTAGTAGACAGTAGACAGGGGCTGCGGCGCGGTCGAAATCCCACGTAGCCACGCCGATGTGATCATCTATTTTTTTGTCCCAAAGCAGAGCATGTCACAGGTCCGTGTCGTAGGACGATCCGTGCCAAGTATTTTCTCTGGTGGTGCTTTTCCTCCAGCCTCTCGCCATCAGAAGCCGCAGCAGCCGCTGTTACGATCCAGGCGTCCGGCCACGCCTCGGGACTTTTGCTGGCCTAGCTCACGAGAGTCATTCCGCTGCGGAAAACGACGGAACGAGATACAAGCAACCAGATTTGTCTTATCACTGTCAGGGTATCATCCCCAAGAAACTGAAATTTTTCTCAACCATTAAAATGAAGATAGCTTGAAAGCTGTGGATAAAAGGACTATGCTCAGTCGAATCAATAATTCCGCTGCTTCCATCCACTTAAATCGCTCGTTAACAACTGCACTAACATATGTGATTACCCAATTTACCATTTACCAGGGGTAACGTTATTCAGCCTACAACCGACGATAAGGGCTGCAACATGCCAAATATACACAGGCAGCAGGGGTAGTTACAGATATGTAATCATATATATTAGCACGAACACCCAAACTGTACATATCTAATCTTATGAGGAAGGAGGCATCAGTAGTGATCTTAGCAATGGGCTGGAATCACTGATGCAAGAATATTTGTCCAGTATTAAGTTCATTCAGCAGGGATGTTGGAGCTCTGACCTGAAAATTTATAGGACATATCAGAGCTGGTAAAATAGATTGAGGTATTATTCATTAGCTACTATGACTGAGTTAAATCTCCGTGCAATTGATATAACTGCAACTATTCAGGGCCTCGTGATACAAAACACCATGTTCAGGATGAACTAAAAATAACACCATCTAAAAGTTAGCACCAAAACATTCCGCGTGCATGAATTCTGGAGCTGACTATAAGTATCTGAAAAATTAGCACCACAAAAGTGCTTCAAATCATTGAACCAGCATGTCATATGGTAACGCTGCCCACTAACGAAAGCGGATACATTTTTCCTTTTTATAGGAGGTACAAAACTGAATCCTGCCCCAGTGGCTGATATGCATATAGAGATACATACCTTTCTCTGGGTTAGGGGAAGCCGTTAGGTGACCTTCATCTATGCCAGTACTTTCTTGATTCCTGTCAATGAATGTTAACTACAGCGATTCATGCACTAAACATTTTACCATACACTTGTTCTAAATTCATTAAAAAATATACTTGTTCTAAATAAGATTACCAAGAAGAATCATGGTATAGCTAACATTTTTGAGTTCTATAATTACAACTGCTGAAGTTTTAGTGACAATATTCTTATTTCAGCAGCCCAACACCAGTACATACCATTCAGTATGGTAAGTACAGCACTACTACGGTGAGTCGTCACTGTTCTATATTCACGTTTCAGTAATAGAAGTTTACCCTCGATGGCTCTGTTGATCACTTGTAGCAGTCATAGTTAAGACGGTCCCCGCAGAACTATATCCAGTTTCATGTTTCGTTGTGTCCTAGAGTTTGACAAACATATATTGTTTAGTGGTGTTCTCCAGTTTAACTAAACAAAAAAGCATGAAAATATGTATCAGGAAATATAGATCAACACTTTGATTAAAAAATTACCGCAGTTTCATTTCCCAGTGACCCTGGAATAACTTCTGACAAAAGATTCATGTATTTTTCCATAGCAATCTCGGGATTCATGTTCCCTAGCCTTTGCCAAGCAACCCTGGGAGTAAAATAAATGGTTATTTTTAGTTATCAGTACAACTCTCAATTTTAACTCCGCCTATGTTGTAATGACATAGCCGGTCCCAAGCCCGGGTAAAGGAGGGGTTGTGATAGGCTTGACAAGCCAACAACTACACTTAGCCATTCTCATGGAAATGAAACCCAATAGAAAAAATTGTTAGGTTCCATGTCTAGCCTACCCCAACGTGCTTGGGATAAAGACTTTGTTGTTGTTGTACAACTCTCAATTTTCTATGTAACTTCTCATCATCCAAAAACAGATACGACTGTAGAGAACCCACCACCTATAAAGAATAGAAAATCTTTTGCTACCGTTTGTCAGAACATACTATCAGATAATTGAAATGATGACTACACCATTTCTTTAATGCACTTTCAGACCTCCAAAACTTGGTGACAGTAAAGGTCAAGAGATAGAATGATTATCAACATTTCTGTTGCTAATAGAATATGCCATGTTAGACTACTTCAACTTGCTTCGACTAAAAGGCTTTGTTGCTGTTGTTGTAATAGAATATGCCACGTGTCTTTGTCCTTAACTCTATTTTCTCATTTGCACACTCTTTGGAATTGTTGGAAACTGAAATGTAAAAGTATCCATTATATAACTATTGCAAGTACAGACTCTAGCATTACTTGTGGGCATTCATGAATAGTGGGATTTGACAACCTTCCTGCCTTGACATAAAGAGCACACCAGACTAAAAAAAATAGGTGCAGGATTGCCTGTCTTGTTACATCACCTAGATTAATTAGGTATAAGTTGGACTTTATATTGGATACTTCTGTATAGCTGTCCATTATCCGATGTTTAAGCTTGGCAGTTAGACGTTTAAGGCAGGTTGGTCATTGCCCACTTAATTGATCAACAAAAAGGCTAACAAACAAATGACAGAAAAAAGCTAATTTCAATGGCGTGCATGTGCACACATATTTAAAGCATTTTGCTGTGCTCATTGCTTGTGATTCATAGCAGGAATTGCTTGATTGGTGGCATGTCATAGAAATGCCTCATTCTGACTCTGAAGGCAAACCAGCAGCTAGTAATTTCCTTGGCAAAGTTGCTTTTTTTCTACGTTTTACCACCTTTCTCACTCCAACATTTGCAACTGTATCGATTTCTCATAAACTGATGGTAACAGAATGAAGCACCACTACTGCTCTCATGCACAACAAAATGGCGCACGATACTAACAAAACTGGCCACGGAATATTCAGGTGTATATGTAGGATTTGCAAGTCCAGAATAGGATGTAAAAATCACAGCACCATATATTCCAATTAAAATGGAATGCATCATAACATTATACTACAAGCTTAACATACATGCAAAAATAAATGGGCAAAAGAGCTACTTATATCAAAAAATGTTTTAAGATATGACAACAGAGACACCAGCCAAATGGTGAGGTTCATCTACAGTAACATTTTAGAATGCATACCTGCTGCCAATCATGTCAAACTAAAGAAGACTACTTTCTCTCAATAATGGCAACTAAATAAGAAAGACTCACTTAACACAGAATTGTTAGTTCACTTTGTTACTGCACCAGATCCACCTATGATTTTGTATTTCTGCACAGCCAAATACCCACCCAAATTACAAAAATTGATATTTATCATCATGCTTGATGCTTCAAATTTCTCATGCATCTCTTATCTATTAAAGTTCAAGAAAATTTGATGCAAGAAAATGTACCATCAGGTTCCAACTATACAACAACAACAAAGCCTTTGTCTCAAGCACGTTGAGGTAGGCTAGATATGAAATCCAAACTGGGTTTCCTATCCATAGGAATGACTGGTTTTGATGCTGGCTCGCCAAGCCTATCACAACCCTCCTCCTTTATCCGGGCTTGGGACCGGCTATACCTAGAAAGGCATAGGCGGAGTTATCAGGTTCCAACTATAAGGAGCAAAATTATGTGTGGTGACTTTTCTAACATAAAACTGCAGGAAACAACTAGTCGAAAGGACATGATCCCAAAAGTCATGTTGCACACACAACAGATGGGACCCCAGGTGGTAAAATGGTGACCTATTACAAGCAGCAATCTGCAAAATGTGAAGTCAAAAGGCACCGACAGTGGCATTATATTTTGTATCCCACGTTTAAATAGTTATATTTAACAATACCATTCAAACAGTGTTTGTCCATTCCTCGTTTATCAAATTTAGTAACAGACAAAAAAAGCCTAAAAGGGCAGCCCGGTGCATGTAGCTCCCGCTTGCGCAGGGTCCGGAGAAGGGTCCGACCCACTTGGGTCTTTTGTACGCAGCCTTTCTCTGCATTTCTGCAAGAGGCTGTTTCCAGGACTCGAACCCGTGACCTCATGGTCACAAGGCAACAGGTTTACCGCTGCGCCAAGGCCCCCCTTCCAGACAAAAAAAGCCTGAAAATCATAAATTCTACATTGAGATATATTGTTTTAGTTTATAATTTTGCTAGATATATTCCAAAAATTCAAAAGGTTCTCCTGTGGACAATGTGGCAAATGCATTAATCTTGTAAGACATTCACCTTGATCAAAATCAATAGAAGTTGAAAAGGTTGTTATCCTGGTATCATTTGATCAAGTTTTAAAAGAAAGCAAAGATTATCATTCTCAAATCACGAAAATGTGATATTCTCCTTGCCATTGAAGCAAGGCATAGAATATATGCTTCCTTTCTTCTTTTTGTTAAGAAGTTATATGCTGCTCTGAAGCTCAAGAAATCGGATAAGCTCAAATGCAGGAAAGAGGAAGGAAAATCAAGACTTTAGTACAGAGTTGGCAAAATTCCTATTCCAACTGATCACCCAGTTATGAATCGCACTTGTACTGAATAATAGCCCCATGGGGGCAATATATAGAGATTACATGACTCGATATTAGACTAGGAAAGGACCCTACAATTGGACTCCTATACAACTACTATACCCTTAACACACCCAAACAACTTTAACCCTAGATGCATAAATATAGTTGTGTTGCTTCCACCAGAGAAAACTGTGAAGCTACTATGCACCGACCGGTTGACCTAAAAAGCTTAAGACGATAGGAAAAGGTAGACAACTCACTTATACTTTAATAATGTGTTTGGTTGGAGAGACAAGGTGAGATGGGACGGGACGAACCCAGTTTTGAGGGTGTTTGTTTTGGAGACACGTGGGATAGTCATCCCCTCAGGAGAATTTTCTTCTGAAATCTGGGACGAACTCATCCCACGGAAAACGAGCGGACCAATCCATCCCACTTCAATCGAATCGCTACCCCATCCCTCCCATCGGCTCCCACCCGAGGCAGACCCCGTCCCCGCCGCCGAGCGCCAGCCACTCTCCCGCCGGCCGCCCGAAAGCCCGCCCGGCCCGCTCCTCGACCTGACCGCCGAACCTCGCCCCCCGGGCGCCAGGCCCTGAAGCCAGCCTTCGGCCGCCCGAAAGCCCCGCTCCTCGACCGACGAACCCCGCCCCCACTGCCAGGCCGAAAGCCCGCTCCCGACGCCAGAGCCTCCGGCCGCCGGACTCCCCCCCTCCCCCGACGTCGCGTCATCCATCGCTCGCCCGCGCCTTGACTCGCCCGCGCCTCAATGATGCTAGAACTTGTGTTATCATGTTATTTTTTAATTAAATTATTTTTTGCTGAAATTATTTTCTTGATCCTAAGAATCGTGTTAACATATTGCATTTTGTATGACTGCTTACTAAAAATAATCATATCCATATGTCTCTATCCTATCCCTTCAAACAAACAGGAGACAGGACCATACCATCCTACATTATTCCTCCAACCAAACAGAAAACAGGGATTGTCCCATCCCACAAGACGAACAAAAAATAGGATTGTCCCATCCCTAAAAACTGGGATGGGTCCAACCCATCCCACTTTGTCTCCAAACCAAACACACCATAACACTCCCTCTCACGTGCAGCCTCTCTTGGCTGCAAAGTGGAATAGGAGTCGGCTGTAATTTATTTTAATAAATCGCGCCCGCCAGGATTCGAACTCGAGACATCTGCCCTGATACCATGTTAAGTTACTATGCACCGACCGGTTGACCCGAAAAGCTTAAACCGATAGGGAAAGGTGGGCAATTCACTTATACTTTAACAAAAAACATCTGATTAAGTTGAATGTGATATGTACATCACAAGTTTCCTAGTGGCATGAAGCTCACATATGATGTTCTGAAGCTCAAGAAATCTGATAAGCTCAAACGTAGGAAAGAGGAAAAAGCAGGAAAACCAAGGCTAAAATTGGCAAAAATCCTATTTCAACTGATCACTCAAACAGTTTAAATCCTAGATGCATAGATCTAATTGTGTTGCTTTGACTAGAGAAAACATCTAATTGCGTTGAATGTGATATGCTCGTCACGAGTTTCTTAGTGGCATGAAGCTCACATATGATGAAAATAATACAAGTCCTGACGTTCCCAAATGCATAAGTTCTTTAGACCAAAAACGTATCGACTTTTTTCACTTCAGGCTTCATGTTTGATAAACATGATTTTTCATCAAGGAAAGAGATCCATAACTACTTTCATGGCTGTTTGGCTATCTATAGTAAGGGAGCTTCAATTTTCTTTGAGCTAGTTTGGTCCAACTTTAGTATGGATTTTTGTGATTATATATTGAAGCTAGAGTCTGATCTGTGATGTTTTATGGTTTACCTTAATAGCTGAAACCTGCTTCCACATACAAAGCTTCACACAAGGGTATCAGAAAGAGAAATGGGTACCATTTGGCGCGAGATGAAGGTTTCAGTGTAAATGGCTGTGTAGAGCCATGGCAGGGACCGTCAATGGCAACCTTGAGGAGCCCTTGAAGCTGCAGTTGCACGTCACTGTTGAGCTTCAACAAAGCAGCCGCCCCAGCCTCGCTAGAAGCGAATGCTACTGCTGCACCAAACTGCTTCTCCACCTCACTCCTCTCAACCCCTTCCCACTCTCCAAAATCCATGCCTGCTTCAGCATCGCCCTCTGGCAGCCCTTGCAATGTGGCGACCTCCACTGGTAACTCAGCAACCACTTTGTCACTAGAGCTGCCTTCGTGGCTGACATCCACAACACCAGTTTTCATCGCCGCCGACTCCTGTTCAGGAACCAATTCCTCTTGCTGATCGACTGGACGGTTCTCACATTTAGCTTCCTCCCTGCTCTGCACTTCCTCATGTGCGTCGATAGCTTTTTCAATGGGCCGCTGAACTTTAAGCTCCTTCTCTGCCAAAGACACACCGAGAGCTGCTTGGGGAACAACAACTGCAGTCAATTCATTCCGTTTGGCTTCAACGATTTGCTCTTCCTTCTTCAGTGCCACGTCAGGAATCTCTTTAGAAGCGATCTCGGTGGCCAATTCATCAGGCCTAACTTCAGTAGCTTGCTCCCTCTCCTCCATTCCCGCGTCGAGAACTTCTGCAGCAGGAGCAACTTCAGAAACCAGATGCTGCTGCTCTGCCTCGACAGCTTCGAGCTTTGTCGGAAGCACTTCCGCAACTTGAACTGCCTGCTTCTCTGGTTGGGCGCCAAGAACTTCGCTGGGAGCGGTCTCAGCACCCAGATCATGCTGCTTCGTTCCGATATCCTGCACTTGTCCCACCACATCCAGAACTTCCCTAGGATCAGTCTGCGCGACCAGTACATGCGGGTTTGCTTCAACGACCACCCCCGTGGTGGTAGAGGCAGCGGCGATTAAATCACACCGCTTGTCGCCGACATCCGCCTCCTCCAGTCCAGCACCAGGGCACAAGGCACGAGCGGACTTCACCGGAATCCCCTCCTCGTCGGTCTCGTGCGAGCACTCCGGCTCCTCTTCCTTCACGACCACCGCCGGCGCCTTCTCCGCCTCGACCCACCCCTCCGCCTCGGGCGCCGCCACGGCCGCACTCCTCTCGCTAAGCCTTACCTCGTCGACCTCGATGATCCTCTCCTCTTCCACCACCTCCTCGGCGATCGCGGCAGCGGCGGCGCGATCGGGCTCCCGGCGGGGATCAATGGCGGTGAAGAACGTGGCCAGCAGGAAGGCGGCGAGGAGGGTGACCGCCGCCGTGAGGAGCAGCTCGAACAGTAGCGCCATCTCCCTGTTTCTCTTTCTCTCTCTCCGGAGGGGGATGAAGCCGGCGCGGCTTTTTTTCCCTCTCGCTTTCTTGCTCGGCTGGGCCGGAGGAGGAGAGACGGGACAGGGTCGAGCTGAAAGTAAAAGGGTAGGAGGGGAAGGAGAGGAGACGCAGCTGCGGTGGGTGTGGGGGAGTAAAGGAGGTGGGGCTCCAAAGCAAGGCAACTCGGACGGATATGATCGCGACGAGTGCCGCCGTCCCCCGCCCGGGTGGTGGGATGTGATGGATTGGGATGATGGACGGGGGCGCGAGGCGACGACGACGAAAAAAAAGTCTTTTCGTCCGGGAGCTGCTCGGGAAGCAGGACGCTGATGCCGTCGGGGTTTTCGTTCGCGCCGCGGCCTCGCGGCACGTCTGGCTCCCCGGTGGCGTAGGCACGGACCGACCACCTAGCTACCATGCAAGAAGCGCTACCGGTCGGTGCTCGCATCTCGCTGGAGCTGCAGCATGGGGCTGCCAAACCGTCAGGCTTGATGATTTGGAGGGTCCGGCTCCTGCTTCTTGGTGACGCGGCCGTCGGTGCAGGATAAGTTGCACTGGATACGGAATTTGCTCTGGTTGCTGAGTGCACTCGTTGGTCACTGTTAACTTGTTAACAACGAAAGCCCCCCGAAAGACGTGTCTGTGAAATAAGAGGGGCCACGTCGTTGTCTTCCTCGTTATCGACAATGGGCGACGAATTTTGTGAAGCGTGTAAAGTTCAATTCTGATAGTTGAATTGATGAAAATGTTTCAAGAGAAATACTGTCACGTGTCAAAGGGCCCTCTTCTTCACGCAGCATTACTATTTTTTTTTACTGAACGTCTTGTATATCACCTTTCTTCTCGAAAATTAATTGTTGTGGGAGTTATAAAAATTAGTATTAAAGAAATAGGTGAAACAATCATTTATATAAATTATATAAAAAATAATAATATGGTATGAGAATAAAATTTACGATGATAACCACACACAAACAAAAGTTGACTGGCAAGTCTGACGAGCACGGGGTGAGCCGACTTGTTAACCTCGACGATGTCAGCACCCTATTTTTGGAGATAGTGCGGGAGGACAGAGAGTAGGCAATCAAGACTACACAAGATGGGAAGGAGCCCGGGAGGGTCGACCCTTCTTGATTCGGTTCTATTCTTTCTCGATTCCTCTTTGATTGTTCTTTGATTTGATTCATCTTCATTCGCTTCATGTGATTTCAGAGGTGGATTTAGCGAGCCGACTATCCCAACCATCTGTAGCGACATTTTCTTTATCGCGTATGAGGCAACTGTAGGCAGTGAACGCGGTCATGGCTCGGGATACTGGATCATTATTGCTATACAACACTGCTGCACGCCGTTCCACCGTACGCGGGTATACAGGTGCCCCTGCGGGTAGTGAACTCGCCGCCGTTAGGCAATACGTGCACACGCTGTCGCTTTAAATTGCCGGTTCATTCCGCCGAACTCGCGATCCAAGTGGGGCTCGGGCGGTGTTGGGCCCGGAGCCGGACACGTCTGTAGTGTAGCCCCCATCCTCCAAATAAGGGCGCACACGCACCCAGCCTTCTTCTCCGCTGTTCTATCTTGCTCCGCAAACCAGCCCAAACCCTCCCCGGTCTCGCCGCGGCGACAGCACCTCGGCGGCGACGAGATGGTGCTCGAGGTACGTATCGCTGCCCCTGCCGGCCTCTCTCCCTCCGCTGATCCCGATCCCCATTTAAATTTATCGCCGGTGGCTTGGTTTCCCCCCCGCAGGCGACGATGATCTGCATAGACAACTCGGAGTGGATGCGCAACGGCGACTACGCGCCGTCGCGGTTCCAGGCGCAGGCCGATGCCGTCAACCTCATCTGCGGCGCCAAGACACAGGTACAGCCCGCCTCGCCCCTACCTTCGATCCGACCGATCGGATCCCCCTGGTTTCGTATGGGTTAGGGTTCCGGGAATCCCGGATCTGATTGTTCCTGTGTGTGATGGGTGGTTGAAGTCGAATCCAGAGAACACTGTCGGCGTCATGACGATGGCCGGCAAGGGTGTGCGTGTGCTCGTCACGCCCACTAGCGACCTCGGGAAGATCCTCGCCTGTATGCACGGTGAGTTCACTGTTCACACACGGACCCCTTAGCCATTCGCTACTGTGATGGTGTCTTTGTGGTGGTGCCAAAGAGGATTGTGTTAATTAGCCAAGGGATACAGTTTATAATGTTTAATAAACAACTAATTCAGCAACATTAAGGAGATGCCTTGGTGATAATATGGCTTTCTCGTCTAAAATATATTGATAAATCTTGATACTTGTAGTTTTACAACAGATGCCCAACGATATGCTGTGCAGGGCTGGAGGTTGGTGCTGAAGCAAACCTTGCTGCCGCTATCCAGGTTGCTCAGTTGGCACTGAAGCATCGGCAGAACAAGAGGCAGCAGCAGAGGATTATAGCTTTTGTTGGAAGGTATGCAGGGAATGATATAACTTTCTTTGCGACGATATGTTTTTATTGTTTGAATTGTGGTCAATGACGCTGGCCTATCTGTCAGTCCTGTGAAATATGACAAGAAAGTTTTGGAGACAATTGGGAAAAAGCTAAAGAAGAACAATGTTGCTCTTGATATTGTTGACTTCGGTGAGTCTGACGATGAGAAGCCTGAAAAACTGGAAGCGCTGATTTCTGCTGTCAACAGCAGTGACAGCAGCCACATTGTTCATGCCCCACCTGGTGAAAATGCCCTTTCTGATGTCCTTCTTAGGTAACTGTGTGTCATGTTTTCGGGCACTAGGTTTTCTAATGTTGCATATCTGTTGATAGTTTGATACTTTGATGTTTATACCCTTTTGCAGCACTCCTATATTTACAGGTGAAGAAGGCGGAAGTGGTTTTGCTGCTTCTGCAGCTGCAGCTGCAGCTACTGGAGCAACTGCATTTGATTTTGGTGTGGACCCAAATGTGGATCCAGAATTGGCACTAGCACTGCGGTTATCTATGGAAGAAGAGCGAGCAAGGCAAGAGGCTATAGCGAAAAAGGCCGCGGAAGATTTTTCTAACACTGAAAATAAGGACCATGCCTCGAGTTCAGACGCCGATGCTGTTATGGCTGAAGCAGAACCCTCCTCAAATGCTTCTGCTGCTGACAAGAAAGAACAGCCAAAGGTATTACCATTATCCAGCACTTAGAAACCAATAACGACCCAACCCATTCTTGGGACATACTTGAAAAGTCTTATTTCACATTTCCAGTGTTGGATGATCTTGGGCTACGGCTTGGGCTGGCAACCACAGCAGGCCACACCGGCCTGCTGCAGGCCTGGTTAGGCCCAGGGGCGTGCCAAGCCTGGTTTTCAGTCTGTTCTGATTCCGCCTGGGGCAGCAGCATTGTAGTGGACTAGGACTTCTAGTTTAGATAGGAATAAATAGTCCTAGAGAATAGAGATAGAAAGTTTGTGTTGGAAATCCGGGGTTAATTTCCTCTCTAAATTTCTCTCTTGATTTATTCTCAATAGGGGGGCTGTATATATAGCCCCAAATTACAGAGTCCTAATCTAATACTATCTAGACTCCTACTCTTATTTGACTTGGACTCTATCTCGAACTCTAGTTTAATCTAGAAAACGGGATTATTTCTAACAATCACCCCCTAATCTCGTTTTTCTAGATCACACTCACTTTTTAGGATGGAAACACACTTCCACCCTGCACACACTAGAGGATGGGCACTACACCCCCCTGAGATGGGCACTACATCCCGGACATGAATTTGAGTTGGGCACTACAACCTTGGAGTGGGCACTACACTCCTGAGGTGGGCACTACACCTCGGACACTCAATTTGGGATGGACACGTCTTTATCCCCAGGATGGTCGCATCTTCATCTTGCACACAAATTCGGGTTGGTCACATCTTCAACCCCAGGATTGGCTCATCTTCATCCTGCACTCGATCTCAAAATGGGTGCATCTTCATTTCGATCACATACTCGAGATGGTCACATCTTCATCTCGAGCACACCTTGCGGCCCCGGCCTTGGAGCTCCCAAGCAGGAGGAGCGGCGCTATGAGGGCAGAAGCGAATGCCGACATCGTTGGTTGGTGCCTTGGCCTAATCGACACGTGGCCTGTGCTGACCAAGGGCGTCACCGCCGCCGCCATCTTCATCGTCGCGAACCTCTTCCCAGGTACGGCCTTGAACTCGCCGCCGCCTTGCTGCACTTGGCCGGTGACGCCAGCAGGACGGCGATGTGGCACACTTCCCGCCGCACCTCCCTCACGCTATCCCCCGGCCGCCTCTAATGATGCCTGGCGAGGCTGAGGACTCAAACACGCACCTGCGAGCACTACGACAGCAGCCTTGCCCACCTAAGCTCTCTTCTTCTTTTGGCCCACATGACCAAACACTCACAGGCCCAACTGGCCCAACTAGCTTCTCAGCCAGAAACCCTAGCACCTCTCAACAACTTCCTCCTCTCTCAGCCGCAAGTGTGTCGACGCGGTGCGCCTCACCTCCCCTGGGTCAAGCGCCGTCGAGCCCGTGCGCCCCACCCTAATCTGACTATCTGAACCGTCCGATCTAATCCAACGGTTATCTTTCCACATCAGGACATATAAATAGCACCCACCCTAATCCTAAATAGAATTCTTCTCTCACCCTCACTCTCCTCTCCACCCATCCCTCCACCGATGGCGGCGGCGCGGCGAGAGGCCAGCGGCGGCACGGCGCGGTGAGGGGCCGGCGACGGCGACGGCCTCCAGGCGAGGCGACCTGTACAGGCGTCAGGGCTGCACCGACTGGACGCCTCGGCGACGCCTTGAAAACATTGGTCCTAATTGGATACAAATTGGGTGTAATGGGGCTACAAATAGCCATCAGTCCCTTTGGAACAAATCGTCCCTTCCAAAACAGTTTTTCCTTCCTCTTCTCTCCCTTGCGCTGAAGTCCTTCTCTCTATCCACGCACGTGCACAACACTAGCAGATTGGATCTGCTACAACAGATCTTCTCTGCTCCTGCACGTGTGCTTATTGGTTCTGCTCCCTCTGTTTGCACGCCACCACCCTGTAGGCACGATCTAAAGGAACAGATTGCACCTGTTCTGCGTACAGCAAGCAGCAGCAGCAGCAGCCGCACAGAGGCTGTTTCCGGCGTGGAGGGGCTGGATTTCCAGCATCCATATTTGATTCTTCTGTTGCAGTCACGTGAATTCTGCTTGTGACATACATAATTGCTAGCAATTTTACTTGTGATTTGGTAACTCTTTAGCACTAAAATGATAATCCAGTGATTGTCAGGGCACACTTGATAGTGGGTCAAAATTTGTAAATTGGCACCAATCATGTGTTGCTCTACGAAGAAAATTATGGCTGATGTTAACTTAGGGTTGCGTCATTTTTAGACATGTATAGTTTCACTGTTTTTATGAGGACAATTCTCCATATTTTAATTTTGACTTGCAATATGCTTCGAACAAAATGAAATGGGTCTCAGATCTGTACAGATCTGCCTTTCGACCCTTTGGTAACTTGTATATTTTTTTCAGCAGTCTTGATTAGTTTATGTTTAGTTCATGATTCTGTCACAGCTATAGTATTTGTCTTGTTGCTTAATTTTGGAACTAAGTCCATATACATCATAACTTGTCTTCCGGAACACTATCCGTAAAAAATTAAATTTCATAACTCTATCTTTCTTTTCTATCTATTTCTTGGGTGTTTATTTATCTGAATATCAAATGGACCCTTCCCCGGACCCTGCGCAAGCGGGAGCTACGTGCACCGTGCTGCCCTTTCTTTTTTATTTATCTGAATATCAAATGGACCTTATAGATGGCTAATAAAGTTGTGATCACAGGATGATGATCTACTACAGCAGGCATTGGCGATGTCAATGGAGGATGGGTCTTCAGGATCCGCAGCTGTGGTTGATGCTGCTATGGCAGACGCTAGTGCAGTTGACCCAGACTTGGCTTTAGGTGTGTCCTTTTCCTTGTTTTCAGTTTTGGTAGTAGTAATAATTGCATACAGTATTTTTTCTGATGATGCTAATAAAGAAATTGATCATCCTCTTATAAGAGAGTGCTAGTTCATTCCATAGTTATCATTTTAAAGTTCCAATGTGCATCCTATCTGCTTAGTCGTTCAGAATACAAGTCCCGTTTAAACCATTTAAAAACCATTGAACTATAATTGGACAATTGGTTATATATTCTACTTACCAATTTATAGTTTGATGGACTTTAATTAAGCCTGACCTTATGAACATAGCTTATTTAGAGCTTGTCAAGCACATGTAAAAGTATTCCATAATCTGATTCTGACTTTTCGATGCAGCTCTTCAAATGTCTGTCCAGGATGCAAACATGTCCAGTGAGTCTGATATGAGTAAGGTGTTTGAAGACAGATCATTTGTTACATCTATCCTTAATTCTGTAAGTCTTTTTCTGCTGATGAAATAAAGATACGATTTTAGCTTAGCAATTTCAGTTATCTAATTAATCCTTTCCTGGTGATGAAATTACAGCTTCCTGGTGTTGATCCCAATGATCCATCTGTTAAAGATTTGCTGGCATCATTGCATGGCCAGGGAGAGGTACGCTTTTTTGGTTCATTTCTTTGGAAGGGTCTGCCAGTGTAATTACGCTAGTGTTGTCTTTAAATGCAAACCTATTTATGTTTCAGTGCCAGTGCTACTATTTCGTAGAACATTCCTGTTGTCCCACAGCCTCATTTTGCTAAAAAAAATAATAATATCTGTCATAAGCCGGTGCTGTATCTAAATAAGCAATTTGTCAGGGCACACAGTATAAGTATCTGTAACAGGAGTGTTAGTGCAATATTTCATTGCATATGCTCCTTTCATGTTATAAATTTTTTACGTTCTGCTGCTGCCTTTGAATTGATGACATGGAAGTAGCACATTATTTAGGTATGAGCACACTGGTAGATTAGAAAACAAAGTATCGTCAAATTACTATAGCCAATTGAAGCTAGTTGTTCCCTCTGGCTTGGTGAAATATTCTTGTTATGCTAATCAAAAATACCTTTGCTTCACCTGAACTACTAAGCATAATTTTAGGAATGACTGCCATTTTCTAGTTATATAGTGCATCCATGTTCTTTTGTCTGTACAATCATTACTAACCTACCTTTTCCCCCCATTTTGACAGCAAGAGAAGAAGGAAGACAATACGGACAAACCAGAAGATGAGAAGAAATAATGTAGCCCTTTCTTGCTTCTCTGTAAGATTTTATAACGCCTTATCTGTTAATTTATATAACCCATGTTCCGTGTAACATGTTCAGCTCTTACCAGCTGTCTGTAATATTGCTAGTAGGCTCATGTTTTGTTAATAAGAGCTAGTGTGCTTAGCAATTCTTTGGTTCTGAGGAAATCTGGTGTCATTCTAAATGTTGGCTGGTTATAGATTTTTAGTCAATGTTATAATCACTCATTAACTGTTTGATGCTTTCAAAATCTAAAACCTAAGGGAGCAGAGATTTTAGGGTGCTTTTGGTTCAGCTTTATGAAGCAGATTCACTGTCAAGAATTTGAAATCCCAACAAAAAGGGTTTCACTGAAAAGCAGATTCTTGAAAAGTTGTAGATTTTTCTCAGTACCAATTAGAATATTCTCTCATCCCAGATTTTCTCGTCTAACTATTAGAAAAAATTACCCACCTGTCACTGGTTATGCAGCCAAAGTGTTTCCTTTCATTTTCTCACAGCTCACAACTATAATCAGATTTACAGGAATCCACAGTTGAACCACACAGACCCTTAGTGATAGTTACAACTTATCAGTGTTCCTTTGCTCTACCTCACCATATAATTATGGAATTTAACATCACTTTTCTGATTTTGCAGGTGCACGAGTGAATTAGGAGAATTTGGCTGCATTAACAGCTTTTCTCTGTTGGTCTTGAAACTTACTTATCCCTGTGTAACTGTACTTTTAGTCATTAACCTGATGCCGATAAAATTTGCATTATGACTGCTATGGACTTCTTTCCACATATGTTCGAGAGTTTGTATTGCATTGCATGTTCTGTTCATGTCATGTTTATTTTTGAACTGAAACTGGTCGATGGTGCGCTATAACCTGTATGTATCTTGTTAGTAGTGTTGCAGCGTGTGATGAGAGTATCTTCGTCACTCATGTTTCTTACGTCCAGTGAAAATCGCTAGGCTAATTCTATTTACTATGGCTGCAAGCAAGATTGTATGGTGGTCTAATAGCGCTAAATAGAATAATGGTTTATGCGGAGTTTTAGTTTACATGATCTTTTATCAGACTATTGCAACCGCTGATAGGGACGTACCGATGGTAGTCTCAGCTGCCTGTTGAACCCCTCTTGTCACTGCCTAGAGTTTGGACGAGTCCAACAAATTACAGAATGTAAGACAGCCATTATGCGACAAGTTTACAGCGATGAGCTTCTCGATGATCCGGTTAGCAAAACAAAGTTGGGTTCATGGTGGAGCTAGTTTCCTGTAGCGAACTGTTCGTGGAAGGTCTTTTTCACAAGACCAATCTATTACTCTTGCTATTCTGAAATAGATGACGTTTAGGATAACTAATTTAGTCTAAATTAAACTAATTTTTTTCTTCTAAACATCATTTTTTCAGAACTGAGTATCAATTGGCAACCAACACTAACCTCGCACCTGCCTCTAAAAAAGCATATCTTGCCGGGCCCGTCTTCCATCCTTTGATTCCCTTAGGGATTAGCACCCCAACGTTTGCTAAAAAAACCCTCCACGGCCAATCAAGGCGGGGCTGGTGTCCTGCCTTTGCGCGGCAAAAGGGTACAACTCTGACAGGAAGGCTCGTCGCGTTTTTCTTGTCAAGATTCAAGACAAGTGCATATGGACGAGACGATGTGCTGTGCCTCTCTCCCATAGTTTTCTGGCGGGGTAGCCGGCTCGCGCGTGTTGCAGAGCCGCGGACGGTCGTGTCGCCCACTCGCCCCATGAACCTGCCGTGGTCCAGAGCAACGTCGCGACAGGTGAGATAAGCTGTCGTGTTTAGCGCCGTTTGCTCGTCGGCATATGCCGTCACGCTCTTCTGCGCTTGTGTAGTTCTGTCAAATAATTCTCCAGCACTTTAAATTCCTGTTGCCGTACCTTTTGTCCTCAGGTCAGAGTCAGACGTCAGTGTCGTCGTTCTGTATGTGAGGGCCCTACCTCCTCCTGCAGGCTGCAGCCCCTTGATTTCTGAAAATAAAGTTGAGCAAATTGCAAAGGAGAGCTCACAGCTAAGCGAACACGGTGGGAAGAAACTCAAAGAAGGGGGAAAGAAAAGGGAATACCAGTTAGACTTTTCTCGTGCTCATCTTCACAGAAGACGGCATAACTTTCCAATTTACCGTTCCGTCCCCCCCCCCCCCCCCATTATTACTCAATGTGCATATGTGTGTTGCTCAACTGCGTACAGCTTACAGAGCCTCATAATCCCGCGCGAGAACTAACGTGAGTCGTGACCTTTGCAGAATGAGGTATATAGTATACTCGGGTTTTCGAAAAGAAAAGGAATATACCTCTGCTTCACTTAACGGTCTTCCCGTTACGCTTCTCGCAAAAAAAAATGGATGCGTTAATGCAACGAACGACCGGCATCACTGTCCGCCCGTCAGATCGGATGCCGTAACTGTAAAGCCGCGGGAAGAGTAGAGAAGAGGCCACCAACCGAGCTCGCAGGAACGAGCTTCCTCGTCCCATCGCGAAAAATCCACGCGCAACGAGACGAACACGCCCCATCTGCTCGCCGCCGCCGCACGCCTGCCGCGGCGACAGCCTTGCGCGTCCGTCTCGCCGACACCAACGCGAAACAGCGACTGTTCGAGCGTGGGGAAAACCATGGAAAAGCGCGAAAGGAAGCGAGGCGCCCACCCAACCGCCGCGCTGCGCTCTCGTCTTTTCGTGGGGGCGCATGTCGGTGCCCATCTGCACGCGATTGGCAAATGGCCAGGTGTGTGTATCCTCTTCTATACTGCACATGAAGTAGCAGTGGACTCGTAGGTCGCGCGGACTACAGTGGATTTGAGCCCAATGACGAGTGCCTCCTCCTTGTCCTCCCTTACCTTGCAAGCGAAAGGGCGGGGCACGGGCTCATGACGAGCCTCGGCGAGGTTGCCAGGTTGGCCCGGCCGTGTGAGATCCTAGCTAGGCGGGGCCGGGGCGTGCCCCACGCTCGCGATATCCATTGACCAGGGAAAATCTTTGAGTAGATTGTACTGCCTCTTGCATGGTCACCGTGATGGTGGCGCTGGACTGCTGGTCCACTGTACGTTGCCAAGTGGTTCCAGAATTCGGGCCCATCTAATTGCCAAGTCGTCTGTAAGAAACACGGCGCAACAAAGGGGTGTACGTACGGGTGGTGGAATAGGAATAGCATGTGGCCATTGCATTATCGCTTTTCCATTTGAAAAAAAAAGAGAATAAGGGAATTTTGGGCTGCGTGCCACTCTTTTTTATAAAGTCCACCTGCCATCTCACCTAATGTCAAAAGAGCCCGCAGCAGCCCAAATTAAAGAAGAGAGAGAGCACCCGCTCGTCTCCTCACCGCCGCGTCCGTCCGTCAGCAACGATCGGTTTCCAGACATGGCGATGGCTTACAAGATGGTAAAAAAACCAGCACGCACCCCGACCGTCTGCGCCGCCGCCGGATTCGTCACCACGGAGCAGCCATGCCTTACTCGCGTTCCTGTCCGTGTTCTTCGCGTGGGTGGTTGCAGGCGACGGAGGGGATGAGCGTGAAGGAGGAGTGCCGGCGCTGGTTCATGGAGATGAAGTGGAAGAAGGTGCACCGGTTCGTGGTGTTCAAGATCGACGAGCGGTCGCGCGCCGTGCTGGTGGACACGGTCGGCGCCCCCGGGGAAGGGTACGAGGAGCTCGTCGCCGCGCTGCCCGGCGACGACTGCCGCTATGCCGTCTTCGACTTCGACTTCGTCACCGTCGACAACTGCCAGAAGAGCAAGATCTTCTTCATCGCCTGGTAATTGTCGTAAAAGCTTAAAAAGCTCTTTCTCCTCCCATCCATCATGGCGATCTTGATCACTACAAGCAGTAATGGTATTCCTAGGGAACAAGGCAAAATACTAAATTTGGTGAGCTGCGCGAGCAGAGTCAACTAAATTCTTGGTTCCCGATGCTCGATTGCTGGTTTGCGCCCATTTAACTGTTGCAATTTACGCATTCATCAACAGAGTAGTTCCAATCTTGCTACGGTAGCGCTCATCATGCCATCCAACCTACACATTAGCAATATGCCAACTGTCCAAAACTGTATCTGTCAAGTTTTTATTCGAAAGCATTCACTCAGCCTGGACGATATGCAGAGTAGCACATAAACTACGGCTTTGCAGTTTTCGAAACCTGGGTCTATTTGATCATGTACACGATCTGATCTTGGTCGTAAAAACCTTTGCCAACTTGCGAACTCAAAAGTCAGAATAGTTTCAAGTTAGGTTGCCAAAAAGACTCAAAGCTGCTCGGTAAATTGACATTTTCTTTCTAGTACGCTGTAATTCATAGGAAAGCAAAGCAGTCTAGAACGTGTCCTGTTGCTCGTGAAAAAAAAAGAAGAAAAACGTATCCTCTAATTCCTAATGTGCACGCTAGCACCAGAAGATCGACAATAAATCTGCAGATCTAATGACTGTTCAAACAGTGCGGCATCCTTATCGAAAAGACGGAAGGCAGGTTCCCAAGCCTTTTCTATTTCCCACAAACAAAAAGTTGCTTGCTACTCATCCCCGCTGCCTGCCTGTCTTGTCAACAAAAACTTCCGTCGAGATCATGACGGGGGCCAAACTTTCCTGATAAGCACCAGTACTACCTATATCTAGGCCTCCCTGTCCTGCCCCCATCGTCACTGTCACTGTTGTCTTCAGTGCTTTGGTGTGTATTATTATTTTTCCTCCAAGCCTCTCCATTGCTAATGTATATGGCCGGTTACTTTATCAGATCTGATCTAGCCTGCCTGAATCCACCTGCTGTCTAGATCTGTCGGTCACGAACTGATACTTAATTAGTAGCTGTATCACATCTTTCTTGGTTTGTCCAGAACTGGTAGAAACCAAGTAACACGATCTAACCACTTAGCAGCACGACGGAATTGTTTAGCTGCTGGTAGCAAGTCCGTCCACTTGCCCCGGTTCCGATCTGTTAACCAAAAAAGCGCTCTGATTCTGCGCCTGGCAGCTGCTGCTCCGCGCTTTCCGGTGAGGGTGCGTGCGTGCGCAGGCAGTGAGCGGGTTTGGAGGCCGACGGATTCGTTGCTTTGCTCGTGCTAACTCTCGTCCTTCTTTCTCCTGAACGACAACGCAGGTCACCGGCGGCGTCGAGGATACGAGCCAAGTTTCTGTACGCGACGTCGAAGCAAGGGCTGCGGCGGCTGCTGGACGGGGTCCACTACGAGGTGCAGGCCACCGACCCCTCCGAGATGGGCTTCGACGTCATCAGAGGCCGCGCGCAGTGAGCTCCAACGACCGCTCGCTACCACGTGTGGCCGGCCGGATGCTAACTGGCGTTGGTGTGCTAGCTCGATCTACCTGCTGACGAGGGTTCGTCCGTGTCGGGCCGCCGTGTTCGATCTGCTTTCTTGGTGCTTGGAGATTAGTTGTGTGGCGTGTGCTGTTGTGACGGACGGGGTACAAGGAAGCCGAGGGAGCGGCAGCGGATTAATGAAACGTCCAGCTCCGCGACGTAGAAATTCCACTGAACAGTGTCCCCAACTGCTACATTTATACTCTCCGCTTCTTTCTGTTAAATCTCTCATAAGGAGTGAGCTCATGTTCAGATCGTGAGCCTTATTTACGGACGGGAGCGTACAGAGTTTACGAACGAGATGTGGTTGGTGATGCTATCGGTAGAAAAAACGGGGGTCGTCCAGAAAGTGTCGATGTGTAGAAAAATGAAAGACTGCTCTGGTGGTGCTGGCAGCTGCCAGAAGGCTGAGCAGCTAGTAAGCTTGTTGTCACCGTTGAGGCGCTGCACGGACGAACGTCATGCCGAGGAAATTGCCCAAAAATTCTGGCCCGTCATGCCGAGAAACTCCGCGCTGGGCCGGCATTATTAATAAACGGCGCCGTCGCCCTCGAGGCTCCGGCTTCGTGCTGGGGATGTCGCGATGACTCGGGAAAACGGCGTCTTCTTCCAGAAAGCCCACGCCCACCCAAGAAGGTGCAAGGGGAGTGTTTGTGGGTCGTGGCCGTCTCCACCGGCTACGAGGGGCCAACTGCCATGCCAGTCACATAACACGCCGCTTGGCTCGCCACCGTGGGCGCCGGCACTATCGACCGTGATTTTCCCGCCGCAGTCGTGGTCGGCGATGGCACGCACGCGCTTGTCAGGTGTGTAGCTGTACTCTGGCAAGCCATTGGCCAATTCATCGTTGCCTTTTGTACTACCCTGGGAGGTCCGGCGGACTACCGCTCCTATGTGCAAGTGCAACGCCAATGAGAACTCCATCGACCGTGAATATGGAGGGTGGATTTTCGGAGAAGACGGATAGATAGGAGTCGGAAAGACCAGCCCATCTTGGCCAACATGGGCTTTCAGACATATCCGTCCGTGGGCATTGTTTTCGGTTCTACCCAAGAGCCCATTTCGGACCGTCGAGTCTATCGACGCAACAGCGTTTTCCTACGAAATGAAGAATCCAATAGGAAATCAACGATCCGCCAATTTAAAACCTGCGCCAAGGCGGCCGAGAGGAGGAGGGACACGGCCACAGCCCCACTACTTCGCGGTAGGGGCACGGACAGGGAGCCAAGCCATGCCGCGGGGAAGGGGAACGGAGCGGCGTGCTGCGGCGGGGCTGGCGGCGTAATTAAAAAGCTGGCGTTCGCCGCGCGAGCTCCCTTCCCTTCGTCAACGGGCGCCGCTTATTAGTTAGCTCATGTCGTCGCAGCTTGACGAAGATGTGGACGTGATGCAATGGTCGGCGATCAACAGATCGCCGGTCCGACACACTGACGGGGTCGGTTGTATATCCTGCGCTATTCTATTCTACGTTCCATTCCATGGGGGTGGTGGTTGTGGTGCTGATCTAGTAAACGGCAGCATGGGATTGGTGACAAGAAACATCAAACGTGACGCGCTCACCAATCGGCCGGGGTCTTTGTTAACTCGAGGCTGAGATATGATTCAGAGGTCACAAAATGGCCGTCAATAAACAAACCATACCAAACCCGCAGGTTACACGGCAGGATCGGAGCCGATGAAGTCACGATGCATACAGAGGTGGTTAAAGAGAATGCATACATCTCTCGCTCCAAGCCTCCAATTAGCAGCACTAGCTCCCTCATACTGGGTCATCGGAACAGACAGCCGGAAGGTTAGTTGTTGCCTCTCATCAAGTCAGACCATTGCCATCACCGCCCATGTACCACCGCAGTCGCACGCTGGCCGAGAAAGATACACTACGTTACTCTGAACACGCTACAACGGCTGCAGCACACCACACCCATCTCCTTTTCCTGATGATGGCGATGATGATGGGGTCTGAGGCCTCACCCCCCACAGCACACGGTTTCATCGACAATAAGCCAGCAACTTTCTCCGGCGGCACCAGTGCCTGCCGTGCGATCCACACAAAGCAGCGCGCCGACCTTTCCTTTCCTGAGAGAGGGAAACCCGCCGCGCGGCGGTACGTGCAGTATTCCTGGCTCTCGGCGTCCGACCGCGAACCAGTCGCCTGCGCGCAGCCTCTGCCTCCAGCACGCGGCTCGTTTGGCCCGCCGATATTTAGTCATCACAGATCTCGCATTCTCCTGCCGATCGACCAACCACCTCCGATCCAATCTGTCCAAGACGGGGACGTTTTCGTATCTGTTTGCCCGTGTTTTTGCGAGCTAACACTACCATCAGCATACGCCACTGGGTGGCGTGCTCTCTCTCTCTCTCTCTCTCTCTCTCTCTCTCTCACTCGCTAGTTAGTTGCAAGTAGTTGTCGGAATGAGCCATCGGATTCTAAATTTCATGGTGCCTCCTGTCTCCGCCCATCATGAACAATAAAGGTTGTTATCTATCATGCACATCACGAGATCGGCTAGCAGCCAATAAAACACGCCGTGGAAGAAATGGTATTTATAGCTAGAAGTGGTTGCTGTTTCTATGGTTCGAGAAAGTTTGGAGCTAATGATGACATGTCGCTCTTAATTTATTCTCAAGAGTATAGGAGTTAATGATAAGAGCTTGATTGATCTGGACATCAACAGAAAAAAAATGTACAATTGGGCATATATAAGATCATTATGAGGAACGCCGCCATATTGAGGCTGTTTGGCCTGCACCTGTGTTTTATATATACGTCCACTTGGGGTAGGGGGCCATGAAAACATCTAACCGATATTTCTTGTACTGATTCGTTCGTTTTGAAATCACTTCTCAGGAATATTTCACTGAAAGGCCCTTTTCAACCTGGTCGGTGCTTAAGAAATCTTCAATCCCTCTATCCCCGAATAAAATAAAGAGAGATTCACCACCCACGTGGTTTCCACCTATGCTCATCACGGTAGATGTAGTAGATCTCCACCCCCTGGGGGAACAGAGGCATCCAAAAGATTCACCACGGCATCACATTCTCCAAAGAAAAATATCTTTTGTTAAAAATCCACACATCAGCAAGAAGCTCTTGATATGTCCACTATTTAGACAACATCAAAGTTGTGACTGCTCCTCCAACTTCCACTAAACAGTAACGCTAGAGTCGAACTATAATGTTCACCATTTGACACATCTTTTGTTGAGTAAAAAATTTAAAATAAATTTTCTCGTTAATTTTTCATATACCATATACAAATGCGATGATTAGATCTACTTTACGGGCACACAGTTTTATTCAATTGGTACATACTTCGAAAAAGTACTCCATCTATTCTTAAATAAATGACGTTTAGAATAACTAATTTAATTAAAATTAAACTAATTTTTTCGTCTTAAATATCAGTTATTTCAGAACGGAGTAAGTAATGGTTAACCAATGGAGGTTTTGGCCATTTTATAAGGGACATGTATATCAAACCACGAGGGGTTATGCAGCTCAACAAGACAATGAAAACCTGCACGAAACATTGCCTCGATCAGCACTTCCTTGCCGAATATGTTTATAGTCGTCATGCATAGTTCAGAAAACACCCAGAATTCCTGTGCCGAAATGCTTCTTCTTCTTCGTATTACTATTTCGTTGGGCGGTGGCGTTCTACAGCCTTTGTACAGAGAGAAAGCGGTTAGCACTTTGGCGCGAGTCTTTGAACAAGCCTACAGAAAAAAACCGCGTGTCTTTGTGTGGACCCGGTAAAAAGGCAGAGGGGGAAAAAAGAAGCAAGGCAGCGTCACTTTCCCCGCGTCCTTGTGCGGGGATCAAAGCGGTAGCCCAGACGGACGGTCGGATGCGGCAAGGCGGCCCCTGCCGAAATCCCCATCGGCCGGCCAGCGTCGGTTTGGCGGTTGCCGGCCTACCCGCAGTCGGTCGCTGTCCTCCAGATGCACGCTACAGCGAAAACCTAAACCATCCAGGAAGCAAAAACCTTTATGGGCTTGCATGTACTACGCTCGTTGTGCTGTGGGACCAAGGATTTAAAGGGGGCGCTCTGGGCCAATGTCATTAGCTGGCTCCGGCTGTGGACTAAAAAAGATACAGTATTAGTTTCTCGTCTTTGGGCGGGCAGGTCTGACTGTGGCTGTCGGCATTTTCTGTTTTACCAAAAACCACCCCACTTGCATTCTTAATCCATTCCACAACCCCGTGTCAAACCATTCAGGTAATTGTCGTTAACCTGCCACAACACATTATACGAAACAGCGAAAACATTCCATTACTATTGTTCACAAAAATGATATGTGCACGAACCAACTGGATTTATCGTTTATGACCTAATAACAAGCGTACTATCGAAACTATGGTGTCCATTTGCTAATTCGCAGTATGATCTTTTGATCTTTCATTATGTGCAACTCTACTCTGAAACTAGCGTTTGTATGCAGAAAATTTTCTATTTGCACAGGAATGGAATTCATGAGAAAAAAATCCTCACAAAACTTCTCTCTTTGTTTTCCCTGAGTAGCCGTGCTATCAGAAGTCAGAATAACGTTAATCGCAAGTGGCAAATAGTTAAATACCGTTACCGCAAGGGCATCAACAAAAAGTTTCAAAGAAACTAACCCTGTAAGGTAATCGACACGTGCAAACCTGTCATTAGCAGTAGAGACGAAAACGAGGCCGGTTTTTTGAGGTCAGTCGTCAGAAATCCCATCCCTAGTTTTTCCTCACCATTAGACGGCGAGCACCGAACCCACCTCTCGAACTCCTCCAGCTATAAAGAGGAGGGGAGGGACGCTGCATTTCTCTCCAAGCTGTGGCCCGGAGCTGAGGCCTGACGGTGGGTTTACTGCATGGCCATTATTCTTCCCTTACTACCATAGATAGCGTCTCTTTCTCTCTGATTTATTTCCCTTTCCATCTTGTTCTTCTTTTCGCTTCTGTTGATCTGCAGCCATCGATCGCTTCCAGCATCCTCCTCGTTTTTTCTCCCCAAAGGATCTTGATAGCTTCTTGCAATTCATTTCATGCGAAACTAATACTAGTTCTTTCACCGATGTTTTAAACTTCTCGCTGGTTTTCCGGCCCCTTAATTTCATTTGCCAATCAGCAACCTCATCGGCTGAAAGCTTCACTTTCTTGGAGCGCACATACACCTGGAAACTAAGAAAGGACGACCTCTCCTCCTACATCGTCATCCATCAAGATGGAGAACGTTCTCCTGGACCATCAATCCTCCGGAAGCTTCGAGTTGCCGAAGATGTCCCTCGGCCGCTACCGGAGGAGTCTCGGCGCGAGGCCAGCGGCGACGCCGCGCGGCGCGTACGGCCGCTCCTTCCCGACGTGCCGGCCGTACAATGAGCAGCACAAAGGTGGCGCGTGGAGCTCGGCCCCGGCGCTTCCTCGTGCGAGGCCTCCGATCTGCTCGTCTCCCTCTCTCCCTCTGCTACCGTCCGGCCAACCGCCTCTCCTGCCGCTTCCACCCACCGCCACCAAGTACGCCGCTTTCCCCTGCATACCAGCTCCACCGCCGCCGCAGTCACGGGCCGTCATGGGCGCCGCTGCGACGACCAACACTGTTCCAGTGACGACCCCTGCGCCGCGCCAGAGGGACAGGAGGCGGAGGCCGGCGAGGCCGCCTCCATCAACCACAGAGCCAACGAAGGCGCATAAGAAGAAGAAGCCGCTGGAGCGGGCGACGCCTCTGCCGTCTGCGCCGGTGGTGAACGAGGCGCTGGACGACCTCGAGCGGGAAGTGGCTAGGAACTTCGTCCAGGACCTGCTGCACGCGCTCGCGCCGCCGCCCAGCAGCCTGCCGCTGCCCAGGTTTTCCCTCGTCGCTAAAGCGTCTCCTGCCCCGGCCGCCAGGGCGGTGCAGCCGGCCACGCCGTCCTGCAACGTGGAGGCCGCCACCGCCGACGGCATTCGCGGCCTCCTTCGCATGTAGGTGGAGTGTCCTTCTTGGTAACCTTATTCTCCTCTATTGTATTTGCCTCCAATATTATTTCTTTGGCTGGTAAAATACGTATTAATGAAAAGTAGGAAAAGACTTTCAAAGAAAAGATGTGATGCTCGAGCCGTGATCGCTCGAGTTGTCATTAGTGTGACCGTGATGTTGGTGTTGGACGGATGCTATCTCTGCGGTGCAAAAGCTAGAAGGAGACGACGATGTCAGCCAAGGTTTGTTTGAGACGGCTACCGTGTAGTGGTAGATATCTAGGGTTTTACGTGATGTCTACCGACCTACCTACTTATGTACAGTATGTAGTATATTGTTTCCTTGATGGGGGTGATGGGTTTTTGAATTACCTTGTATCAAGAGATTACAACATGGTGTATAACTGTGTCTCTTTAATTATTATTTATATATGAAAAGTGTGTATTTGCTTGACAAAAGTATCTACTGAAGTACTGAATTTCTCTGTTGTTTGATCTACAAGCAAGTACATTGTGGTTATTGCAGCGTAGCCAGTGGTCTTGGCGCTTGTATACTTGCCATATCATCATTCATTCCGACCATTTTACACTTTTGAGTAAACTTGAAAACTAGAAGTTGAAATAGATAGGACGTACTTCAGTTAAAAATCAAGTAGCGTAATATGAGTTAAGCTAGATCCCAATATTTATATGGTTGGCTAATATCTCGGACTTGGGCCGGAGTCAGCTGTTTACAATGAAAAAAGAATCCAGTCACTTCTCACAATTTGGAAGTCTAGTAAATTTGATATTTTCTTATGAATAGGGCTAGGTTTTCTAATAATTGCGTTTTTATTTTGCCCTTTGCTAACATGTTAGCAACCACTTTTATTATCTAACAAGGTGTGGACAGCTTAGAATATCTCAGTATTTTAGCTTTGTTTATAAATGTATGAGAATGACTACAAAAGGTACGTCACATTAATTTGGAACTAAAGAACTCGGTGGATATATATTGTACAGTTCACTTTTAATCGTAGCAGTGGTGGGTGTGCAAAGCAAGATACATGTACAGGAGCAGTGCCTTTTTTTCTAGCGCATCCTCAGTTCCATCAGCCACTGTTAGTTAGGTTTGTCCTCACTCTCACTGCGTGCAGCCCGTGCCTGCGCCGACGTCCTCGTGCTCGCCCCCGCAGTCACGTGAATCCTCCGCCTCCGGTCCAGGGATCCAGCCTCTCTTCGCTGGTCGCCTCCTTTGCGGCCTAGGAGCTCTCGGAGCGCGACACGACACCTTTAGCTGGACAAAATCGACCAATGTATATAGGTTAGAACATTGGCAATTTTCACCGTATTTTGATCCATCACTATTTAGTGGGATAAAAAGAAATACGTCCGTATGGGCACGAAAGGCAAAACAAAAGTTTAGTACCAGGTAAAAAGCAGTAGCATTGTATTTTAGAATTAGAGACACAAGAAAAACACCGTCGTCACCCTGTGATAGGACTCGCTAACATCAAGCTACTTTGTAAAGGTTGTTTAATTCAAACAGGACCAGTTCACAAAAAAATGCTTCTATATCTGTAGTATATTGGCATATTCTTGCTCCAAATCAATGCACATGAAAGTAAGAAAAGGAAAAGAAAAGAAAAGAAAAGAAGAGAGTTACTTGTTAATGATCGGATAAGGCTTAGCCTGATAAAAGGAAAGTTCACATTTGCAGCACCCAAATGCTGCAAGCAAGGCATTACACAGCTCAAGATGCTGATAAGAACTCAATTTTCGGGAACTGTATGCTTCCAACATTTTGCAGGCACATAGACCCCCTTCTAATATAAGTGTTCAATATTGCTAAGAAATGCAATGAAACACACTCAGGAAATAATTAACTTTGTTCACAGTTATTTCAATTTTTTGTAGGATTTGCTTTCATAGTTCAGGATAAGCACAAAATCCTCAAAGAGCAATATCACAGGCTTACAGCTATTTAATAGTTGCACAGATGCTTAGGAGAAATTAAGGGAGTCAATGCTATGGGTATTCTTGCCAAGGCTTCACAGGGATCAAGCCTATTGGCTAGGGAGCATAGCACCAAAAAGGGTACAGCCTCGGAATACTCTAGATACACACCAACAAGGCAAGAAAGGGGCTCTATTCTTTTTAAGATGCAACAGTACATGCTGACGATATGTTGAGACATATAACACCCGAAATAAATATCAAATCAGGGTTACAGATACTGAAACCAGAGTCTAAACTGGACTTCGGCCAGTTGGCGATCAATAGTTCCAGGTATGTATGTTTTACCTACAAGAATGAATAAATTTATTTCATCATAATATCTGAATTTGGTCAGACGATCTTTAATACATCTATCCCAATGGAATATCTCAATGCGGCTAAGATTTGGCAGTGATTTCAGTAACTCTCCTAGTTCATGTTCTATTATCTCGACAAAAACCCCACTCCCTGCAAGGTGAAGAAATGTACCCACCTTGCCGTGATTTTCGTTATATTTATCTTATGCTTTTCTATTGATACTACTGAATCTATATTCCAGTCTAATTCGCTACGTCAAAGCAGGCAAAAGGTTAGCCACACCTTCAAGCAGAGGTCCGACATTTTGAAGTACTCAGAACAATGCTCACATCATCCTGAACTCTTGACAAATTATTTAATTCGAGTGCTTCGGGTTGACGACCCACAACCGGTCGAAACCACCACTAAAACTTTGTGTTCCCAGATTCTCTAAACTTTCGTCATGTATCAGGTTTCAGAACAGGTTAAACGACGTACCGGAATCATCGACGATGAGGAAGCGAATTTGGCCGAAAGGCCCACGCCGTTCTGCTCTCGGCTGCTACTCCGGCCGCTGCTGTCCTCCCAGAACATCGCTGTCGTCGCCTCTGCCGCCCTAAACCCGACAACAGCGACGAAACGCCGCCCGCTCGCAACGAAAACGAAGGTCAGGGATGGTTGTCCGCGACGGGACGGTGTCGGTGGAAATGGGATCATTCTCCTCCCCGTTTTCAGCCCGCCCCTTTGATTGAAGCCAAGATGAATATACGCTTTACAAGTACCTTTTGAATTGACCAGCAATAAAATACGGCACATGGTTCCCTCGAATTAGTCAAATGATTTTGATTTATTTCCGAACTATTTTTTTGTCATAACAAACAAAAATTTAAAGGGACTATTGTGTTTATACTCTTGATTTAAAGTTCAATTGTGATTTTATCCTTTAAAATTAGAGTTTATGATTTTACCCCTACTTTTTCGAAACGAAGTTAAAGTATACCCCTATTCCATTATGTGTTGGTAACAGTGTTAAATTATGATGAAAAAAGACAAAAATACCCTTATGATTTACCCCTACTTTTAATATGTGCTTATGATTTTACCCCTATTTTAATATAGTCATAAATTATTTTGTGTTTATGTAAAATAGTGATAAAATGACAAACGTGGATCAAATTAGGGTAAAATCATAAGGGTATTTTGTCTTTTTTTTATCATGTTTAACACCGTTAACAATCTATAACGGAGTAGGGGTATGTTTTGACTTCATTTTAAAAAGCAGAGTAAAATCATAAACTCTAATTTTAAAGGGCAAAATCATAATTAGATTGTCAACCAATGATATAAATACAATAAACCCAAATTTAAAACGGGGGTACTATACACACTACTCCACAGCTGAGCATGTCGCGGGGCCATCTCCCGCACCTGTCCGCGACCGGTGACGCCGTCCGCCGCCTCGTGGTCACCTGTCGCTCCCCTGCCGACTTGACGCTCCTCCGCGCCGCGCACGCGCGCCTCCTCCGATTGCTCCACCCCGCCGACCCGTCCGCCGCACCCGCGCGCGTCAAGCTCATCCAGGCATACGCCGCCTGCGCCGCGCTTCCCGCCGCGCGCGCCGTGCTCGACTCCTCCCCTGACCGATGCACCGTTTCCTTCAACGTCCTCCTCCGCGCGCTCACCGCCGCATCCCTCCACCGCGATGCGCTCCTCCTCTTCGCCTCCATGCCGCCGCGGGGCCCCGCCTGCTCCCCCGACCACTACACCTATCCGCTCGCGCTCAAGTCGTGCGCGGCGTCGAGTGACCTCCTCCTCGGCCTCCAGATCCACTCCGCCGTCGCCAAGCTCTGCCTCGACGCGAATCGATACGTGGCGCACTCGGCGATCAGCATGTATGCTCGGTGCGGCTGCCCGGACGACGCGTACCGGATATTCGACGAAATGCAGAACCGAGATGTCGTCTCCTGGAACGCCATGATCTCCGGGTACGCGAGGGCGGGTTTGTACGACCGGGCTATGGGTCTCTTCAGGGAGTTCGTGGCGCTGCAGGGTCCAAGCCCTGATGCTGGGACCATGGCAAGCATCTTGCCCTCCATGGCCAATGCAAAGGCGGAGGATATTACACTCGTGAGGAGAGTGTTCGATGCAATGCAGTTCAAGGAGCTTATTTCTTGGAATGCTATGCTCGCTGTATACGCCAACAATGGATATCATGTCAAGGCTGTGGAGCTGTTCATGAACATGGAAAAGGATGGGGTTGAGCCAGATTCTGTGACTCTGGCGACAGTTCTTCCTCCATGTGGGGAGCTCTCAGCATTTTCTCTTGGAAAAAGGATCCATGAGGTTATCAAGAGGAAAAAGATGCGCCCTAACTTGTTGCTTGAGAATGCGCTCATGGACATGTACACTAGTTGTGGATGTTTGAATGATGCCAGGGAGATCTTCGATTCCATGAGTGCACGGGATGTGATATCATGGACTTCTTTGATATCTGCTTATGGCAAGCATGGTCATGGGAGAGAGGCTGTTGATCTTTTTGAGAAGATGCGAGGACAGGGTCTCAAGCCAGACTCTATTGCCTTTGTTGCTGTCCTTGCAGCATGCAGCCATGCTGGCCTTATGGATGTTGGAAAGCGCTACTTTGATTGCATGGCCAGCAGATATCACATCATCCCAAAAACAGAGCACTATACATGCATGGTAGACCTTCTCGGACGTGCTGGACGTATAAACGAGGCATATGATTTCATCATGAAAATGCCTATCGAGCCAAATGAAAGAGTATGGGGATCCTTATTAGGGGCTTGTCGGATTCACTCCAATATGGACATTGGGCTTATGGCAGCAGATAATTTGTTCAAACTGGTGCCTGAACAAACGGGATACTATGTGCTATTATCAAATATTTATGCTAGGGCTGGGAGATGGGAAGATGTTACCTCTGTGAGAAGTCTCATGGCAAGCAAGGGTATCAAGAAACTGCCTGGTGCTAGCAATGTCGAGTTAGGGGATCGGGTTCACACATTTCTTATTGGTGATAGATCCCACCCTCAATCTGAAATGATCTATCAGAAATTGGATGAGCTATTAGGCATGATCAGGGGAATGGGTTATAATCCAGAGAAGGGGATTACACTCCATGATGTTGAAGAAGAAGACAAAGAGGGCCATCTTTCAGTTCACAGCGAGAAACTGGCTATTGCATTCCTTCTCATACACACTAGTCCAGGGATGCCCATTAGGGTAACTATGAATCTCAGAACGTGTAATGATTGCCATATTGCTGCAAAGCTGATTTCAACAATTACCAATAGAGAGATTATTCTCAAAGACACCAATAGGATCCATCATATAGTACAAGGAGTTTGCTCATGTGGGGACTATTGGTAAAAGATATATCGTGATTGTAGGGACTGGACCTAGCTTGGTTTAGGGTGTGGGTGTACACCCTAACCACCCAGGTTTGTCCTCTTCGACCCTAATTTGGGTGCCTATTTTCTCCTTAAAAATCCACCCAAATCCTCCTTGGTTGGTCGGTTTTTTAAGATATATCATCGTCATATGCTTGCTTCACTGCTTGATATAGGAGGAGGTAAAACAAAACTTGAGGGATTGGAGTGTATCTAATGATTTGTCTCTTGATAGGACTGCATAGGTATCGGCAATTCATGTGCCAGAATCTTAGTATACTCATACTTGTTTAATCTTCTCTCTTTCCTTTGCTTCTCTTTTTTTATATAATTAAAATTGTTGGGTTTCATATCTAGCCTATCCAACATGCTTGTGTAAGATAAAATCATTTCCCTCTTCAACCCTACCTATCAGAGTTAACAACTGATTTTAAAGTAGGTTCCTGCCTGTCTGGAGTATTATGTACAGTCATTCTTGCTCTGCCCCAATTTTTATACTCTTCACCTAAGCTGGGTAAGTAGTGCAACTCAGCCGCACCCAGTAGCTTAACATGCAGGTCCCGGCCCTGTTGCTTGCCGTGATATTCAGATATTCTCATGCTTTGTTCCCTTGGTTCTTTGATAGGTCGACTCTTGACTGTGATAAAGTATGGTCTAGGGAACTTGAACCGTTGCTCTTTCCCCTTCTTTTTGCTCCTCATTATCTATTGTGTGTTCCGCCCTCTGCCGTTGCCCACAGTCCATGTCCCATAAATGTTCTCCAGGGATGATCTATGTTTTGTTGTTGTGTGAGGAAGCTCTCATATCTGAATACCAGTTTACTGTGTATTCAGCTTAGCAAAGCGCACTGTTGGTAGAACTATTGCTGTCTTGTTTATGCAGGTACGTCTAATCGATCACCAATTAATGCTGTGAGTGAATTTGGCATCCTTCAGTCATAATCTGGTTTAAACCTGCATGCTGAGTTTCTTGAAGTATGCTTGATTTCTCTGCGTATTTTTGCATGTTGAGTTTCTTGTAAGTATGCTTGATGTCTCTGCGTGACATGCATGCTGAATTTCTTGAAGTGCGCTTGATTTTCTTTGCGTGACTGCTTTGCTGTTCATAACCTGTTGCAAACACTTTTGAAGAGAGGTGAGGACACTACACGCGGGGCTGAGCCCAATGGTACAGAACGTCAAGGACTGATATGCTTTATAATTGATATGCATACAATTTGTACTAGGGAAGATGATCGAAGTCAGCATATATATATATATATATATAACAACAACTAAGCCTTTATCCTAACCATGTTAGGGTCGGCTAGATATGAAACCCAATATCAATGAAGTAAAAGAGAGGAAGAGATATAAGAACAAAGAAAAAAGAAAAATAAAAAAAAGAAAAAAGAAGAAAAAAAAAGAAAAAGGAAAAAAACAAGACTACGATTTTGGCATATATATATATATATATATATCAAATTTATGGTAGTGGCCGAAACTGAACGCCAGACCACAGCCAACATTTGTCGTCCAGAAAAGTCAGTGGTTCAGTGCACCTGTCGATATTGTTTCGGACAGCACTTCCAGGTAAAGAAATCAGCGTGACAGCAATAACTAATTGTCTTGCTATACCTATAAAGAACAACGAAAGGGAGTGCAGATCTGTTTCTGTACGGCTTGCGTGCGTGAATCGTCAGAAAGGTTCGAAATCGCATCATAAGCAAGCAATTGCTGATCTAACAGCCTACCGAGGTGGGTCAGGCATGCAAAACGAATGGCGGCATCAGCGCATCTTGAACGATGGCCGCGGCGCGATGCCCCACCCGACCCAAATTATCGGCCAGGTCCGTCCTGCCTAATCGTTGGGTGGCAGCAGGCGCGCGAGGCTTTGCTGATGTCTGTCTCCACGCTCCACGGGCCTTTGAGCCCTCTTTTCTCGCTGTTGCCGAGAACTCTGTAGCCGTGCGTCTCTGCTCTGTTTACGGGTGCTAATAACACGATGCCGTCACTGTGCCGCCGGGCCCACCTCAGTTGAGCACAACTTTCCAACACATCATGTTCATGCGTGGTGCGGTAACCCATCCGACCGACACACTTCAATTACGTTCCCAACGACAAGATAAAAAAGGCTGGGACGGAAAGGGGCACTGCCACTCGTATATTGAGCAGAGGACAGGAGACACTGGCTGTGGCCGAAGCAAGTAACTGCAGACATGCCGGCAACGAATTTTTCCTTTTCTTGTACGGAGTACTCGTAGATACATAAAAAGATATGTGATGGACCAGCAAGTTATCATTCCATAGAAATGATTCTGCAGACGGCGATTTTACAAAATAAAAAACGCACGTACGATACGCATTGGCGGTCAAGCTCAACTGGTTAGCTTGTCAGTGTCACGCCGCAGCGCAGGTGCACGCGTGAGGTATACTGGTACTGGCCAGTACCGAGCCCACGTAACCCACCGCGGCGCAGGCTGCTGGTACGAGTGCTCGCCGCACTTGCCTCGGGTATACTAGATCCGTACGTCGGTTGCGCACGTACGGCACGCACCAGACGTCCGGCCGGGCCGCGACCCAGTTGTCGGCCGAAACACCCGACGGCTTGCGCGCACGCGGCCGGTCGGATTAACCGCGGCGATCGACAGCGACCGCGCGGCCGACGACGGCGACACACGTCGTCCTCGTGACCGGCCGATCGATCTGTCGGTTGAGCAGTCGCTACGCGCGGCGCGCGCACGGAGCCGTCGGCTTTCCCATGGCTGGGGTTGGGGCCCCTCGGCTCGCGAACCCTTCAGGTGCCGCTGCGAAACGAGTGCCCTGCGCGCGCTGGTGCCGTGTCGCTGTTACCAAAGGTGTGCCCCTGGGAGGGCGAAGGCTGCGGGCGCGGGCACCGTGGGAACGTCGGCGTGGGTGTGTCGGTGGCCGGTGGGGGTGAGGCTGGCTGCCGATGGTGGAGAGGACAGAGCACCAGCACAAGCATGAATGCGCCGTGCCCAGTGATGGAACCAGGACTGAAAAAAATAAAAAAAAAGGCACTACACAACTTGGGAGACAAGAACACGATGAACTTGGCAGCGGCCCACGACTTCGAATGCTCCACCGTTCTCTCGGTGTACGTACCAAACGCTTACTCATACAGTCTTTTGTCACGCACGAGAAACATTCAGATTTACAAATCCTACTCTCTATTCTGAAATAAATGACGTTTAGGATAACTAATTTAATTTAAATTGAACTAGATTTTTTGTTCTAAACGTCATTTATTTGAGAACGAAAGGATAGTGTGCACTGACTATTTTTTTCCAATCAGTATAGTAAGCAGAAGTATATGACAAACAGCTCTGCCAAATTTGCGAAAACCCTGACGTGGCCGTACAAGTGGATGGGGTCGCTGAATGAAATCATCTTCTGACTTGTATCCTAACTAACCCAGTGAAGCGAGGTCGACATCAACGTCGGTCGAATGAAAATTAAATGAAAAGGATTTCTGTTACAGCCGATGACCGCCCTGTGCGTGGATTGAATTTGTCATGCGATGCGGCAGTGCAGAGTACAGATACAGTAGTTGAAAAACAAAGACTAGTACGGGTACAGTAACGTTGGTTTCTTTTGTACGAGTAAAATGAGATGGAGAAGTACAAGCCATCGTCCTTGGCCTGTAGATGCCAGCAGCATCTTCTAAAGGGTCCATCTCCAGTTTTCCATTCGAAAACTCACTGGCTTGTAATTTGAGGCCTCATTTGGAACGTAAAAGTTTCACAGGAACGTGCAGAAAACTTTAAAGGAAACATTCCAATTTCATAGAGAGACGTACGTAGAATTTAGGGGGGAAAAGTCTCCATTTCAAAGAAGGCATGAAGTGAAAAGGAAAAAATCTGTGCCGATCTTCCTTGATCCCAATGCAACATATAGATGCCCATTTTCTTTACGAAAGAGCGATCCAAGTTCGTTTTCTCTTCTTTTTATCTATCCATTCATGTGGGGGCAGTTTTACCTCGCTTTTCTGCACCATGTGTGTGGACCGATCGATGGCAACTTGCCCTCACTCCCCGAATGCTCGCTTTTTTTCCCAGCCTCTCCGATCTCTTCCCCTTGTTCTTTTTCCCTGTCCATCATCTCCTCCTTCCTTTCATCCGCCTGTCTTTGTCGCCGTCTCCTTGTTCGGTATCGCCGTTTGCTTACCGACAGCACGAAACAGCAGCCTCCTCGCTGACCGACCGGCGGCGCGGCGATGGCGGCTGGCCCGCGCGTTCGTCCGTTGCGCCTCCGCCTAGCGGGGCCTCGTGCTTTTTGTGCGTGGTGGTGGGGTCTGGGGTGGTTGAGGCGCTGAGCTGATGGTGAGGACGACGATCCCGCAGCGGAAACCTGACAAGCTAACCAGGTTTTAGGTGGTTATCTGTGTCGCCGCTCGCCTTCCTCCCCAACACCACTCGCCATCCGCCGGGACGCCTCTGCCTCTCTTTTTTTTTCTTCGGCTTGTTAGGATATAGTAGGAGGAGTTCCCGCTCTCGTCTCTTGCGCTTGTATCTTCCTCCCCGGCTCGCCGCCCTTTCGGTTCGTGTCGAACGAATTCAGCCACGAAGTGAGCAACCGGAGGGGGAGAAACGGAACTCGCTTTCCGGGCCACGCGGCCGTCGTCGCCGCGCGCGACGACCCTTCCTCGCGCGCCGCCTCGGCAGCTTTTCTATTGGAGTAGCTCGGTTCCGAGTCAGACAAGTAGCCGGGGGGGCCGCGTGCTGCGTCAGCGGACGGCCACGGCGACTAGTGGTTGAGCGAACCGGCGGCTAAAGTGGCCGGCCGGACTGGTGCGTCTCGTGCATGGACAAGGGCGGCGGCTTCGAGCTGATTTGAGCTGCGCCCGCGCTGGCGCGCGGGGTGATCGAGCGATCGAGGGCGTCATGGAGGTGGAGCACGGGGGTGGCGTCGGCCGGAGCATACTGGTGGGGCTGCACATGGACGCCGTCGGCAGGGAGCTGCTCCAGTGGGCGATCAACCAGGCGGCGAGGAAGGGCGACCGCGTCGTCGCCGTGCACATATACCGCAGATCAGGTGCGTATCTGTCAAGGACTCGTACTGGTCGAGAGTAATCGGAGTTTTTTTTTGCTTGACATTTTGTTGTTTCTCGTTGCAGACCTCTCGAAGACGAACACTCTGGCCCTGATCAGGACGCTGGACGAGTGCCTAGCGGAGTACGAGGCGCTCTGCAGCCAGAAGGAAGTAAGCAAGTTGCAGTAGTTCGATGCCGCCGCCGAGTAAATTCACATGCTATTGTTGATTGGTTCGTGCCAGATTGTTCTCGTGGGGCGGGTGACGCCGGGGAGCTCGATCCAGAAGGAGCTGGTGAAGGAGGCCAAGCTCTGCGCCGCCATGATGGTAGTGCTTGGCGCCAATAGGAAATACTCCTTCGGGTAAGTGCGCAGCAACATTTGTATGATCCAACTGTTTGTTTCTTCACCGGACACCGTTCCTTAGCACCGGCAATATATGTATTTTTTTCATTTTCCTTTGCGTTCGTTCAGTGGCTCGACTTGCCTGGCCAAGTACTGCGCCAAGAAGCTGCCGCCGACGACCTCCGTCGTCTCCATCCAGAACGGCAAGGCCGTGTTCGTCAGGGAGGCGCCTAAGCCGCCACTTGGTAACCAAGCGAGCGGTAAGCATGGTCTGTTGGTAACGGAGAGTTGGTTACTGATTGGTTAATCGTCGATTGACGAATCGTGTCCAGGAGCAGAGCCGAAGCCGGTGCTGCACCCGAGCGTGGGGCTGGAGCCCAAGGTGATCATCCCCAACCCGAATCGGAGCGCGCGGTCCATGGACTTCGACGCCATGGGCTGCGCCCACGGCGCCGTCGCGTCGGTGACAAGGTCACTCGACGACGCTGCCAGCGCCGGTGCCGGCGCGAAGTTGGAGCAGAGGCTCGGGTGGCCGCTGCTTCGTCGCGTGCCCGCTACCACCGCCGCCGCGGCGCCCAGCCCCAAGCACGAGGAGCCGCGGAAGCAGTCGGTGGTGCAGTGGGTGATGAGCCTGCCGCGGCGGTCCTCGCCGTCGGCGTCCCTCGAGCCGCACGCTGGACTCGCGGCGGAGCTAAAGGCAGTGCTCGGCGGCGGCGGTGCGCGGTGCCGGTGGTTCCGCTACGAGGAGCTCTACGAGTCCACCAACCACTTCGCCTCAGGTTCAATTCCTCCCCGTCACGCCACGTCCTCTGATCAATCCGCCTCTCCGTCCATCCTCCTGATCTTTCCGCCCACCGGCTCGTTCCCGGTTCGTTGCAGAGAACCTGATCGGGAACGGGGGGAACAGCAGGGTGTACAGGGGCAGCCTCGCCTGCGGGCGGCAGGTGGCGATCAAGCTGTCCAAGGCGTCGCCGGAGGCGTCCAGGGACTTCCTCTGCGAGGTGGACATCATCACCAAGCTGCGGCACCCGCGGATCGTCCCGCTCATCGGCGTCTGCGTGGAAGGCCCCAACCTCATCTCCGTCTACAGCTACTTCCCCAGAGGCAGCCTCGAGGACAACCTGAACGGTACCAGCGCATTTCAGTTCTTCAACACCACACACCTCAAGTTTCTTTTTCAGTGTGACATCACCTTAAGTCTCTCCGATGACGTTTGAGTCTGACGCCTCTTCGATTCGCAGGGGAGAAGTCAAAGGCGACGCTGTCATGGGAGAACCGGTACAAGGCGGCGCTGGGTATCGCGGAAGCCCTGAGCTACGTGCACTCGGGCGGCGCGCGTCCGGTGATCCACAGGGACGTCAAGTCGTCGAACATCCTCCTCTCCGACGAGTACGAGCCGCAGGTACCACCACGAAACCGACGCACCCGTCGTTTCCATTTCGGATCTGCAACTGACGGCTGCAAACTTTGAACTCGTCGCCGTGGCAGCTCTGTGATTTCGGGCTTGCCATCTGGGCGCCGTCCAACTCGGCCTCCCTGACGCACAGCGACGTCGTCGGCACATTCGGGTACTACATATGATTCTTCTCGGCGCCTGGGTAGTGCAGGGTGGTTTTACTTGCCAGTCGCATGAAACTGTTGTTTTTTTTCCTCCTCCGTGGCCTTGCTGCAGGTACCTAGCACCGGAGTACTTCATGTACGGGAAGGTCACCGACAAGTTGGACGTGTACGCCTTCGGCGTCGTCCTGCTGGAGCTGCTGTCCGCGCGAAAGCCAATCAGCGGCGACGGGTCGTCACCCAGGGGCCGAGAGAGTCTCGTCATGTGGGTAAGAGATGGCATCGTGTACTTTCCCTGCACAAGTCGGTGCTCGTGAATCAGGAACGATCTCTCTCACAGTGCCGGGCGTTTCTCGACCGTATATAACAGGCAACTCCCGTCCTCGACAGCGGCGACATTTCTGGCCTGCTGGACTCCAGGCTCGACGTGAAGCACGACGAGGTGGAGGTCAAGCGGATGGCCACTGCCGCGTCCCTTTGCCTCAGGAGGTCGGCCCGCCTAAGGCCACCGATATCGCAGGTTAGCTTCCACTCAGCTCTCTCCTCGTGCAGCGTGACACCGACTCTGCATTACGTTTTACCTTTTTCGTTCGTTGTTCCGTGCAGATACTGAGCATGCTACGAGGGGAGAGCACGGCGAGCATCGGTGACCAGGGGGCCGAGCCGGACTGCCTGGACGACGAGACGTACCCGGCGGCGAACGTGAGGTCGCACCTGGGCCTCGCGCTGCTGGACGTGGACGACGCCGAGTCCATCTCGAGCACGGAGCACAGCAGCGGCCTCGGGCCTCTGGAGGAATACCTGCGAGAACGGTGGAGCCGGTCGTCCAGCTTCGATTGATTGACGCCTGCGTTTCTCTTCCCTGGCTAATACCTTGTTTTCGATTGTGCTGGGTTGCCAGTATTATTGGTTTGGCAAGGACGCCGTGTAAAGTACAGAATCAAAGCAAGTTTCCCACACAGATCTGAGACTCTGCATTTAGGAAAGAAACATGCGTACAATTATGTCAAGGACGATGATTACACTGTCGATCATTTGTAACTGTTGGCGTACAATATACTTCATATACGTTTAAAACGATAAATGAACCCAATTTGGAGGACAAATACAGTACATGTCAGGATTAAACAGTAGAACCATCCGAACTATTCCATTGTCTACATAACTAAGCCACAAGAATTCGTCAAAATTACAGGTAATTGTCATACACATTGACATGAAAACAAACAACACACTTCCGGATCAAAGCTGAAAAACTGTGGTAGGGATCAATTGTCTCCCACACCCACACAGCTCTCTCCAAACACCAGTATACTACACCCGTCTACCTCACTAGACACTTAAAATGGGACAACATATGGTAACTGATAGATATGAATGTCTGGAAAAAATGCCGCCCTGGGTTGCAAAGAAGGCGGCTGCTCCATCGATTGGAACGGTACTGAACCATCACTTGCCCTGCAGTTGGTCATGCTGGCATCCGAGTTCCTTGTACTGCAAAACAGCCAGTCTTGCACACAAACATCCGAGTCTTCCAACTCAACTGGAGGAGGATTCCAGGTAACAAACAGATCTCTGAATTTCTTCTCTTTCTTCTCAGCCTTGCGGTTTTTCTTCCGGTCTGACTTGGACTGCTGCGCTTCCTGCCCTTGAACTGCTTTTTCATTCCTACCAGAGGAAGGCTCTTCTTTTGACACACAAGCGATTGGTCGTTGCAACTGATCTATGCCAGCTGTCTCTAAATTCAAATTTTGCACAAGGGGAGGCTGCACATTTTGTGGGTGATGGATGGCAGGAGTGCTGACCTGCTGTGAAACCTTTGGGTAAACTGAAGAACATTTCCTTTGAATCCCAGCAGATGGCACCTGAGGTTCGACTCTCTGGGGCACCTTGGCTGGCACAACCTTGCTAGGTAGATCTCTCTGTGCCACCTTTACAAGTGGAGGATCAACTCTTACAGGTTGAAGACCAACTCTTCCAACTGGTGGCTTCACAGATACCAAGGGATCTAAATGCTGCACAATCTTCGCCATCTGTTGATTACCTCTCATGAATTTTGAAGGGTGTTGTGTACTAACTTGTTTTTGTAATGTTTGAGGCTCAACATTGGTCCGCTGATGTGCCACAGCTACAGAATTGACATTCATTTTACTGTGCTGCTGGACTGAGTTAGGCTTGCTCAACTGGGATGAATCCAATCCCATAAGTTTGACGGTCGGTTGCTCAACACCTCTGGGGGAATCTTGATCCCTTCTAAGCTTGATGCGAAGGATGCTCCCTGTAAGATCACAAGTCCAGATGAACAACTGCCACGATATCAGGTTGCTAATAAAGAAATAGAAATCAAAAAAGAACTCACCATTCTTAGCTTGACTAGGACTGGGCAATAAAACCTTTCTTCTCTTACTGCTATCCTGTGAGCTCTCAGGAGAGTCACGGACTGTTTGGACAAAACATGGTGCTCCATGCTCTTCTGAGAGTCCACTCTTCTCCAGCTGCTCAACTGATTCCTTAGAGAACGTTTTGGGCTCCTGCCCAGCTGTGCCAATATCTTCACGTTTCCTCTTCTTATGGCTATGCTTTGAATGTTTCGATGTTTCACCCTGCTGGAGAGCTTTCCTGTCACCCCTTTTCTCTTTCTTTTCAGCCTTTTCCCTTTCTTTCTGGAGCTTCAGCCACCAGAGTAATCGTCAGTTCTGATTTAGAACAGACGACGGGAATGCAATGCAGCATTTTGAATATCATATTGTAGTTTCATTCTTACACAGGCACATACTAGCAAGTAACAGATGTAGCATTTGCACAGGAGATATCAGCTACAGCTCAAATACACAAAAGTTATCCAATTATCCTTCATAATTCATTACGCAGTTAGTCAGACTCCAAATCATAGCAAGCACATTACTCTCTTGACAACAGAAGGCATTAAAACCTGCAATACTGTACATTCTAAATCACAGAAAACTAACAAAGTTAGAAGCTAAATCCATAGTCCGTCACCAAAAATGAACCGGAAGCCCAGAATTAGTCAAATATCATTTATATAACTCTAGATAGCCACATCAAATGGCCAGAATCAAATTCAAACCAAAAAACATAGGGCAAAGATAAGATAGGAGAAAATGGCACTTCAGCAAACAGATGCGCAATCAACCAACAACAACAACAACCAAACTTTTATCCCAAGCCTGTTGGGGTCGGCTAGACATTAAACCCAATATCAATGAAGTAAAAAAGAGGAAGAGTTATAAGAACAACGAAAAAAAAGAAAGAAAAAAAGAAAAAAAAAAGGGAAAAAAAGAAAAAAGAAAAAAAAAAGAAAAAAAGACTACGATTCTGGCACATGAATTGCTACTTTTCATGCGATCCTATCATGAGCTAAGTCTCTGGATACATTCCAATCTCTCAAATGGTCGTCCTCTACCTCTCCTAATATTTTCTCTACCTCTTAAAATCTCACTGTTAACCGGTGCTTCTGGAGGTCTCCGTTGGATATGTCCAAACCACCTAAGTCGATGTTGGACTAACTTCTCTTCAATCGGCGCCACCCCTACCTTATCTCGAATCACCTCATTCCTTATTCTGTCTCTTCTCGTGTGCCCGCACATCCACCGTAGCATGCGCATCTTTGCGACACTCATTTGTTGAACATGTTGCCGTTTAGTTGGCCAACATTCCGCCCCATAGAGCATCGCGGGTCTGATCACCGTCCTATAGAACTTCCCTTTTAGCTTTTGTGAGACTTTCCTATCACATAGGATTCCAGAGACTTATCGCCATTTCATCCACCCTACCTTGATCCTGTGGCAAACATACTCATCAATATCGTCATTGCTTTGTAACATTGATCCTAAGTATCAAAAAAAATCCCTTCTAGGTACTATTTATCCTTGTAGACTAACATTTCACTCTTCACGACCAACACCACTAAAGTCACACCTCATATACTCAGTTTTGATCCTACTAAGTCTAAACCCCTTGTACTCTAAGGTTTGTCTTCATAACTCTAATTTCTTATCAATACCATCTCTAGTTCCATCTACCAGCACTACATCATCAGCAAAGAGCATGCACCAAGGGATATCCCCTTGTATATCCTTCGACACCTCATCCATCACCAAGAAAAAAATGTATGGGCTCAAAGTTGATCCTTGATGTAGTCCTACCGTGATAGAAAATGCATCAGTCTCACTATCAATTACGCGCACACTTGTCCTAACATTATTGTACATATTCTTGATAAGGGTAATGTACTTTGTTGGCACTTTATGTTTCTCTAGTGCCCACCACATGACTGACCTTGGTATCTTGTCGTACGCCTTCTCCAAGTCGATGAACACTATATGCAAGTTCTTCTTCTGCTACCTATATCTCTACATAAGCTGACGAAGCAAGAAAATCGTCTCCAATGACATTGGTCACTTTCCCAAAGCTTCATAGCATGACTCATAAGGTTAATGACTCGATAATTAATACAACTTTGAATATCTTTTTTATTTTTGAGGATAGGTACTAATATATACTTTTCCTCTATTCTTCAAACATCTTGTTTGTCCGAAAAATGTGATTGAATAGCTTTGTGAGCCATACTATTACCACGTCCCCAAGACATTCCACAACTCAATAGGGACATCGTCTGGGCAGAGGGTTTTTCCTCCTTTCATCCTTTTTAAGGCCTCCTACACTTAAACTCTTGTCGGGCATCAGTTAATTAGCTCAAATTTTCTGCCTCTTACACGAATTGAATTTCCAAAACAAAACAAGAAAAAACAAATACATGGAAACAAAGACAAAAAGAAGCAAATTCACTTTGAGAGCTCTAGGAAGAGCCTAAGTGATAATTTCGCAACCATGTCTGAGCTTCATGTTAAGCTATAATGCACCAGAACACAGAACCAGCATAAAAGATTTGGAACACAAACAAAACACGAATAACGCCTGCCTCTGCACATAACACAATCCATGACAACCGCAACTATTTTCTGGTTAGTAGGTGTAATCAGTGTGGACGGCTCACACACATTACAAGGTTTCAAGAAATATTATTTCTAGACGGACCTACTAGAAAGGCCAGTTCGAACCCCTAGTTCCAACCAAAGACATCAGAACACAAGGGAAGACACCAACTCTGCGTCAGGTCCACCTTCAAAAGAACATATACAGTGCTGAAATCTGCCACAGAGTATCGAGAAGGGAACTTCTAGCCAAACTTCCCATTGCTTCTTGTGCTTATTTTACATTAAGGGTATAACACTGAGCCAGCCCCGTCCTTTTTTTGTGAAGACAATATTTAGCTCGTCTCAGACGGATTGGATATGCAATCGACCAAAAGGGACATAACCCTATTTAGACGAACCAAATCTGACTCTACCAGTGTTACAGCCACGGCATGGATTTTGGCTAAATTTACAACCGCAGTAGTCATCATCGCCGCCCACCAGTTTGTAATATTTCGATGGGCAAACTGTATTTGAAAACTCGGACGATTTTAACAAGCTATCTTATCAGTAAAGAGTTTCAATCATGTAACCGAGCCTGTGCTACGCTACACAAGATCCCCTCCACCGCACGGGTTAGCATCGAGGCACGTGTGACCCCCAAATCACACGCACAACGAACAGATCCGATCAAAACCAGGCAGGCAAGAACAAACGATCCGGCATGTGCGCGTGTAAATCCGATGGTTTAACAAACCTTAGCGGTCGTCTCCGCCTCGGCCACGGTCACTGGGTTTCGCACGTACCCCGGCGGCGGGTAGGGGAAGCACCTCGACATGGCCGATGCGCGACCGCGATTAACCCCACCGGATCACAAGGATTTGGCGGCAAGGCCCGCCCAATAGGCCGCGAATCGCTCGAGAACGACCGATTCGCGGCGAGTTACAACGCCCGGAAAGTTTCTGGCGCGGCGGGATTTGGTTTTGCGTGGCGGCTAGGGTTTCGCGAAGGAGGGAGGAGGAAAAAAAAATTCTACGGCTGCAGGAGGGGAACGAAACAAGGAGAGTCTCTAGGAGAAAAGGGGGTAGGCCGCTATTTAAAGCCGGGGGCGAGGAGCCCGAGTCGTGCGGGCAACTTGCGGTCCGACTCGCTTACGCATCCGATTACTATTCGAACACACTGACATGTTGAGACAGAGTCAAGGATGGACACCGTGTCAGTGTCGGTGAGTGATTTAGTCTACTGTGCTGCGGCTGTAACGCGCCGGTGGGGCCGCGGTAAAGCGGCGGCCACTGATTAGCTGGGCTCGACAGGCCCCTTCCGCAGGGAAACACGGTATCCGGGTCCTGGATGAGTAATCCAGCAGCGCACGGAACGTTTCTGCGGTGTCCGTGGGGTCCACGGCGCCGAACCGACCTAGAAGGGTCGGCACACCCGGCAATCACGGGCCGGCACGTGGGCCGCGGCGTTCGCGTTGCCATCCCAGCCGGGCGCGTGCCGCCCGCCTGGCGCCTGCGGTGCGCAACGAACCACTTCGGGCAGCGCCGCAGAACGTGCTAGACTGTATCAGTTGATTTTCTATGTGAACGGGGTTTCCAGCACTCAATTTTACTTATTCATTTCTCGTTCCGTTTTTAAATATCATTATAGATAACAAATTTGATATATTTTTAAAACTAAAATTTCAGCCTAACAATAATAATATAAAAACAAAGAGAGCACAACTTAGCACATTCCAATAATAAGTGGCTAAATGGGCCAGGCCAATCAGGCTGGCACGAAGCCAGGCAAAAATGGCCCTGCACAAAAAAACCGGGCCCACAAAAACGGATGCGGCCGTGCCCGAGACTTAAACGGGTTGGCCCGGCATGGCCCGTTCAGCCTGATGGATGACCCAGTTAGGCCACATGGCCTGACACGACTTATTTAAACTCGTATAATATATTTTTTCGCTATTTGAAATAAACGGGCTATGGGTCAATATGACCCATTTATGGCCCGATAAGCATAAATAAACTTGGGCTCAGGACTTTACCTCTGGCCTGTCAGTCTGGTCCGGCACGGCCCAATTCATTTCTAGCCCGTGCCAGTCCAAGGTTTTTATGGTCTGAGCGTGGCCAGGCTCAGGCCCGCCCGCCTCATTGGCCACCTATAGTTCGAATATATTGGTAGAAAACTACCCCTCTTGCGAGGGGTTCACAAACATCACTTTTATTTGAATTCGACAATATACAGCAACAGATTGCGTTGGACCACAACAGAGACCCAAACCTTTCTTAGACCCACATCACGCTGCACAACCATAAGCGATTAAGCGAAGCAGAACTGTGCTAATCAGTAGCGGCTGCGGCTCAATAGCAAAGCCAATGCCACAATCAGCATCGTAGGAGCTGCTGTAGGTCCAATAATCCGCAGCTACAAATTTTGGCGCTTGTTCACCGATAATCCACAGCTACAAATTTTGACAAAACACAGCCCGGCTTGGTTTATGTACATCTCGAACTTCAGGATGACTGTAAGGCAAGAACATTATGCTCAAAAGATTTGCTAACTCGGATGAACGATCTTAGTTGCCCGAGGGTACAAAAGATATTTTTGTGCTGCAAATGGCACAAAACCAGTCTACTACAAATTCTCAAACCCATAGTCATCAACCTTACAACAGTGGCCAACTTCCTAAGAAATTAACCACCATGATACGGATGTCTTGAGCGTTACATGACAGTCAAGAACAGATAGTGCAGCACTATGCAAGTATAATGACTTAAGGGCACTCAAACATAGTTCAGAAAACACAAATCTAGTAAACAAGACACCGTCACCAGTCCAAGCCTCTGAAAAATGTGTCACTCGGAGGCCCATCACACTGAAAGGTCTTTGATAAATCATATGAGAAGCTTCTCAATAGCATCCTGCAATTGATAGGAAATGATTAGTGATAAATCCAATACACATAACGAGCCTAAAAAAGAAACAGCAACAAAGTGCCCATTAGGACTGGCTTTAAGAACTAGTGGAGTCACCTTAAGACTCTGGATCGAGTTTTTCAGCTGGCTACCCTCATTGCTAGTCACTGAGCAAGCGATGACTGGCCTTGTCACACCACAAGCACGACCAAGAGCTTGCTTGGAAGGAACAAATACATATGGAACATTCTGCACATAGCACAGAAAAAAACGAATTGAAGGGTGCTTGTAGTAATATATTCATGTCGCAATCATGTATTCATGATTACAAGAGCTAGAACAACTAAGTACTGTAATCCATGGACATATTTCCACACCAAACAGACAGAATTAAAGAGGAAATACACATTTTAATTGTACGTTTTGTATAGAGTAAAAAACATAACAGAGTTGCTAAGTGGCGCAACAGAAAAACGATGAATTGAGGGTCACCAAGTAGTTGAGCCCAAGTTAAACAAAGCAAACACCAGAGTTTACAACAACTAGACACATATACCACCTGTTCCACAGAAAGTTAATCTTGCTCATTGTCAATTACAATCCGACTAGTAATCAAGTTTGGACCAGCAAACTCTCGTTGTTTCAAACATGAGCAGACGTAGTCATCAACACACACAAAACAAATCCACAAACATGAAAAAGGAAATATCTAAACCTAAGTTCATGATGTGCACGGCACAAATACTAATTACAGTCCACAGCACCAGCTAAACTTATATGCTAAACAAAACAAAGGGAGTAGGATAAAAAATCAGTACTTTATCCTCAGCTAGCAGGGGAAGGTGGAGGAGGATCTCGAGCGGCTCCGTGTCCGCCGCCATCACCACGAACTCCGATATCCCCCTGTTCAGAGTCTTCGTCGCTGCTCGCACCAAAGTAGACACGCAATTTCAGCCACACGACCCCAAATTCTGAAAAATCAACGCAGCGAACGAGCGAAAGGAATTGGTTGGCTACCTTCGTTGGCGCCCTTCTTGAGCTGCTTGTAGTTGGCGGCCTGCTGGATGAGCTCGAGGATCGTGACCGTCAGCTGCGCGTCCGCCAGCGGGTACGCCTTCGGGTTCACCGCCTCCTGGCTCTGCAAGGGACCGGGGAAAAAAACACCGGCGATCAGCGCTCGACGAGCTCGATTCAACGGAGACGACAGAGAAATGGGGAGGGAGGGGGGAGCGGCTAGGAGAGGGGAACTGCCCTCACCATTTTCGCGAGGTGAGAGAGGTTCCGCGAGGAGAAGGCGGCCGCCGCAGGCGAGTCTGAGGGGTCTAGGGTTCTCAGGGGCTGGGGGTGGGGTTAGGGTTTATCGCGTGGTTGCCTCATATAGCCGCTGGGTGGGTGGTTTCGACGGCTACGATTGCTTTAAGATTACTTGCTTGCCCTTTCATTTCGATTTCTTTTTTCTTGGCTTCCACGGTCTGTAAATTTATGGCATATGTTGTAGGTTGGAGAGCCTTCACTTTTTTCTCTTATTTAGAATATCTAAAAACAGAACTAAGAAGCTCAGTCAGCTCAATTTTTAGACAATCGGTCACATACAAGGCAGAAGAAGCTTTATTGTAGTCAAACTTGTATGCGCTTTTAAAAGTTGACTAGAGGGGGGTGAATAGGCTAATAAATCTGAAACTATTGCAAACAGCAGATTAAACTTGAAGGAGGCCGGACTAGTCTGGTCTGAGGGCGGACTAGTCCGGTCTAGGTATAAAATTGTGTTTTATGTTTTCTTTTTAAGTTTATTTAAGCGGAAGATATATAGTAGTCAAACAATATCACTGATTAATTGTGAATGATTAGATTGCAAGATAATGGAACAATTCACAAGTGTTAACAAGGCAAAATCTTAATGAGTAATTTAAGTGAGCGAGCGAGAAGGTAAGGCAAACACGAGACACGATTTATCCCGAGGTTCAATTCCAAACAAGAATCTACGTTCTCGTTGAGGATTCCACAAAGGACCGGGTCTTTTCCAACCCTTCCCTCACCAAGCGATCACCAAGATCAAGCCCGGACTCTTTCACAATCAAATGTGAATACAATGCTCTTAAGGGCTACTCACAACTTGAGGCTCCCTTCAACAACCTAGCAGTTCTAGTAATCAAAATGCAACAGTCAAGAACTCAAATTAACAATTAGAGTGCAAGAGAGTAAAACCGAGAGCTCAAACGTCAATCACCACGACTTTCCTCTCACGAAACCACAAACTCCTTAAGATCCAATCTTAGGGGTCAAGAAGGTGAGGAAAAAGGCTTAGAAGAGCTCTAGGAATGAGTTTTCAGTGCTAGGGTTGTTGTCTCCTTAATTCTCAGCCGTAGGGTCTCCTTTTATAAAAATCTTGGCATCTAGCCGTTACCTACTAAAGTCAGGACTAGTCTGGTCCAAACCCTGAACAAGTCCGTTCTTGAGGGACCACCCACGTCACAAGGCTACCGACTAAAGTCTCGTGACTGTTGGATTTAAATGGTCATAAAATCTCGGACTAGTCCGATCTCATTCAGGAACCTTTGTTCCGTATGAGAACGGACTAGTCTGGTAGGGGCGGACTAGTCTGGCCCCAAGGGCGGACTAGTCCGGTCTTACCAGACTTAGTCTAGAAAACTCTCTAATCTAGGACTGCGGACTAGTCCTGCCAACTCCAGACTAGTTCGAGCTCACATAGGAACCTTTGTTCTGTCCTAAATCGGACTAGTCTGAAGGGACCGGACTAGTCCGGCCTTTTGATCGGACTAGTCCGAGGTCACTTAGAGATTCCTTCTCCGGACCCAAACGGCTTAGTCCGCTTAGCGGACTAGTCCGGACCCACGGGCGGACTAGTTCGACCCTCTGAGACTTAGTCTCATTGAGGCTCAGACTCACTCGACAACAGACTAGTCTGACCTAAAACGGACAAGTCCGAACTCACTCAGAGACTTCTTGTCCGGTTTATAACGAAGTAGTCCGGATTAGAACGGACTAGTCTAGCCCGTAGTGCGGACAAGTCTGGTCTTCCTTTTTCAGCCATACCTATGACTACTTCCTCTCACGATTCTAACTTTCTGACTTTAGTTTGAGCTCTCTAATGATTCTCAGACACTCTAAAAGAGAAGACCCTGTACACAACTAGAAAATGTGAAACTCAATAGAAAAATTATATTTTCTACTCTTCCAAGTCTTCTTCTTTTCTTTTTTGCTTCTTGAGAGACTCCACATCCATTCCTTTGATAAGCACCTGTGCTCATACTCAGTAAAAATTTATTAGTATCTTAATTGTCGTCATCAATCAACCAAAACCCACGGGGATTACCTAGATGCACTTTCAATCTCCCCCTTTTTGGAGATTGATGACAACACATTAAGATTCTCAATAAATAGATATAATAGATTGTTTTCGTAACACATGTGTGTAAGGTTCACTCCCCCTAAATGTGTGCAAAAGGGATTGTCAAGGAAAAAAATATGAGCAAGAGTGAGTTCTTTGAGGATTTCATACATACGCTTGTTATGGTGGGGTGGCTAAGTGTGATGTTTTGAAGTGAGCATTAACCGCATTAAGCAAGATATAACATTTACGAACAAACTCATCTCAATATGGCATAATATAAAGACATAAAATAGCATAGTCATTATAAAATAACATAACGTGACAGAATGTGGCATAGTTATTACAGCTCAACATAAAGTGAAGTGTTAAAGAGCAAGACTAAAGACTAAGGAGCTAGACTAGACTACTCCCCCTTATTCTCCCCCCTTTGGCATCAAAGCACCAAAAAGAGAAGGAAAAGAGAGAAAGAACTAATCGCTATCATCTCCAACTTGATATTCATCTTGGTTAGTCTGAGTTCCTCGTACTCATTTTCGTCTTCATTGTCATCCTCTTGATGAGCGTGGGAGGTAGGAGGAGCAGCTGAGGAGGAGCCAAAGTAGGCAAGCTCGTTCTCGGTGAGAGTGAGAAACTCTTTCACTTCGTCATCATCCGATGACGGTGGAGACATAGGTATCTTCATCTAGTCGCACATTGCCTTGAGATACTTCTCTTGGCGTTGCTTCATTTTCTACGTGCGAACTTCCACTTTCCGACAAGAGGAGAATATGGCCTTGAATATTTTGAGCAGCCCACTAGAAGAGCCACTCGATGATGGAGGGACAGATGGCCCAGCTGAGGAGGATGAAGCTGCAGAGGAGCTCCTGTTCAAAGACGCGGGAGGGCAAGGAATGGGAATCGACATATGAGGACGTAGCTTCCTGTGCTTCACATCCTTTGCAAATTCCAGGCCTGTAACTTTCTGTATCATGCACATGATGTACGACGCATATCCACAGGACCTGTTCGGGGTGTAGGAGATGTTGAAGATATCATTATATATGTAGTCGAAGACGTTGAATCATTCTTCTTCATTGAGTAGCTTCAACAAGTTCCCAAGATACCCTTGTATCATCCCCGCATCCCCATCTTTTGGAGCTAGAGTCTTCCTCAGAATTCTGTTTAGCACTCCAAAGAAGGGTTTGATGTTGTGGTTTGAGGATGGCTCATAGGTGAGATATGAGGGATACATGAAATCCAGGTCATCCTTTCCTAAGGTCCTCTCATTATGAACTATGATCTCATAGTTCAAATGCTCCCCAAGTCCAAAAATCCTAGCAAATTCATCATACAACACTGAGTAGACCACAACATTTGTCATCCAAGTGATTTTTCTGTTTCTATAGGTGTGGAAGTAGCAGGTGGTGTAGAATTGGACTATCACCTTGATGTTCCAATCATACTGAAAAGCCATTAAATCCTTGATCCCATGGCGTTCTGCTGCTTCAATTACTGCATCAAAAGCTTGATCCTTTTTGTTTGTTATGTATGGCAAATCCACCCACTGAGCATCAACTACCGGTGTCTTTATTGGGAGATAGATGAGCCGGTAGTAGTCACAATGGAAGTCGCACCAAAAACGAGGGTCTGGTGTGGACTTCTCATACTTGTAAACCCCCTCTTCTCTGAACCTTCTCGCTTTGTCAGCTCCTTTCCCTTTGAGGGTTGCACTCGCCAAATTGAGTTGGCGGTTTGGGTTGTGCATAGGAGGTGCCCTCTCAAGTGGCCTAATAGGTCCTTGTTGGGGATTCTCCTTTCCCCGTCTAGGGTTGTCACGAATGACGAGTCCCCTGTTGGCCAAGGCCTTTTTTTCTGGAAGAATCAGTTGCTTTGCCTTTTCCTTTGTCTTGTGTTGATCTTTGAGACTCAGCATGTTGTTTCTCCTTCAGGGTCACTTCCTCCTTAGAGGATCAACGGACTGAGAGGCTTGTGCTTTCCTGTCAGCCCGTTTCTTTGTCCGAGCCTCCCTCGTTGCAGCCTCTCCTGCCTCTGCCTCGGCTGTCGCAGGATAAGCAGCTTGGCGAGCTGCTTCGGCCTCGAGATTTGGAAGAGGACTGTCTTCGAATCCTGACATGATCTGGTGATAGATGAAAAGAAAGGCTTAGATGCTAGAGTATTGCGTTTGAAATTGTTTACATCCCTAAAGTCAGGGGCTAAAACTGTATCAGCCGGAGTTGTCCGGGCCAGGGGCGGACTAGTCCGCCCTGGCCGGACTTGTCTGGTTGGAGTCCGGACTAGTCCGGACTCTACAGTTTTAAACCCTAACTTAGGTGATTTGATCACTAATTCAACAAAGTAGGCGCAATACTACGTGGGGTTGCAACAATATGGCGTAGGAACATCAGGGAAGGCCTAAGGCACTAAAGGTATGACCTAGAAACAAGAGTTTCGTGAAAAATCATGGTTAGGACAAAAAAGTACCTTAATGGCACTCTCATTGTCACATAGGAGTGGAATGTGGTTCATATTATAACCATAATCTCTTAGAGTTTGTCACATCCAAAGAAGTTGAGCACAACAACTTCCGGCAGCGACATACTCCTCCTTGGCTGTGGAGAGAGCTATGGAGTTTTGTTTCTTGGATGACCATGATACTAGGGACCTACCCAAAAAATTATAAGTCCCTGATGTGCTTTTTCTATCTATTTTGCATCCGACATAATCCGCATCTGAGTATCTGATGAGATTAAACTTAGATCTCTTTGGATAGCATAATCCTAGGTTAGGTGTGTGAACTAGATATCTTAGGATCCTTTTAACGACTGCTAAATGACATTCTTTAGGTGATGCTTGAAATCTTGCACACAAACATACACTAAGCATGATATCGGGCCTAGATGCACAAAGATAAAGCAATGAACCAATCATAGAGCGATATAACATTTGATCCACGCTTGGTCCATCTTCATTGAGGTCAAGGTGCCCGTTTGTTGCCATTGGTATCTTGATGGGTTTGGCTTTGTCCATGTCAAACTTTTTGAGTATGTCTTGTGTGTATTTGGTTTGACTAATGAACGTGCCTTCCTTGAGTTGCTTGACTTGAAATCCTAGGAAGAACTTCAACTCTCCCATCATGGACATCTCAAACCTATCCGTCATTATCTTACTAAACTCATTACAAAAAGATTTGTTAGTAGAACCAAATATAATGTCATCAACATATATTTGGCACACAAAGAGGTAATTATTTACATTTTTTGTGAAGAGGGTATAATCTGCCTTGCCTATCTTAAAGCCATTATCAATGAGAAAGTCTATAAGACACTCATACCATGATCTAGGAGCTTGTTTGAGGCCATAGAGAGCTTTATGTAATTTAAACACATAATTGGGATATTCTTGATCTTTAAAACCGGGTGGTTGCTCTACGTACACCTCCTCCTTGATTGGACCGTTTAGGAAGACGCTTTTCACATCCATTTGATAGAGTTTAAAATCATGGTGAGTAGCGTAGGCCAATAGAATACGAATGGACTCAAGCCTACCTACAAGAGCAAAGGTTTCATCGAAATTCAAACCTTCGACTTGAGCATATCCCTTTGCCACAAGTCGGGCCTTGTTTCTTGTCACCACTCCGTGTTCATCTTGCTTGTTGCGGAACACCCACTTGGTACCTACCACATTTGCATTTGGTCTTCTCACCATCTCCAATATTTGGTTTCTTGTGAAGTTGTTCAACTCTTCTTGCATGGCCATCACCCAATCCGGATCCTTGAGTGCATCTTCCACCCTAAATGGTTCCAAGGACGACACAAAAGAGTAATGTGCATAAAAGTTAGCTATTCGAGAACGTGTTATTACCCCTTTTGTGATATTTCCAAGGATGTTGTCGACGGGGTGATCTCGTTCAGTGCTTTGATGAACCCTTGGGTGAGACACTTGATTTCTTGGGTGGTCTTCTTCTTCCCCCCCCCCCTTGATCAACATCATGGTTTCGATTTTATCCTTTTTGAAATTGACCATCTTGATCTTGGGGTTCTTGAGTTTGATCTTGAATGAGAGGTGCTGATGGTGATGAGCTTGTAGAGTCTTGTCCTACATTTTCTTGGGGACGGGCTTCTCGAAGCCCCATTCTTCTCAGTGCTTCACATGGTGCTTCTTCTTCATATAGCACACATTGATAAACTTGCTCCACTTGGGAGCCATTAGTTTCATCAAACACCACGTCACGTGCAATTTCAACACAACCGGTGGTCTTGTTGAAAACACGATAGGCGTAGGTGTTTGAGTCATAACCAAGTAGGAAACCTTCATCGGATTTCAAAGCGAACTTCGAAGTCCTAGGCTTCTTGTTGAGAATGTAGCATTTACTTCCAAAAACTCGAAAGTAAGAGATGTTGGGTTTGTTACCGGTTAGGAGCTCGTATGGGATTTTCTTTAAAAGTCGATGGAGATAGAGGCGGTTTGTAGCATGACAAGCGGTGTTGACCACTTCCGCCCAAAATTGATCTGAGGTCTTGTACTCATCAAGCATGGTTCATTCCATCTCTATGAGTGTTCAGTTCTTCCTTTCAGCCACCCCATTTTGTTCGGGAGAGTAGGGGGCCAAAAACTCATGCTTGATGCCCTCTTCATCCAAATATTCTTCTACTTGAGTGTTCTTGAATTCGGAGCCATTGTCACTCCTCATCTTCTTGATTCTTGAGGAAAACTCGTTTTGAGCTCCCCTCAAGAACTTCTTGAGGACACTTTGAGTTTCTCCCTTATCATGCAAGAAAAACACCCAAGTAAAACGAGAATAGTCATCAACGATTACTAAACCATATTTGTTACCGCCGATGCTTATATAGGTGACAGGGCCAAAAAGGTCCATGTGGAGCATCTCCAATGGTCTTGTTGTCGTCATCACATTCTTGGCGGGATGAGTTGCTCCAATTTGGTTACCTGCTTGACACGTGCTACATGTCCTATCTTTTTCAAAAACAACATCTTTTAATCCACAGATGTGATCTCCCTTTAGAAGTTTTTGTAAGTTCCTCATTCCAACATGGGCTAGTCTCCTATGCCACAACCATCCCATGTTGGTTTTTGCTATTAAGCATGTGTCAAGTTGAGCTTTATCCGTGGAAAAGTGCACTAAGTAAAACTTTTCCTTTAACACACCCTTAAAGGAAATCGAGTTGTCACTTCGTCTAGAGACGGTCACACCCTCGTTAGTAAACAAGCAACTATAACCTTTCTCACATAGTTGAGATATGCATAACAGGTTATAATCTAGTGATTCAACATGTAGAACATGAGAAATGTAATGTTGAGAAGAGATTGCAATTTTACCCATACCGAGCACCCTTCCTTGGCTATTGTCGCCGAAGTAGATGCCTTCACTTGGATCATCATTTTCTTCATACTCGACGAACATCTTTCTCTCTCCGGTCATATGGTTAGTGCACCCACTATCTAGCACTCACTTAGTGCCACCGGAGGAGTAGGGTTGCAACACAATTTAAGCTTTGGTCTTAGGTACCCAAACTTGGTTGGGTCCTTTGAGGTTAGTTAAAAGTTATTTGGGCACCCACACACAAGTTTTTGAACTCTTGTGGAGTGGCCCAACATATTTTGCAAAAACTCTACCATACTTGCTTTTCATAAGAACATAAAATGCATCAAAATTATGAAATAATATAGATTTTACATTTTTGCTAATTTCATGTGAGGTAGACGCAAGGTTGTCACTCTTGTTTTGACTTGAGTTTTCTTTGACAAAGGCTACGCATTTGCTATTGTTTTAAGCATTCTAGCATTTTGCTTTCCTCCCCTAGTATAACCAAGTCCATATTTGATGAAAGGAGATCTTGTGATTGAGTATGCACTACTGCATATTTGATCTTCTCCTTATTAAAGGTTCCATTTTTGTGTGTATTCTTGCTTTGTGCTTCTTTGAGCTCATTTTTCAAGTTTAAAACAATGCTAGCACATTTGCAAATTTTAGTGCTGGATTCTATACTTGTTGAGGGAGAGTTTTTGGAGGATGAATTAGTTGAGACGCTTGACTTAAGTGAGTGAAGTTGTACTTCAAGATTCTTCATGGTTGGCTTCTTGATGGCGACGGTTGCCACCTTTTCTTCATCTTCGGAAGATGATTCTTCGTTTGAATCTCACTCTTCTTTAATATGAGCTTGTCCATAAGCCTTCTTCTTTGTGAAGATTTTCTTATCTAGAGGCTTCCTATCCTTCTTCTTCCTCTTGTCATCTTCCTTGCTATGGGGGCAGTTCACAATGAAGTGCCCATGTTCGCCACAGTTGTAGCAAGTCTTCTTTGTCCTTGACTTGCCCTTGTATTTTCTCTTGTTCTCATAGAGATGGCTTCTCCTTCTTCTCATCAACCTTTTGAACCTTTTAATGAAGAATGCCATTTCTTCATCATCTATGTCCGTGCTCTCATCATCACTTTCTTCATCTTCACTTGTGAGTTGTGTTTCTTTTCCCTTGGATTTGGATGTGGCCTTGAGAGAAATTCCCTTCTTCTTGGATGAAGTGATCTTTGCTAGGTTGTTGACGTGTTGGGCTTCCTTCTCCATCATCTCGTGGTTAATAATTTTCCCTAGCACTTCATCCGGAGTCATCATGTAAAAGTTTGGACTTTTCTAGATTAAAGTGCATAGGGTCACATTGCGAGGCATGAAGTCTCTTATCACTCTTTTGACTACCTCATGGTCATTCCATTTTTTGCATCCGTACGCTCGACTCGTGTTGATGAGAGTTTTGAGCCGGTTGTACATCTCTTGGGGTGTTACGCCTTCTTCCATGGCGAACCTTCCAAGCTCTCCTTATATCATCTCGATCTTGGCTTCCCTCACGGATCGGTTTTCTTCATGTGCGATCTTGAGGGTGTCCCAAATAACTTTGGCGAGCTCTAACCCATCTACCTCGTTGAATTCTTCAATGCTCAGAGATGAGTTGAGCACGACCGTTGCTTGTGCATTGCGATGGATTTGTTGTTCTTGCTCTTGGGTGAGTTCATCCTCGTCTTCGGTGATATCTATACATGTACACACAACATGCCAAAGAGTTGGGTTCAAGGAAATTAGATGCAACTTCATGTCGTGCTTCCACATTGTGTAGTTAGTTCCATCAAAGTGAGGTGGTTTGCCTAGAGGAATTGGTAAATAACTAGAGTGAGAATTTAAGCATTCATAATTAAAAGGATATCGCGAGTAGTCGTGTTGACAACTTTTGAGCTTCTTCTCCAACTTATCCTTCTTTTTCTTCTTAGCTTCCTCCTTCTTTTTGAGGAGTGCCATGAGACGAAGAAATTCTTCATCTTCTTCTGAGCTTAAAACGTCTTATGGAGGGATGATCGCTAGTGGCGGGTTAGAACCTTGTTCTTCAAAGTTGCTCGTACTTGTTCCTTTTCCCTTGATGAGATCAATTTGGCTACTGGCCTTGTCCCCCATCTCCTCTCCAAGCGGTTAAGCTTTTGTGGAGAGTTAGGCTCTGATACCAATTGAAAGTTGCCTAGAGGGGGTGAATAGGCTAATAAAACCTGAAACTATTGCAAACAACAGATTAAAGTTGAAGGAGGCCGGAGTAGTCTGGTCTGAGGGTGGACTAGTCCGACCTAGGTATAAAATTGTGTTTTATGTTTTCTTTTTAAGTTTGTTTAAGCGAAAGATATATAGTAGTCAAACAATATCACTAATTAGTTGTGAATGATTAGATTGTAAGATAGTGAAACAATTCACAAGTGTTAACAAGACAAAAGCTTAATGAGTAATTTAAGTGAGAGAGCGAGAAGGTAAGGGAAACACGAGACACGATTTATCCCGAGGTTCGATTCCACACAGGAATCTACGTCCTCGTTGAGAAGTTCACAAAGGACCAGATCTTTTCCAACCCTTCCCTCACCAAGCGATCACCAAGATCAAGTGCGAGCTCTTTCACTATCAATTAAATGTGAATACAATACTCTTAGTGGCTACTCACAACTTGATGCTCCCTTCAACAACCTAGCAGTTCTAGGAATCAAAATGCAACAGTCAAGAACTCAAATTAACAATTAGAGTGCAAGAGAGTCAAACCGAGAGCTCAAACATCGATCACCACGACTTCCCCCTCAGAAAACCACAAACACCTTAAGATCCAATCTTAGAGGTCAAGGAGGTGAGGAAAGAGGCTTAGAAGAGCTCTAGGAATGAGTTTTCAGTGCTAGGGTTGTTGTCTCCTCAATTCTCAACCGGGAGGTCTCCTTTTATAGAAATCTCGGCATCTAGCCGTTACCTACTAAAGTCCGGACTAGTCCGGTCCAAACCCCGGACTAGTCCATTCTTGAGGGACCACCCACGTCACAAGGCTAACAACTAAAGTCTCGTAACTGTTGGATTCAAACGGTCATAAAATCCCGGACTAGTCCGGTCAAGAGCGGACTAGTCCGATCTCATTCAGGAACCTTTGTGGCGTATGAGAACGGACTAGTCTGGTAGGGGCGGACTAGTCCAGCCCCAAGAGCGGACTAGTCCGGTCTTACCAGACTTAGTCTTGAAAACTCTCTAATCTAGGACTGCGGACTAGTCCTGCCAACACCGGACTAGTCCGAGCTCATACAGGAACCTTTGTTCTGTCCTAAACCGGACTAGTCTGAAGGGACCGCATGTAACGGGCTCTGATGCCACGCTGAGACGGCCCCACGGGACCTCGTTGGGTGGTGCCGTGTTATGCGGCACCCAACAGCACACGGGTCGATGAACACCCATCATATTACATAAATAGTTAGCGGAAGCGTACAAGATTGTTTTACAAATAAATATATATCAGAGTAAACTACAGCGGAAGACTATCACTCTCACGACTCATATCTAAACTAGCAACAAAGAAACAGTCCAGCCTGCGGACGTTTCTTACTAGCAACACGAAGATCAATCTGCAGCGGCCAGGATGCTCTTTGAGTAAACACTCGGAGGTTCCCGAGTCTCATCGGCATCCCTTCTCATAATCAGCGAGTCAATTACCTGCAAAACAACTCGGATAGCATCCGTGAGCATAACGCTCAGCAAGACTTAACCGTCACCCTAAACATGAAACTCTAAGTGAGGTTATGGACCTAACATAGGATGGCAGAAGCATAAGTAAACTCGCCTAAAAGTGAATCCTTACTTTCAGTATTAATTGCAGTATTTTAAGTAACCCTGGGCACGCCACATCGGGAGTCCACAATCAAACAAGAAACGCTTTCCCCCGATGTAAATTGCTCATGGCATAAAAGAATCGAGTTTGCACTAGCCTATTCATCAAGCTCCATTACAAGGTAGAATAATACTTCACATCAAGATGATTAGTTCCTTTCTCATGCAAGTTCTTACTACGTCACGACTGTGAGAACAAGTATGCTCGGTCCATTCCGCGAGCGACGGTGATTCGAATCAATAACACCCGGACTACACGACACGTACGCCCGTACTCGACGTTGCCTACAACAACCATCACTGACGTCGTACGTGGCAGCCTTTCCCCCGTTTCACCCCCGCTGAATCGATCAAGTCGCCCCGTACAGTAGCTACTCTCATGGTGCACCTTCCGACGTGAGATGTCATGAGAATATTCCCCACATACTGCACACCGGCCGTCCGCCTGAGGCGACCCGAAAAGTCCCAACGACAGCTTCCCGAGGTACATCGGTTTACTGGGTCCCATATAGCCAGCATGAGTCCGGTACACAACTCAAACTTGTTCAACAGGGCCGCATACGGATCGGTCCTTGACCGACACGGACAGGTCTACAGCACCCAGGCCCCTATGTCCTGCTGCTCCTACAACCTTCCGGTCTCAATTTTAACTTGCTAATTCAATTACGAACCAATCCCGTATGCCCCTGTTGTTCCTAAATCTGCGAGTAGCATCTCACCACTCGACTTCTACCGAACCGTACTTAAGCATGGCAGTTCTACACGGTGAAAGACACCTACCCAATACTCCATGGGTCATTTGGCTATGCAAGAGGAGTATCAATCACTAGACCTAATGCACAGTTCATATCTTGATCGAAAGTGAGTACAAAATGAAAACTTAACAGCTGTTAAATGCAAACCGGAGCTTGCCTGTTTTGCAGGGTAGTCGTATATAAGCAGTTAGTATCCTTGCAGATCCACCCTTGACTCTCCGGAGCTTGATCCACTTTGATGAATCACTCCTTTGAGTCCCCTTCGTTGTGGTCCCTATTGAAATGCATATGCATATGTTTCATGGGATGTAATGGAAAGAAGTTATAGAATTACTTTCTTAAGAACAGAGGTTGTGTGGAAAAGCCAAACATGGCTTGGTTTGCCTCTGTTGTGCAAAGAACAGAATTAAACTAATTTGACCTTAAGGCCCTTAGCTATACACTAACCCTTTTCTCTAATGAACATAATAGATAAGCTGAAAAGATTTGAGTGCAACTGAAGAACAAGAACTCCAATGGCCTCAAAACTTTTACAGCAGGTTCTATACTACCTAAGGATTTAGCTTGCCAAATTGCAGCTAATGTGGAGTCATATGGTGTCCCCCATAATCCTCACAATATCTCTTATGTATTTTTCCCTTATACATAAGTATGGAGAATGAGAACAGGGAGTTCTAGGACTTATCTTGGGCTGATAATTTACATGGGAGTTTTTGATCACATTAGAGTCATCTGGTCCAAAATTCAGCCCTTTTACTTGGGTAGTTCTCCCAGAACAATTCTTTAAGCATTTATACTCAATAGAATTAATTCTGTAGTAATGTGCATTTTCGTGCCCAACTAAGTGAACCACAATTCCAAGTATGTCCCATAGAGCTTGCCTAAATTTTCCTATGATTTTTGGAGCTATGGATTGCTCAGAACAGATTTTTGAAGTGGGAAACATTTTCTGAAAATGTTTCTGGACTCTTATGAACACAGCAGATTGTTTTTAGCAAATCCCTACTCAAATGATGTTCAAATGAGCTGAAAATTTGCTATGAGGTCAACAATATGCTAAAGAATATTCTGGCAAAATTTGGGTATTTTTGGATAAACCAAACTCCCTCTATAATTCTTTTTCAGAAAACCTTCCAAGAATTTTCCAGAATTAAATAATTCGTTTCATACAAATTGGGTTGTACCTCTGGATAGTACTCTCTTAGAGGAATCCAACAAAATTTATCTCACTTTTTTGGGAGCTTCCTACACCAAGTTATGCATTTTACAAGTTTGCACAACTCTCTGTTTGATTTTAAACAGCACAGTCGCGCGTGGGGCCCACGGGTCAGGTGCTTCTTCAACCTCCCGCCAGAGCCCGCGGTGCACACCAGCAGAAACTTGGCATGGCTCGTTCTCCCTCATTTCTCCACCAAATGAGCTCCGGTTTCGCCCTACATGCTCCTGGGAACGTGGCGCAGCTGCCGGGCAAGGTTTTCCCGCATGAAAATGGCTGCAGGTGGGTCGGCACTGGTGGGGCGGCTCGGGAGCTCGACATGGACGCGTTCCAGCGTGTCCAAGGCATCTCCCGGCGAGCTATGATGTCCTACAGCATCCCTATGGTTCTAGGAACATGGAACGGGGATCAGATCATGCAGGAAGTGGCTGCAACCTAGTCCTCACCGTGGACCATGGCAGTTTTGGCCGCCGGTGACGATTTCTCGTCGCCCGGGGCACAGGAGGGTCGGTTTCCTTTGGTTTTCGGCGTGGGAGGGCGCTAGGGCATCTAGTTGCTGTGGTTTGAATTGTAGGAGGTGTGATCAATCGGTTTGGGAGAATTTCCCGAATTAAACACATGCTGTTTTATACGTGCGCCGGTGCCAAAACTCGAATTCCGGCGAGCCGGCGTCAGGAGAGAGCAAGAGGACGACGGGATGAGGATCAGTACCTCCTGGCGCACCTCTGTGACTTCTTGAGCCTGCCGGAGAGGCGCTGGGCTGGCCGGGAGACAGGGGCAATGGAGCAGCGCCGGTGAAGGAAAAACAGCGCCCTGCTGATCGTGAGGAGAGGAAGCAACTGCTGTCGGCTTGGTCCGAGGAGGGAGAGATAACGTTGCTGAAGCGGTGAGAACCGACCCTGGGGCGCCAACGCGTGGAGACCGGCAGCAGGAGCTGGCGTTGCAAGCTGCTCGGTGGCGCTCGCGAGCTGTTCGGTAAAATTTCCCACTGAGAGCAAAACTTAGTGAGTAAGTCTCCTCTTTTAGCTCTATGACATGTGGGTCCCACTCCACATGTACCTCCCAAATATCTGTTCAAGCTGATCTTTTCAATCCCCAGAATGCTAAAATTTAAAAAGGTGAGCTAGAATTTGAATTCTTCAAATTCAGTTTGAATTTGCAAGACTAAATCTGAATTTGGTTTAAGTTTGCAAATTCTCCTCTTTAACTCCTTTTTGAGCCCACCCTACAATTGAAAAGTTGGTGATAACCTTTTCCCTAAAAACTCAACTATATGGCTGCATGTTAATTCAAAGTTTTTGGGTCACCATATGTGTGAACTTTGAATTTTCAAATCTGAATTTTAAACTCACATGCAAAGAGGTATTTAACTCCTTATTGGTCCAACACTTTTAAGTAAAAAGGTGAACCTCATGTTGGATGTTCATCCATGTATTACCTTGCATGAAGAAAAGTTTTAACAAGTCCTATTTTTCCCGTCATTGCCACACATATGAACTCAAACCATAGTTTTTTATTCATACACATTTTTGGGACTTTTACATTCCTCCCCCCTTAAAAGAATCTCGTCCCGAGATTACAAAACAGGAACGAGACGGGAGAGGTAATTACAAACTGTACAAAGCTAAAAATTCCGGATAGTTGGTGCGGAGGTAATCTTCACTTTCCCACGTCGCCTCTTCCGTGGTGTGATTACTCCACAGCACCCTGAAGAACCTGATTGTCCGGTTCCGGGTTACCCGGGTCTTTTCATCCAAAATCTGGACCGGTCGCTCGGTGTAGGTCAGGTCCGGTTTCAATTCGTCGATGTCCTCAGTGCGAACAGCAGCGGTGAATTTGAGGCACTTCCGCAGCTGTGAAACATGAAATACATCATGAACACCCGCTAGACTTGCCGGTAATTCCAGCCGGTAGGCTACGGGTCCGCACTTCTCCGTGATAGCAAAAGGACCAATAAAACGGGGAGCGAGTTTCCCCTTTACACCGAACCGGTGAATTCCCTTCATCGGAGATACACGAAGATATACGTGCTCTCCGACGTCAAAATGTAACGGCCTACGCCTTTGATCGGTGTAGCTCTTCTGTCGGGATTGGGCAGCCTTTAAGTTCTCTTGTATCAACCGAACTCGGCTTCGGCTTCGTTGACAAGATCAGTCCCAAACAGAACTCTTTCACCGGACTCACACCAATTCAGTGGTGTGCGACACTTCCGGCCATAGAGAGCTTCATACGGTGCCATTTTAATACTCGCTTGATAACCGTTGTTGTATGAGAACTCCGCCAGCGGTAGGTGATCGTCCCAATTCCTACCGTGGTGGATGGCACACGCTCTCAACATATCCTCAAGTACTTGATTCACCCTCTCAGTTTGTCCATCGGTTTGAGGGTGATATGCGGAGCTCCTAATCAGCTTAGTGCCCAACGAGGCATGCAGCTGCTCCCAAAACCGAGCAACGAACAACGCACCTCGATCTGAGACAATGGTCTTTGGGACACCATGTGAGCAAATAATTCTGGAGATGAATAACTCCGCATATTGCCTTGCTCGATAATGAGTGTTCACCGGTATGAAATGAGCCGATTTCGTCAACCGGTCGACGATCACCCATATCGAGTCATGCTTCTTGGATGTGAGCGGTAATCCAACGATGAAGTCCATACTCACATCCTCCCATTTCCATGCCGATATCTTCAAAGGTTGTAGCGGTCCGGCTTTCCGCATATGATCAGCCTTGACCCGTCTACACGTATCACACTCGGATACGTATTTAGCAATCTCCCTCTTCATCCTCGTCCACCAAAATTTCTGTTTCAAATCTTGGTACATCTTGTTACTTCCGGGATGAATGGAAAACTTTGACAGGTGGGATTCATCCAAGATCTTCTTCCGGAGTTTCATATTGCGCGGTACCACTATACGGTTGTTAAACCATATTGTACCGTTCTCATCCTTCCGGAAACATTTCACCTCTCCGTTGTCTAGTCTTCTCCGTATGTGAGACATACCTCTGTCTCTTCTTTGAGCCTCAACAATCTCTTCGCGGATTGTTGGAATGAGCGCGAGATTATAAAGCGCACCATACGGAATGACACGGAGGGTTGGTTCTTCGTCTTCTAACTCAGCAGCCGCTAAGTTGTGAACATGGGCCTTCCGACTCAGCGCGTCGGCAACCACGTTTGCCTTTCCTGGATGATAGTGGATCTCAATTTCATAATCTTTGATGAGCTCCAACCATCTCCGTTGTCTCATATTTAGCTCCTTCTGCGTGAAGATATACTTCAGGCTTTTGTGGTCGGTGTAGAGGTGAACAAGATTACCCAGTAGGTAATGCCTCCACATCTTTAACGCCAACACCACAGCAGCAAGCTCAAGATCGTGAGTTGGATAATGCTGCTCGTGGTTTCGCAGTTGACGAGACCCATAGGCGACTACACGCCCTTCTTGCATCAGAACGCAGCCGAGACCGATGCCGGATGCATCGCAGTATACATCAAATGGCTTCATCGTGTCCGGCTGAGCAAGAACTGGAGCCGTTGTGAGATGTTTCACCAAAGTTTTGAATGCGGCTTCACATGCTGCATTCCACATGTATTTAGTGCCCTTCTTTAGCAGCTCCGTCATTGGTTTAGCAATCTTTGAGAAGCTCGGAATAAACCTCCGATAATACCCCGCTAAACCTAAGAAACTTCGGACCTCGTGGACCGATTTGGGAGATTCCCACTTCAGCACTTGTTCAATCTTGCTGGGGTCCACGGCGATACCTTCTGCTGAAATAATATGGCCTAGGAAAGGCACTTGATCGATCCAGAACTCGCACTTGCTGAACTTGGCATATAACTGGTGCTCCCGCAACCGTTGTAGCACAATGCGCAGATGTTCAGCATGCTCTTCTTCAGATTTGGAGTAAACCAATATGTCGTCGATGAATACCACGACGAACTTGTCTAACTCCGGCATGAACACAGAATTCATCAAATACATGAAGTGTGCCGGAGCGTTGGTTAATCCAAATGACATGACGAGATACTCGTAGAGTCCGTATCTCGTCGAGAAAGCTGTCTTCGGTATGTCCTCCGGCCGGATCTTGATTTGATGATAGCCCGACCGAAGATCCATCTTCGAAAATACCTTTGCACCCACAAGTTGATCAAACAGGATGTCAATGCGGGGCAAAGGATACTTGTTCTTTATTGTGACAGCATTGAGAGGACGATAATCAACACATAGCCGTAGTGTTTCGTCCTTCTTCTTAACGAACAGCGCTGAGCAACCCCAAGGTGAAGAACTTGGTCGTATGAAACCCTTGCTCATGAGTTCATTCAGTTGCTCTTTCAACTCCGCTAGCTCGTTAGGTGCCATCTTGTAAGGCCTTCGTGAAATAGGCGTCGTTCCCGGCGCCAGTTCAATTTTGAACTCGACGTCCCGTTCGGGCGGCATGCCCGGTAAGTCTTCGGGAAATACGTCGGGATAATCACGTACCACCGGAATATCTTCAAGCATCAGCGCTTCCGTGTGGTAGGCCTCTACCATATCTGGATCTTCGCTGTCTAAAAACAGCGTGTGCTGTCCGTGAATCGGCGAGTCAATCTGGACAGTCCGGTTACCGATATTGAGAACGGCACCGTGATGATTTAACCAAGACATCCCAATATAATGTCTATCTTCTGCCTATCCAACATAATCAGCAATGTTGGGTATATTTTTCCGCCCAAACACAAAGCTGCTTGGGACACAATCTGATTGGCAGAGATATTTCCTCCCGGTGAACGTATGAGAAAACTCGTTGTGGGAGTATTGGTGGATAATTGGTGCTGATCCACGCATGTTTTGCTGATAAAATTGTGGGTTGCACCTGAATCAAAAAGTACCAATACGGGCACGTCCTTGAGAGTAAACATGCCCGCTAACACCGGTGCTCCCTCCGGGACATCCTCAATCGCAAGATGTTGCACACTCCCGGATTGCAATGCTGTTATGTTGACTGGAGCAGGTGGCGGCATACCACCTGAGGATGATGGCTGTCTGGTGTTTACCAACTTCTCCCGGCATTCCTGCCTAAAATGCCCAAAACGGTGGCAATAAGAACACGGAGGTTTCCCCGGTTCTTCGTTGACTTGTGGTTGAGAAGTTGAGGCACTTGGCTGCAGCAATGATGCGACAGATGTCATTCGTTGCTGAGGCAAAGGTGTTGCTTCAAGACATGACTCTTGAGCAGGAAATCTGTACGGAGTTGATCTCCCTGGTGCTTGCCATATCTCATCGGATGGTGTGTGATACACCACACGGTATTTACGAGGAACGATTGGTGTGTCTTCTTGCACATCCTCCCGGTCCCTCTTCTCTGCTTGACACTCAAGTGTCGCTTGTTCTTGCAGCAGAGCAGCACTGATCAACTCGGTGTAACTGCCTTGATTGAACAAAGCTAACTTCTCTTTTAGTATGGCACTCAAGCCATAGAAAAAGTAGTCACACATTGCAGCTTCGCTCGTCGCATAAGCAGGAGCGTATTGTGCCAGAAGGTTGAATCTTCGGACATAATCAAGGACACTCATGTCCCCCTGCTTCAATTTTCTGAATTCTTGCTGTTGGGCCTTGATAAAACCCATAGGAATGTGACGAGCACGGAATGCTTCACGAAATTCCGTCCATTCCACTTGATGGCCTTCCGGAACGGTGGCGAGATACGCAAACCACCAATTTCCGGCGGCTCCATGGAGCTGTTGAGCTGCAAATGATGTCTTCTGATACTCGTCGCACTCAAACACTCCAAACTTCGACTCCATAACTCGAAGCCACTGATCAGCCTCCACTGGTTCATGGGCTTCCGTGAAGATTGGCGGTTGTGTCGCCAAGAAATCCAAGTAGGCGTTCCGAGGTGGAACGTCCGGTTGTGCACGCTGGAGTAAGCCCTGTTGTACCAAGGCTTGGAGTAGTCTTGTGTTCTCTTGACTTGATTCGACCATCTGAGCCATGATATCCGCCCATACCGTTGATGGCGGTGCCCCTGGTGGAGTCGAGTCATCACCGTCTCGATGAGAACCTTCAGTCCTACTCGGAGAATGAGTACGCACCATACTGCAAAAGCATAATTTTGAGGGGAGTCACAACTTGATCTCAGCAGTATGTGAAAGTATGTAAAACATGAACATGCTAAAACTTTATGAAAGCATAACAAAATTTCATGTTTACACATCTTTCTAAAGCCAACATATCCAGTCCCTCATTCGGTACAAAACAGACCCTTCTGTACTTAACCTAGAATTTTATCCATTTATTAGCATTTTCATAACTCAAGTTGAATACCAAAGTTAAAGTTAACTTCAGTATATTTTCAACGAGTACTCACATGCCCCTAGATCATTTCTGGAACAGAAGTTAGGATTGTTCAAAGTTGATAGAATTTCTGGCTAAAATTTGCCAGCACCTCCTTTGTATGTGGCTGTTTTCATCACAGTTTTACATACAACTGGGGTACAATTCTGAGCAAACTATGAACTACAAAATCGTTGCAAATTTCCTAACCTTTCCAACGATGTATCATATGACCCTTAGAGATTTTTCTACAGACTGTGACGGCTAATTTACAGCAACATCCAGAGAAGTCTGCAGCTGCTCTGTTTTCTGAACAGTTTGCATTCATCTGGACGTTCAACCAAGTTGGTGTCGGAGTTGGCTCTGGAGTTCTACAGAAAAGTTGTAGAGCACTTAATAAACTTTCCAGAACTGTATCAAACACCTCCATTGGGTCAAACTAATCAGAGTTATGCTCTGTTAAAGTTCGGCAAAACTTCTGCCAGGACAGAGCACTCTGTTTTTGAGATCAAAAGAAGCCTAGTAATTCTCTTCTTTGAAGCTTAGTTCAAATGAAGAGTTCAGTAACTAATATGTGCTTTATCACATCCATTTTTAGTTTGAAAGTTAGTCATGAATGATTTCTTCATAGGTAAGAATACTATCCAGTGTAGTACGGTGACGATGCACCGTAAGACATATGACGGTACTACGTTGCCTCACCAAAGAAAAACCTAACCGGATTACACCGGCATATACGTATCCTTAGGTGGCACTAAAACGATCACTCACAAACGTGTTCTACACGCACTAAGGTTTTTCGTGGTTAGTACCTACATAAAACACACTCAATCATCAGGCCCGGCTGCACACCGAACCCGGTATCCATACAGTTCGTACACCCGGCCGTCATCACTCGCCCAGGTGTTCTCAAGCCAAACACGCCTTGAGCTACGTGTTCACTTTACTGACCACGTGACGGGGTCTCCCAAATTGCACCACGCACGCCTGGGAAGACGTTGCTCGAATACCCCAAACGACATGAAGAGTCGTAGAGGATACTAAAGCGGGTCGGGTTACCTGCCACCCGTGGGGCTCCACCCTTCAGCTTGTGCGCACTGGTGGACAGCGCATACGTACACCCCCCAAGACATAGACGTCCCGAGATGCACGATTTTCCGACATAACACATAAGTTAGGTAGCCACCTTCATAATATGCTACTAATAGTCCTTATGTGGGCCTAGTACCGTTATCTCACCGTATCCTAAGTTTTTGACATAATATGATGCTCAATCCGTGCTCTGTTCCCAACGCAGCTCTGATACCATGTGTAACGGGCTCTGATGCCACGCTGAGACGGCCCCACGGGACCTCGTTGGGTGGTGCCGTGTTATGCGGCACCCAACAGCACACGGGTCGATGAACACCCATCATATTACATAAATAGTTAGCGGAAGCGTACAAGATTGTTTTACAAATAAATATATATCAGAGTAAACTACAGCGGAAGACTATCACTCTCACGACTCATATCTAAACTAGCAACAAAGAAACAGTCCAGCCCGCGGACGTTTCTTACTAGCAACACGAAGATCAATCTGCAGCGGCGAGGATGCTCTTTGAGTAAACACTCGGAGGTTCCCGAGTCTCATCGGCATCCCTTCTCATAATCAGCGAGTCAATTACCTGCAAAACAACTCGGATAGCATCCGTGAGCATAACGCTCAGCAAGACTTAACCGTCACCCTAAACATGAAACTCTAAGTGAGGTTATGGACCTAACATAGGATGGCAGAAGCATAAGTAAACTCGCCTAAAAGTGAATCCTTACTTTCAGTATTAATTGCAGTATTTTAAGTAACCCTGGGCACGCCACATCGGGAGTCCACAATCAAACAAGAAACGCTTTCCCCCGATGTAAATTGCTCATGGTATAAAAGAATCGAGTTTGCACTAGCCTATTCATCAAGCTCCATTACAAGGTAGAATAATACTTCACATCAAGATGATTAGTTCCTTTCTCATGCAAGTTCTTACTACGTCACGACTGTGAGAACAAGTATGCTCGGTCCATTCCGCGAGCGACGGTGATTCGAATCAATAACACCCGGACTACACGACACGTACGCCCGTACTCGACGTTGCCTACAACAACCATCACTGACGTCGTACGTGGCAGCCTTTCCCCCGTTTCACCCCCGCTGAATCGATCAAGTCGCCCCGTACAGTAGCTACTCTCATGGTGCACCTTCCGACGTGAGATGTCATGAGAATATTCCCCACATACTGCACACCGGCCGTCCGCCTGAGGCGACCCGAAAAGTCCCAACGACAGCTTCCCGAGGTACATCGGTTTACTGGGTCCCATATAGCCAGCATGAGTCCGGTACACAACTCAAACTTGTTCAACAGGGCCGCATACGGATCGGTCCTTGACCGACACGGACAGGTCTACAGCACCCAGGCCCCTATGTCCTGCTGCTCCTACAACCTTCCGGTCTCAATTTTAACTTGCTAATTCAATTACGAACCAATCCCGTATGCCCCTGTTGTTCCTAAATCTGCGAGTAGCATCTCACCACTCGACTTCTACCGAACCGTACTTAAGCATGGCAGTTCTACACGGTGAAAGACACCTACCCAATACTCCATGGGTCATTTGGCTATGCAAGAGGAGTATCAATCACTAGACCTAATGCACAGTTCATATCTTGATCGAAAGTGAGTACAAAATGAAAACTTAACAGCTGTTAAATGCAAACCGGAGCTTGCCTGTTTTGCAGGGTAGTCGTATATAAGCAGTTAGTATCCTTGCAGATCCACCCTTGACTCTCCGGAGCTTGACCCACTTTGATGAATCACTCCTTTGAGTCCCCTTCGTTGTGGTCCCTATTGAAATGCATATGCATATGTTTCATGGGATGTAATGGAAAGAAGTTATAGAATTACTTTCTTAAGAACAGAGGTTGTGTGGAAAAGCCAAGCATGGCTTGGTTTGCCTCTGTTGTGCAAAGAACAGAATTAAACTAATTTGACCTTAAGGCCCTTAGCTATACACTAACCCTTTTCTCTAATGAACATAATAGATAAGCTGAAAAGATTTGAGTGCAACTGAAGAACAAGAACTCCAATGGCCTCAAAACTTTTACAGCAGGTTCTATACTACCTAAGGATTTAGCTTGCCAAATTGCAGCTAATGTGGAGTCATATGGTGTCCCCCATAATCCTCACAATATCTCTTATGTATTTTTCCCTTATACATAAGTATGGAGAATGAGAACAGGGAGTTCTAGGACTTATCTTGGGCTGATAATTTACATGGGAGTTTTTGATCACATTAGAGTCATCTGGTCCAAAATTCAGCCCTTTTACTTGGGTAGTTCTCCCAGAACAATTCTTTAAGCATTTATACTCAATAGAATTAATTCTGTAGTAATGTGCATTTTCATGCCCAACTAAGTGAACTACAATTCCAAGTATGTCCCATAGAGCTTGCCTAAATTTTCCTATGATTTTTGGAGCTATGGATTGCTCAGAACAGATTTTTGAAGTGGGAAACATTTTCTGAAAATGTTTCTGGACTCTTATGAACACAGCAGATTGTTTTTAGCAAATCCCTACTCAAATGATGTTCAAATGAGCTGAAAATTTGCTATTAGGTCAACAATATGCTAAAGAATATTCTGGCAAAATTTGGGTATTTTTGGATAAACCAAACTCCCTCTATAATTCTTTTTCAGAAAACCTTCCAAGAATTTTCCAGAATTAAATAATTCGTTTCATACAAATTGGGTTGTACCTCTGGATAGTACTCTCTTAGAGGAATCCAACAAAATTTATCTCACTATTTTTGGAGCTTCCTACACCAAGTTATGCATTTTACAAGTTTGCACAACTCTCTGTTTGATTTTAAACAGCACAGTCGCGCGTGGGGCCCACGGGTCAGGTGCTTCTTCAACCTCCCGCCAGAGCCCGCGGTGCACACCAGCAGAAACTTGGCATGGCTCGTTCTCCCTCATTTCTCCACCAAATGAGCTCCGGTTTCGCCCTACATGCTCCTGGGAACGTGGCGCAGCTGCCGGGCAAGGTTTTCCCGCATGAAAATGGCTGCAGGTGGGTCGGCACCGGTGGGGCGGCTCGGGAGCTCGACATGGACGCGTTCCAGCGTGTCCAAGGCATCTCCCGGCGAGCTATGATGTCCTACAACATCCCTATGGTTCTAGGAACATGGAACGGGGATCAGATCATGCAGGAAGTGGCTGCAACCTAGTCCTCACCGTGGACCATGGCAGTTTTGGCCGCCGGCGACGATTTCTCGTCGCCCGGGGCACAGGAGGGTCGGTTTCCTTTGGTTTTCGGCGTGGGAGGGCGCTAGGGCATCTAGTTGTTGTGGTTTGAATTGTAGGAGGTGTGATCAATCGGTTTGGGAGAATTTCCCGAATTAAACACATGCTGTTTTATACGTGCGCCGGTGCCAAAACTCGAATTCCGGCGAGCCGGCGTCAGGGGAGAGCAAGAGGACGACGGGATGAGGATCAGTACCTCCTGGCGCACCTCTGTGACTTCTTGAGCCTGCCGGAGAGGCGCTGGGCTGGCCGGGAGACAGGGGCAATGGAGCAGCGCCGGTGAAGGAAAAACAGCGCCCTGCTGATCGTGAGGAGAGGAAGCAACTGCTGTCGGCTTGGTCCGAGGAGGGAGAGATAACGTTGCTGAAGCGGTGAGAACCGACCCTGGGGCGCCAACGCGTGGAGACCGGCAGCAGGAGCTGGCGTTGCAAGCTGCTCGGTGGCGCTCGCGAGCTGTTCGGTAAAATTTCCCACTGAGAGCAAAACTTAGTGAGTAAGTCTCCTCTTTTAGCTCTATGACATGTGGGTCCCACTCCACATGTACCTCCCAAATATCTGTTCAAGCTGATCTTTTCAATCCCCAGAATGCTAAAATTTAAAAAGGTGAGCTAGAATTTGAATTCTTCAAATTCAGTTTGAATTTGCAAGACTAAATCTGAATTTGGTTTAAGTTTGCAAATTCTCCTCTTTAACTCCTTTTTGAGCCCACCCTACAATTGAAAAGTTGGTGATAACCTTTTCCCTAAAAACTCAACTATATGGCTGCATGTTAATTCAAAGTTTTTGGGTCACCATATGTGTGAACTTTGAATTTTCAAATCTGAATTTTAAACTCACATGCAAAGAGGTATTTAACTCCTTATTGGTCCAACACTTTTAAGTAAAAAGGTGAACCTCATGTTGGATGTTCATCCATGTATTACCTTGCATGAAGAAAAGTTTTAACAAGTCCTATTTTTCCCGTCATTGCCACACATATGAACTCAAACCATAGTTTTTTATTCATACACATTTTTGGGACTTTTACACCGCACTCGTCCGGCCTTTTAATCGTACTTTGCTACAAGTTATAATAATAAGTTTTCGAAAACTGGAACTCTGTTTAATAATTTAAAATGACACTGGTGCTAGTGGTTTGGGTTCGGATCTAAGCACATGATTAGTGCTAAGTGGTCTCCCCCTCTTCTATATTGGTCACCTTAAGAGGTTAAACAGAACAGGGGTGATCCAGAGCTCCAATGGAGCTGAGAATTTTCATGTGAGTTTCTTGTCACAAGAAAATCCTCTGGACCAAAAATTAGCACTTTTCATTGAGGGGTTTGTTCAGAACAATTTTCTAATTAATTAAGCAAAGAAGAATTAATTCTGAGATAACACCCATGTTCATGCCAAACTTAGTGAACTACAATTTCCACTATAGTTCTTAGAGCTTGTATAAATTTTCCTAGCATTTTTGGAGCTAAGATTTACCCAGAACTGAATTTCCAAGTTCAGGAACTTCTCTGAAAATGTTTCTGTATTCAATTGAATACAACAACTTTAAATCTGAATTGCCCTGAGCAAATCAACTCAAAATGATCTTAAAATTTTACAGTTGTTCACTAACATCCTAGAGAATATTCTGGCAAAATTTGAGGGTTTTTGGATGAACCAAATTCTCTCAAGAATTCTTTTGCTGAAAAGGTTTAAAGAATTTTCCAGAATTAAATAATGAGTTTCATAGAAATTGAGTTGTAGATTTGGACAGAGCTATTCAATATGAATCCAACCCAATTTTAATCACTACATTTGGGGCTTACTAGCAAGAGTTATGAGGTTCTAAAGTTTGAGGAAAATTCTGAAATTGAACTTTGTTCTATTTTCCAATTTTCAGAGACATAAGGAATTAACACCATATTTGGCCAAGCAAATGAGGTCCAATGCTTCTGAAAATTTTACTGCAGCTCAAGTATTTTTGGAGAAATCTCCTGTCCAAATTTAGGAATTTTCTAATATGCAGAGCTCCTGTAAAAATTCCTACACGATTTTAATTATATGAATTAATGAGACAAAACCAGGGATTTTCATAAATATTGGGCTGTACCCCTGGATAGTACTCTCTTAGAGGAATCCAACAAAATTTATCTCACTATTTTTGGAGCTTTCTACACAGAGTTATGCATTTTCCAAGTTTGAACAGCTCTCAATTTGATTTTAAACAGAACAGTCACACGTGGGACCCACAGGTCAGGTGCTTCTTCAACCTCTCGCCAGAGCCCGCGGGTGCACACCGGCAGAAAGTGTGGCGCGGTTCGTTCTCTCTCATTTCTCCACCAAATGAGCTCCAGTTTCGCCCTACATGCTCCTTGGAACATGGCGCAACTGCCGGGCAAGGTTTCCGCGCATGAAAACGACCGAAAACAGGTCGACACCGGTGGGGCGGCTCAGGAGCTCGGCATCAACGCGTTCTGGCGCGTCCGAAGCTTCTCCCGGCGAGCAACCTTGCCCTAAAGCATCACCAGAGCTCGTGGAGCATAGAACGCACCTCAATTCGTGCAGCAATTGGCGGGAATAGGGCGGTCACCGGAGACCCGACCCATTTTTGCCGTCGGCGATGAATTCTCGTCGCCCGGGGCCTGTGATGATCGGTTTTCTTTGGTTCTCGGCGTGGGTGGGCGCTAGGGCATCTAGTTGCTGTGGTTTGAATTGTAGGAGGTATGATCAATCGGTTTAGGCGAATTTTAAGAATTAACCAAGGTCTGTTCTATACGTGCGCCGGTGCCAAAAATCGAATTCCGGCGAGCCAGCGTTGGGGGAGAGAAGGGGGACGACAGGATGAGGATCAGTACCTCATGGCGCACCTCTGTGGCCTCTTGAGCACGCCGGAGAAGCGCTGGAGCAGCCAGCTGATGTGTAGCAGCGAGGGTGTGTCGTTGCTCTGTTCTGCGGAAGAAAACTGGCTGGTCACGGTGGAGGAACGCTGGAACTGAGCTGAGGATCCGTGTAGCACATCGAGGAGCGAGGGGCGCATCTCTTTGGTGCCTCAGCCGGGTGTCACCAAGGCCGGGAAGCAATCACCGCTGAGGCAGCCGAGGGCAGCACCGAGGGATGTTTCCCTCCGTTGAGTGCGTGAGAAAAATAGCGAAAGCGCGATCGAGCGAGGGAGGCCGCGTACTTCGGTTGGCTCCGGGTGTTAAGATCAGGCCGAGTGTACGTCCGAGCAGGAGGTGGAACCAGGAGGTGGAGCGAGGAGCTGGGTGTCGCCGGGAGAAAACTCCTCGGTGGAGTGAAAGCCAGAGAGAAGACTTAGTGTGTAAGTCTAAATATCATTATGACATGTGGGTCCCACTGTCCCCCCTCATCTCCTCTTATTTTTCTCACAAATATCTCCACATTTTGGCAAATAATCAATCCAAATGTTTGAAGTTGCAAATTGAGCTGCATTTGGAGAGTTGGGCAAATTTCATCCAAATTCAAAAGTGTATGTGAATTCTTTGCACATTTAAATCCATTTGGAAAATGGATAGCAAATATCTTCAAAGATTCATGAGACTTTGCCTACCCCCAAATTTGGACCTAAGGAATTCAAATATGGACTCTGCTCTTTGATTTGGCTGCTGCAAATGAGATTTTTTAATACAACAGTTTGAGAACCATTGTATTACTCTCTTTTGAATTTTTGAGTGGAACAATTTGTTCTCAAAATCTGACTTTGGCTTCCTCACACTTATGGGGACTTCCCAACTTGGTTTTAGACCCCACTTGGTTTCCAAGTCTTCAAATAAATATTTGAACTTGTGTGAAGAAAGCTCTCATGTGTATTATCACATGTGGAAAAGTTTTAACAAGTCCCATTTTTCATACATGTGAAACCAAATTTGTGCAAACAAGAGTTTCTTTGTATGCATATTTTGGGACCTTTACAATCCTCCCCCCTTAAAAGAATCTCGTCCCGAGATTACAGGGTAAAAATGAGAGGAAGGATGGTGGAAAATTAACTAACGTGCGACGTCAAGAGTTGGGATAATTGGTGCGAAGAAATCCTTCGCTTTCCCATGTCGCTTCAATCTTGGAGCAATCACTCCCTAAAACTTTATAGAACCACAACGTATGGTCGCGTGTGGTTCGATCCGTTATGTCGATGATCTAGACCAGTCCCTCCAGAGATGTGAGATCTGGTTTCAGTTCTCCGGTATTTCCCAGCTGAATGGTGGTTAAACACTTGAGGCGCTTCCTCAGCCGAGAAATGTGGAAGATGTCGTACACACCGGTGAATATCGCTGATAACTCCAGTCGGGGTGCAACTGACCTACATCTTTCCGAAAACCTGGAACGGACCGACGAATCATGGTGAATGGAAACTTGACAAGTGAGCCTTGTCAAAAATCTCTCCTCCTCGACTCCGGGTTACGGGGTACAACGATTCTGTCCTTAAATCACAGGACGCCGTCTCCGTCTTTCTGGAAATATTTCAGTTCCCCACTATCTATACCTCTCCGCAAATGTGACATGCCCTTATCATGTTTCTGGGCTGCCACCCTTTTTCACGGACGGTGGGGATAAACGTTAAATTGTTGAGAGCTCTACGGTGAACCATACATAATGGTGGCTCGCTCTCTTCTAACGGGGTAATGGTTGGATTACGAACGTGTGACTTGCGACTCCCGCATTCGCCCACGTTAACCTTGCCGGGGTGATAATGGATCTCTATTTCGTAATCCTTTATCGACTTCAACCATCTTTGCTGCCTCATGTTTCACTCCTTCTGAGTGAATGTGTACTTGAGGCTCTTGTGGTCGATATATGAATGCACGAGGTTACCGAGTAGGTAGTGCCTCCACATTTCGAGTGCAAGTACCACGACAGTTAATCCTAAGTCATGAGTCGGATAGTGTTGCTCATGATTCCTGAGTTGTCGTGATCCATACACGACCATACTTCGGTCTTACATCAACACACATCCTAGCCCAAAGCCGGATGCATCGCAGTACACAGCGAACGGTATTGTTGTGTTTGGCTGCGCCAAAACCGGTGCTGATGTTAGGTGCTTCACTAATGCCCTGAACATTGTTTTACATGCTGGACTCCAAACTAATTTGGTAGCCTTCTTCAACAGCTATGTCATAGGCTTGGCAATCTTCGTGAAGTTCGAAATGAACTTCCGATAATATCCCGCGAGTCCGAGGAAACTCCGTACCTCGTGAGCAGTTCTCGGAGACTTCAAATGCAGCACAGGTGTGATATTACTCGGGTCTACAGCGATGCCCTTCGCTGAGATGATATGCCCGAGACAAAGTACTCGTGATATCTAGAATTTTGCACTTGCAGAATTTCACGTATAGCTTGTGATCCCGCAGCCGTTGCAAGACTATACGCAGGTGCTTCTCATGTTCTTCCTCCGACTTGGAATAAACCAGTAGGTTGTCGATGAAGACCACGACAAACATGTCCAGCTCCAGCATGAATACCGAGTTCCTTAAGTACATGAACTGAGCTGGAGTGTTGGTAAGGCCAAGGAATATGACAGGTACTCATAAACTCCGTACCTCGTCGAAAAACTGTCTTCAGAATAGCCTCAGCTCTTATCTCAATCTGATGGTACCCTTATCTTAAGTCCATCTTGGAAAAGATCTTTGCTTTGACCAACTGATCAAACAATATGTCGATGTGTGGTAACGGGTACTTGTTCTTGATTGTCACAATATTAAGCGGACGAAAATCAACAATAAGCCATAGTGTTTCGTCCTTCTTCCTACTACACAGCGCAGAGCAACCCCAAGGTCATGAGCTTGGTTGTATAACACATTTGCTCATGGTTTCCCTTAGTTGCTTCTTCAACCGTTCTCTTTGCTGTGCAGAACAGACTCTTCTGTCCTAACCCAGATTTTGATCCGTTTAGAAGCATTTTCATAACTCAAGTTGAATACCAAAGTTAAAGTTAACTTTAATATCTTTCCAACGAGTACTCAAATGCCTCCATATCACTTCTGAATCAAGAGTTATGATTGCTCAAAGTTGACAGAATTTCTGGATAAAATTTGCTAGCATCTCCTTTGTATGTGGCTGACTTTCTCGCAGTTATATACATAGATACAATATGATTCCGAACCAACTTTGAACTACAACAATGTTGCATATCTCATAACCTTTCCAACGGTGTATCACAGGCTCATTAGGGATTTTTTTATAGAAAGTTATGGCTTTAAAACAGAAAAGTCCAGAGAGGTTTTTGCTACTGTCCTGGTTCTGAACAGTTTGCCCTCAACTGGACTTTTCACCAACTTAAGATGTGATTTTGCTCGGGAGGTCTACAATAAAGTTGTAGAGCACTTGAAAAGATTTACAGAACTGTATCATACACCTTAATGGGATCAAGCTACTCAGAGTTATGCTCTGTTAAAGTCCAGCAAGAATTCCTGCCAGAAACAGAGCACTCTGTTTTTGAATATCTTTGAAACCTAAACCTTCTCTCATTTGAATCTTAGCTCAAAATGAGAATTCAGTAACTAATACTTATTTCAAACTTCCATTTTTAGTTGAAAGTTAGTTCATGAATTATTTCTTCATAGGGAAGGAGTTATTAAGTGTAGTACGATGTTGATGCACCGTAAGAAGCATGTCGGTACTACGTAGCCTCACCAAAGAAAATCCTAAACCGGATTATACCGGCATATCCGTTTAATCAGTGGCACTAAGACGGTCTCTTGCACACGTGTACTACACGGGATACGTACGTGGTTGGTACCTGCAGAAGAACACTCAATAGTGGTGCACTCAAATGTTGTTGCATTTCAGGTAGTTCCATAATTGAAAGTAAATACAAACGCGCGTATCATTGTCATACGACCGTCCTTGAGTTAGGTCACATATCAAGGTACGTGATCGTGTTTCAACACCACACGACGGGGAACCTGAGTATATCATGAACGGATCGTCACGGTTGGGAATGTTATCAACCCAACATATACCACCTACTGCCCTGCAGGGCACGCCGATGGCAAGCGCTGCGTATGTCCTCCTGGGCTATTTCTAGATGAACACACTCTCACGTTACTGACCACACGATGGGGTCTCCACATACTTGCCTAATGCACGCTAGGGATCAGCGTTTCATATGAACTCAGGAACATGAAGAGTCCAAAAGTTTCATATTGACGTCTCATACCAAGCTGTGAGATCCAGCCCTGAACCACTTTTCTCGTCAGGGGAGCTAACCGAAATTGAACCGCTTTCGGTGGCGTTCCTTACCATTCTTACCTGAACGTAGGTGCGTCGTTACATAATTAAAATTTCTGAATTATAACAAGTATGTTAGTATTGCCACCTTAAGTAAGTATACTACTATAGTCCTTATATGGGCCTAATACCGTTTTCTCATCGTATCCTAAGTTTTGTCGTAATACGATCCTTTGATCCGTGCGCTGTTACCAATGCGGCTCTGATACCACGCTGTGAGGGCCCGTCGTCCCTATCACTCACGGGGACGGGGCACCTCGCCCGGGAATCACATTGGGTGGTGCCGTGCGATGCGGCACCCAACAGCACACATAATAAAGCATCATATTACATAAATCAAGCGGAAGTTTACAAAGTGTAATTTTTACAAATACTTCTCAAAATAATATACAGCGGAAGACTATTACAACTCACGTCTCATACCTATGCTAAGCAACAAAGAAGGTGTCCAGCCCGCGGACCCTTCTCGCTAGCAACACAATTATAATAGCAGCGGCAGGAGTTGTCAGGAGTTCACCACTCGGAGAGCTCTGAGTCTCATCCGACAACCGTACATATCAGCGTACAGTTATTACCTGCAAAACAACTTATGCAGTATCTGTGAGCACGAAGCTCAGCAAGACTGACCCGTCACCCTAGTCATGAAACTCTACATGATGAAAATAGAGGGCTGATTAGAGAAGTTTGCACAAATGATGAACTTGAGCTAAAGGAAAAGTACTTACTTCAAGTGTTAAGCAACTTTTATAACCCTCGCGCAACTTACATCGAGACTCCACAATCAAACAAGAAACGCTTCATCTCGATGTCACTTGCCAGAGGTGAATGTAACATTAGTGAGCTACCCTAGACTCATACGGACCTTGCGCCATCAACGCCGAGACTCCACAATCAAACAAGAAACGCTTTGCCTTGACGCTACTAACCCAAGGTGGAAATTAAATTTAGTGAAGTGTTGATCGTTCCTCATCTCTGTTATGAGGATTACCCACGAAGCATTATTAACTTTTTCCAGTTTATTACTACGTCACGCCGCAGAGAACAAGTATGCTCGGTCCATTCCGCGAGCGACAGTGATTGCAATAAAAAACACCCGACTGACACGACACGTACGCCCGTACTCGACGTTGCACACAGCAACCGTCACTGACATCGTACGTGGCAACCTTTCACACGACACCCAAATATCGAACCGGTTCCACCGACTGGGATTAAGTCTCTCTACGGAAAACCCTCGTAGAGCCGACTTCTCTATCCTTTCAGCATCGGCATCAGACGGTGAGGTATGCCTCGACACCCAGGTTAACATGTTACATCGGTTTCCTAGGTCCCATATAGCCAGTATGCATCCGGTACACAACTCAAACTTGTCCAACGGGCCGCACACGAGAACGGGCCTTAATCGACTCGGACATAGACTGGGTTCACAGGACCACGTCCTTGATCCTTCCATCCAGTGCCCGGTCTCCATTCCCAACTATGAGGATCAATTCCCAACTCTTCCGATTGATCCCCCTTAACCCCGTTTCACGAGTAGGAATCTGCCCACTCGAGTTATGCCTCTTTTAATCCACTTTTGTTGAGATCAGCAGTTATAATTAATTGATAACATATCCTACATTAAACTTCAGGGTTTTCTGGGTCATGCATTTGGAGTTTCATACCATCTAGACATAATGCAATAAATAAAATGCTAGACGTACGAAGTGAATACAAAAAAAACTTCTAATTTTGATGCAAACCGGGGCTTGCCTTTGTTTTGCAGGGAACTAATATATATATCTCAGTTAGTGAAGACCACTTCGCTTGATCTCTTGCCTCCCTTCTTCGATCTCTACTCCAATGACTTGAAGTCCTTCACGTAGATGCTGCACGTAATGCACATGCACAATTGTTTAATTGTAAAGACTTTGCTACAAGTTATAATAATAAGTTTTCGAAAACTGGAACTCTGTTTAAGAATTTAAAATGACACTGGTGCTAGTGGTTTGGGTTCGGATCTAAGCACATGATTAGTGCTAAGTGGTTTCCCCCTCTTCTATATTGATCACCTTAAGAGGTTAAACAGAACAGGGGTGATCTAGAGCTCCAATGGAGCTGAGAATTTTCATGTGAGTTTCTTGTCACAATAAAATCCTCTAGATAAAAAATTAGCACTTTTCATTGAGGGGTTTGTTCAGAATAATTTTCTAAGTAATTAAGCAAAGAAGAATTAATTCTGAGATCACACCCATGTTCATGCTAAACTTAGTGAACTACAATTTTCACTACAGTTCATAGATCTTGCATGAATTTTCCTAGCATTTTTGGAGCTAAGATTTATCCAGAACTGAATTTCCAAGTTCAGGAACTTCTCTGAAAATGTTTCTGTATTCAATTGAATACAGCAACTTTAAATCTGAATTACCCTGAGCAAATCAACTCCAAATGATCTGAACATTTTACAGGTGTTCACTAACATCCTAGAGAATATTCTGGCAAAATTTTAGGTTTTTTGGATGAACCAAACTCCCTCAAGAATTCTTTTGCTGAAAAGGTTTAAAGAATTTTCTAGAATTAAATAATGAGTTTCATACAAATTGGGTTGTAGATTTGGACAGAGATATTCAATATGAATCGAACCCAATTTTAATCACTATATTTGGGGCTTCCTAGCAAGAGTTATGAGGTTCTAAAGTTTGGGGAAAATTCTGAAATTGAACTCTGTTCTATTTTCCAATTTTCAGAGACATAAGGAATTAACACCACATTTAGCCTAGCAAATGAGGTCCAATGCTTCTGAAACTTTTACTGGAGCTCAAGTATTTTTGGAGGAATATCCTGCCCAAATTTGAGAATTTTCCAATATGCAGAGCTCCTGGAAAAATTCCTACAAGATTTTCTTATATGAATTAATGAGCCAAAACCAGTGATTTTCATAAATATTGGGCTGTACCCTGGATAGTACTCTATTAGAGGAATCCAAAAAAATTTATCTCACTATTTTTGGAGCTTTCTACACAGAGTTATGCATTTTCCAAGTTTCAACAGCTCTCTGTTTGATTTTAAACAGAACAGTCACACGTGGGACCCACGGGTCAGGTGCTTCTTCAACCTCTCGCTAGAGCCCGCGGTTGCACACCGGCAAAAAGCGTGGCGCGGCTTGTTCTCTCTCATTTCTCCACTAAATGAGCTCCGGTTTCGCCCTACATGCTCCTTGGAACATGGCGCAGCTGCTGGGCAAGTTTTCCGCGCATGAAAACGGCCGAAAACAGGTCGGCACCGGTGGGGCAGCTCGGGAGCTCGGCATCAACGCGTTATGGTGCGTCCGAAGCTTCTCCCGGCGAGCAACCTTGCCCTAAAGCATCACCAGAGCTCGTGGAGTATAGAACGCACCTCAGTTCGTGCAACAATTGGCGGGAATAGGGCGGTCACCGGAGACCCGACCCGTTTTTGCCGCCGGCGATGAATTCTCGTCGCCCGGGGCCTGTGATGATCGGTTTTCTTTGGTTCTCGGCGTGGGAGGGCGCTAGGGCATCTAGTTGCTGTGGTTTGAATTGTAGGAGGCATGATCAATCGGTTTAGGCGAATTTCAAGAATTAACCAAGGTCTGTTCTACACGTGTGTCGGTGCCAAAAATCAAATTCCGGCGAGCCGGCGTCGGGGGAGAGCAGGGGGGGCGACGGGATGAGGATCAGTACCTCATGGCGCACCTCTGTGGCCTCTTGAGCACGCCAGAGAAGCGCTGGAGCAGCCAGCTTATGTGTAGCAGCGAGGGTGTGTCGTTGCTCTGTTCTGCGGAAGAAAACTGGCTGGTCACCGTGGAGGAACGCTGGAACTGAGCTGAGGATCCGTGTAGCACATCGAGGAGCGAGGGGTGCAGCTCTTTGGTGCCTCAGCCGGGCGTCACCAAGGCCGGGAAGCAATCACCGCTGAGGCAGCCGAGGGCAGCACCGAGGGATGTTTCCCTCCGTTGAGTGCGTGAGAAAAACAGCGAAAGCGCGATCGAGCGAGGGAGGCCGCGTACTTCGGTTGGCTCCGGGTGTTAAGATCAGGCCAAGCGTACGTCCGAGCAGGAGGTGGAACCAGGAGGTGGAGCGAGCAACTGGGTGTCGCCGGGAGAAAACTCCTCGGTGGAGTGAAAGCCATAGAGAAGACTTAGTGTGTAAGTCTAAATATCACTATGACATGTGGGTCCCACTGTCCCCCTCATCTCCTCTTATTTTTCTCACAAATATCTCCACATTTTGGCGAATAATCAATCCAAATGTTTGAAGTTGCAAATTGAGCTGCATTTGGAGAGTTGGGCAAATTTCATCCAAATTCAAATGTGTATTTGAATTCTTTGAACATTTAAGTCCATTTGGAAAATGGATAGCAAATATCTTCAAAAATTCATGATACTTTGCCTACCCCCAAATTTGGACCTAAGGAATTCAAATATGGACTCTGCTCTTTAATTTGGCTGCTGCAAATGGGATTTTTAATACAACAGTTTGAGAACCATTGTATTACTCTAATTTGAATTTTTGAGTGGAACAATTTGTTCTCAAAATCTGACTTTGGCTTCCTCACACTTATGGGGACTTCCCAACTTGGTTTTAGACTCCACTTGGTATCCAAGTCTTCAAATAAATATTTGAACTTGTGTGAAGAAACCTCTCATGTGTATTATCACATGTGGAAAAGTTTTAACAAGTCCCATTTTTCATACATGTGAAACCAACTTTGTGCAAACAAGAGTTTCTTTGTATGCATATTTTGGGACCTTTACAGTCCGACCCTCTGAGACTTAGTCTCATTGAGCCTCAGACTCACTTGATAACGGACTAGTCTGGCCTAAAACGGACAAGTCCGAACTCACTCACAGACTTCTTGTCCGGTTTATAACGGAGTAGTCCGGATTAGAATGGACTAGTCCGGCCTGTAGTTCGGACAAGCCCGGTCTTTCTTTCTCAGCCATACCTATGACTACTTTCTCTCACGATTCTAACTTTCCAACTTTAGTTTGAGCTCTCTAATGATTCCTAAGCACTCTAAAAGAGAAGACCCTGTATACAACTAGAAAATGTGAAACTCAATAGAAAAAATCCATTTCTACTCTTCCAAGTCTTCTTCTTTTCCTTTTTGCTTCTTGAGAGACTCCACATCCATTCCTTTGATAAGCACCTGTGCTCATACTCAGTAAAAACTTATTAGTATCTTAATTATCATCATCAATGAACCAAAACCCACGGGGATTAACTAGATGCACTTTCAGCCTTTTGTATAACACAGTTTACATAGAACACAAAGTTAGCACATCCTTCATGTCTTACAACAGCATGTGTCTCTTTTGAACGCACGTCTACATCTCTTGGCTTAGAATCAACACACTGCCCGCTTGGACAGATAAAAGCAGCTTTTCAGTGAAATGCAACATTCGCGGTTCCTTAACCAATCCATCAAGGAGTGATGGAAGAACATGAACCGCGTCAATTCTACATGATTGGTGGAATCGAGTCATTCTTATCTATTTAAAAGAACTACGGGTTTCTAAATGCATCCAGGCTATTTGCCATCACGCGACTCCAACTATCTTGGCTGTCTCCTAAGAGTAAGTCATCAGCATGATACCTCACAGACTGAATCTCCAAGTCAAGTGGTCCGAGTGGACCAGGCTGTCAAGAAAGTTCAGTGAAAGTATTGCATGGAAGTGTTTGGTACCCAACATATGTCAGCACGAGATTGATCCTTCAACTCAATTCTGGTCGCCACTTCACGATGGTGATATAGCACAAAGCTCCTTTGTATCTTTGGCGTTATTAGTATAAGAGTTATCAGCTGTCAGCCGAAAAGCGTCGAGCCTTGATCGGGAGCAGTCGAGCACGAACGAGGAAGAGGGGAACTCTCGTGAGAATGTGGATGTGCGCCGCACTATTGCCTGCGCTTTATCCTTCTGTTAAACGAGTTGAGGGAAAACCAAACTGCTGCATACCCGCAGCAACGACCTGAGCGCCATGCACTCCATGATCGCATGACCGGGTCACGTAGCACACACATCGGACCAACAACGCACGACCCCCACCGACTTGAGTGGTTGTTTGACATCCTAGACACGCTCTAGCGTCATGACAGACCACGCCGAGCTCGACAGGATACAAACTGAGAAAACAGGAAGAAACACATAATTACAGACTTGATCACATTTTACCCCCTAATCTTGATGTTTCTTCTCGACCTTGATGACACCCAGTTTCCCGCGTAGCTCATAGAAACGCTCACGCACCAACGGCTTCATCAAGATATCAGCAACTTGCTCCTCAGTGCGGACGTGTTCGACGTCCATCTTCCCATCTCCAATGCAATCTCGAATGAATGAAACCTGACATCAATATGCTTACTCCGATCATTGAATACGGGATTCTTACTTAGGGCCATAGCCGATTGACTATCCATCTTTAGGGTGAACGTCGTGTACTGCTCGCGCTTCAGCTCAGCGAGTAGCCATGCCAGCCAAACACCCTGGCAAGTCGCTGTTGTTTCCGCAATGTATTCCGCTTCGCAAGAGGATAGGGCTACAACCTTCTACTTCTGAGACTGCCAGGTCACCGGGCTTGAGCCGAGATAGAAAACCACACATGTGGTGCTCTTCCTTGTGTCGACATCACCGCCCATATCAGCATCACTATACCCGATCAAGCGCTGTTCTTTTTCCTCACGCTGGTACAGACAACCGAAACTGATGGTGCCTGCGACATATCGTAGTATGCGCTTCACTGCTGCAAAATGCTCAGAGGTACCCAATAACAAATGCAATGCCCGACCTAGTATGCACCAAATACCGCAGGCAACCAACGATACCTCGGTACTCTGTGACATCCACCTTCGGTGTTGAGCTCATCTTCGATAGCTTCAAACGATGCTCCAACGGCGTGTTGCACGGGTTGCACCCCTCCATGCCCGCACACGGTAGGATCTTGCATGCACACGCCTCTTAGGACAAGCTAATGCCTGCACTTCCTTGTTTCACCTCTATGCCAAGATAGAAACTGAGTAAGCCCAAATCACTCACTTTGAAACGAGAACTCATCTGTTGTTTGAAGATGTCGATCTGGACGTCGTCGTTCCCGGTGATGATGAGGTCATCCACGTAGACTCCGACCAGCAGCCCTATTTTGCCCTCACCACGAGCGTACACGGCATGCTCCGACTTGTTGCGGCTGAAACCAAGTGCCACTAGTGTCTCATCGAGCTTTGTGTTCCAAGCCCGAGGGGCCTGACGAAGTCCATAGAGCGCCTTGTCCTGGCGCATCACCTTATCTTCCTGCCCTTTAACGATGAACCCAGGAGACTGGTGAACATACACCTCCTCGACCAGCTCTCCATTCAAGAAGGCGGACTTTACGTCCATGTGATGAACACCCCACCCTTCCTGAGAAGCAAGTGCAAGCAAGAATCTCACCAATTCAATTCGAGCGACAGGCGCGGACACTTCGTCGAAATCCACCCCCTGCTATTGAACGTAGCCTTTTGCCACCAAGCGTGCCTTATGCTTGATCACATCACCATCAGCATTCTTTTTCAACTTGTAGACCCATTTCAGCCCGATCGGACGATGCCCATTTGGAAGAGGTACAAGGCGCCACATTTTATTACTCTCGATGGCATTGATCTCTTCCAGCATTGCACTTCGCCAGGGTTGATGTCGCTCGGCCTCAGAGAATGTACTCTGTTCATCACCAATCTGCATGTAAAGTACACCCTCCACTTGACGTGCAGCAAGTCCCGGCGGGGTTACTTCACTGAGTATGTTGTCGATGTTGCGGTACCTTGGTTTGACGTCATTAGCATCGACATCCAAGTAATCATCCGCATCCGGTGGAGGCGAAACAAACTCTGGAAGTGGAGGTGTTGCACCTGGTTAGTGGTGGGAGTCGGGTCGGGCCGGGCCGACACGGCCCAAAATTTTCGTGCTTCGGGCCGATTCGGCCCGCGGCCCAAAAGAACGACGAGCCATTTCGGGCCGGGCCGGCCGACACGAATTAGGAAATTGCCGGCCCGAGCACGGCATGCGGCCCGGCGGGCCTATTTCGGGTCGGGCCCGACACGGCTCGGATATCCGAAAAAATCCCAAATAATTAAAAAATCCAAAAAAATTGTAAAATCAAAAAAATAAAAAAATCTGTAAAATGAAAAATCCAAAAAAATCTATAAAATCGAAAAATAAAAAAATCTGTAAAATAAAAAAAATCAAAAAAATCTGTAAAACCGAAAAAATCAAAAAATCCAGAAAATTCCAAAAAATCCCAAATAAATCTAAAAATCTTAAAATCTAAAAATTCCAGAGAAAATTCCAAAAAATATTAAAGTTTGAATAGGATAAATTATATGTGTCAATTGAATTTCACATTCAAAAATATATACTTTTGCATATAATGATATGAAGTATTTACAGTTTTTCAAACATATGAGCCACAAATTCACAAGTCACAACATATACCATCTCACGACATATTTTTCAAGCACACAAAAGCACACAAAGTATGGGGGGATATTTTATTAAAGTTTAAACTTTTGTTACAAACTGACTCGTTAAAAACCTTACACTCATAGTGAGCTCCCCCCGTAAGGAAAAGAGTACAATTTGTTTTATTATCAATGACATCATTTGGATTCATCAAGCTCAAGATCTTCTAATGCTTTTAATATTTTTGGATCTTCAAGGCGGTGTTGATCTCTAGATTCTGCCATCTCTGAGTCTTTAAGACATGTAAGACACTCAACCATCTTCGGTGTAAGAGATGATGTAACACCCCAAAACCTGTTAAAGAGGGGAATTTAAAATTTTTGGACGTATTGCATGTGGTGAAACAATTCAAATTCAAACTGGAATTCAAATTTGAATCAGAACAGAAAAGAAAAAGGAAAAAGAAAATGGTCAGTGGGCCGAAACCCACCTCAGCCGACCCAAAGCCCGCGACCGCTTCCCCCCTTCCCCTCTCTCTGACGCGCGGGCCCGCGTGTCATCTTCTTCCCCGCGCGCGCCCCCCAACCGCCACCGCTACTCCCGCGCCCGATCGCACCTGTCGCTCCCGAAACCTGTGCTCGCACACCCCGATCTTCGGTCTCGGACACTCCAGCGTGATCTCAGCCGACCCCGCCGCCCTCCCTCGCCATTTAAACGCCGAAAATCCGCCCCTTCCTCCCCGATTGGCCACAACCGACGCAAGGTGAGAACCGCCGCCGCTGCTGCCCTTTTTCCGCTTCCTCTTCCGTTCTTCCCCACGCTAACGTGCTTGCAGTGCTTGACCGCCTCCAAAGAAGCTCATCGCCGAAGAAAATCCGAGGAGGATCGACCCCATTGCTCTCCCACCGAAGATCGCCTTCGGTCGCCGCTCCTCGCCGCCGTTGAACCCTCCCGACCCCTTCGGATCCAAGAAAACCGCACTGGTGAGCTCTCCTGTCTCCCCCCTGCCGTTTGCTACCAAAAAGGGCGGGTGTTAGCGTCTGTAGATGAAGATCCGCGACCTCGCCGGCGAGATCGCGCCTCTCCCGCCGTGCGTCGCCGCGCGCATGGGCGAGCTCCGGCCAGGAGCGACGTGGCCTCTTGTGGGCCGTCTATTTTAAATCGTGTGGCGCATAATAGGAACCCGGCGTACCCCTTCACGTTATAATCTTAGCCGTTGGTTTTAAATCCAACGGCCCACGTCGGCCCCACGTTATAAAGACCGGGAATCTTACGTGCTACCACTTGGGGATCTCGCAAAACACGAGCTAGCCCCGGAAACTTCTGATCTAGCCCTTAGACCTTCAGAAATTCATGTAAATTCATTTGAAAATCAGTTTTAGCCCCTGGACTTAATAAAAATTAGAAAAACCTCTCTGTTTTGTGTAATTAGGCCCCCGAAAATTTGGGAAATAGTAAAGTAGACCCTGCAGTAGGGTGGATTTGCCCTTTAGACCTAGTATTAAATTCAGAAATTTGAACATATGAGTAGAATGTAAATTCAAATGGTGATGTAAACATATGTGCACATACAAATTTAAATTTTTCTAGCACATGGAAAACCTTTAGAATGAGTTAAAAACTGATTTTAGGCTGAAATGAGATCTGACTAAGTGCTGCTTACTTTTACTATTTCTGGAAATTCATTTTAGGCTAAAAAATAATTCTAAAAATGGGTAAAATAAATTTAAATTGATTCCCATCAGAGAGGAAGTTCAAAGATATTTTATTGAACATTTTAGGTCAGAACCTATTCTGTTTAGGTGATATGTCTTACTATTTTAATATTAAAATTCACTTTTAGGCATAGAAAATAAATCTGAAAATATAGGAAAAATAGGTATGCATAATTAGAAAATGTTAAATGTGGTCTCCAATTCCAAAAACTTCAAATTAAAATTTTGTAGAAGATCTGAAAAACCTATTTGGAGTATGAAATTTTCTTTCATGCAAATTTTGTGGCTAAGAAGTGTATTAATTAAATAAAGAGAATTTGTTCAAATTGGAAATTTATATATAGTGTGCAATTAGAAATCTGAATACAAAAGTCAGAAGTAATATGTATGTTTAAAAGTGCATGTAGGCCTAAAACAACACATCTAGGGTAACCACAACACTTAAAAATGTGAATGACTTTCATATGTATGTATGTGTGGTTTGCATGAGTGGAAGTGTGGACTATGGCTTATGAAATGTTGTTTTCTTTTGCTATGTGTGTATTGGCATGAGTAGAAGCAGCCCCAGAGCAGATTCTCACCTTTCAAGATCAAGACTTTCCATTCCCAGAGCAGCACGAAGAAAGCAAGTGTCCTTGACCACTTTGATCCTATACTAGGATGTGTAGTTAAAATTTAATTAATTGCATTGTCAATTTGGAATAGGGTACCCAAGCTAGGAAGTTTCCCTAGATTTTCATTATCTTACTTCCTTGTAGCCTGGGTTGGGATTTATTTTTATTATGTCATTCATTTATACTACTTATGCTTAGCCATGCTTAGAATGGGATAAGTGGGATATGAGATCAACAACTTATTTACCTTACTCTTGAATGAGATATTATGAGTTATGTAGAGGTAGGGATCGAGGCAAGTTGGATGATTTGGTTGGTGTTGTGTGCACGAGACTCGGGTTTGTGTTTAGTGCTTGCCTGGATCCTAAGGACCGGTTCATGGAGCATGTAACCTGGCTTTACCATGCCAACCACATGCTGAAAGGGGGCAGCTTGGCCAATTAATTAGGTGTATCTCCGGCGTAGTATGGGTGTTTGGATGGTGCGGGGAATAGGTGTCAGTTGGACTACCATATGAACCGCAAGGCTCAAGAGGGGGCCACTGCGGCGGGGTTGGAGCCTCTTGTATGCTGTTAGGGGTGAAACCTCAGTGGGCCCACACTCGTCGGAAATCCCTTTGTAAAGGCCTCGTAGTGATCTCCTGGCTACACACCTGGGAAGTGTGAACGTGGTTTGCGGCCACTGGCATAATGGAGGTTCTTTTAGTCCACCCGGCAACGGGGGATGAAATCACTACATGTGGGTACAGTGGTGCAAACTCGTAGATTCAAAACTGTCATGACAGCTGTGCTCACGGTCAAGAGCGGCTTGGACTTATTCAAGATTAGAGAATGATGAATTTGGAAGTTGAGGATGTTAACCGGGGAGCTCAACATTGGAAATGATGTCATGGTCACTTGATTTTTGATGATGGGTTGGGAGATTGGGATCATTTTACCTATGTAGTAATGTAGGTGCTTAAAAAGCTAAGGTGATAGGTATTAATTGCGTAGTGCTTTAACCATGAGTTCAACCTCTCCTTGCTCTAGCCATGCATGACATAACCTTCCCCCACTTGCTGAGTACCAACGGTACTCAAGCTTGCTTTTCTGTTGGTTTAAATTGCTGCTCGGGTCAAGGGGATGATGTGGTGTTCAATGACCAAGACTTCGGACCCGAAGAAGGATTCTAGGTTCATGGAGTCCCCTGGGCGACACCTGTGACGGAGCCCACAAGACTTATATTCCGCTGCTATTTTATTTACATGTTATAAACATATTATCGTCCATCGAGACATTATGCTATGTAATACTTATTTTATATTCAAACACTTGGCTTGTAATAAATGATGCTTCACTATTTGTCATCACATGTATGAGAGAATGATCCTGGCATACATGTGATATTCACTCGGTGGTTCTTTGGATAAACCGAGTGTGACAGAAGTGGTATCATAGCCAAGGTTGCCCGTAGGAATGTGGACCTAGGTAGAAATGGACGTATTTAAGGACCCTATTTTCTTAAAAACTATTTTACAAAAGGTGTGGGTTGAAAGTGTTATTTAATGGGGTCACTTTATTTGTTCATCTTGCCCCAACTTTCATTCAAAATACAATATTTATCTAATTCTTATCTAACTTGAGTTTAAATGCTTTATGTTTTAGATGGTTCGCATGGTCCGCACCGCTGGCAAGTCCAGCGGAGGGAGAGTTCCTGTAGCTGCCCTTGCCTTGAGAGAGGAGAACCGCCCGGTGACGTACCACTCCTACGGGTTGGCAGTAGGAGGCTTGTTGCGCCGTCTTCGGCGTATGCTCCACGCCGCCGGCAATGTTGGCAAGCTAATCATACACTACAGCTCCACCAGGACCCTCCGTGAGAAGCGTGAAGAATGGAGCTCAGAGATGAGGATTATCCATGAAAACCAGCTGCTCAAGATCCACCGCTCTCTAGCTTGTCGGGCGACTCAGGCCGATGCTGAGAAGGATGTCACCTGGGAGACCATCACCTGCCAGAGTTACATCAACCGTCGCCACCTGGACAGAACTGAGTACATGTATGTCCTCCCGCGTGAGAGTGGCACCGCGGAGTACAAATACCCGCCAGTGCAGCAAGGGACTTCACATGAGCACGTGGACATGTGCCTGGAGGATGCAGCTATGCTTAGCACTCGACTGCAGGAGTGCCAGCAAGAGCTTCAGGATGTTCGTGACACCCTGAAGGAGACTGAGGCGTTGCTTCGCGCCAACTTGAGGGTGAGAGAAAGAGGAGATGGGAATGAACTGTGTGTCACCGTGAATGACACGTGGACTACTGACTCCCTAGACCAGCGGGCGAGCAAGCGTCACCGCACTCCTACACCAGCAGCTTCCCCACCTAAAGCAGAATCAGAGGGCAGCCGCAATGATGAGGAAGGCCCCGACGAGACAGCTCAGTGATACGAGTTGTTTGAATTATTTCCCTTATTTCCGCATGATTGTCAAGTAGTTGAGTCAATAACCCCTCTATTTGCTTGTTAGTGTTGGTGTGTGACGTGAGTTGTGGAAGCCATAGGCACTTGTCCACAACCTCGTCTTTAAGTTGCTTTGCATTGGTGTGTGAACCCCTAAGAATCAATAGTGCATTTATTTTCGCGAGACATAACGCTCAAAGATCTATGTGAAATCTTCAGAAATTGTCTAGATATTAAGGCCTCAAAAGTTTAAACAAGCAATTTGGGAAGTTAATACGTAATGTTTAAAGTTAACATTTGGTTGATCATGATAGATGGCTGGAATATGAAAAGGTCGTGGTGTCAACCCCAATAACAACAACAATGATGAGGCCGCCAATCCTCACCTTCCTGGAGGGCAAGACAGGGGTGATCACCGTGAAGGAGCTGATCCTATCCACCAAATGCTCGAAAATCAGAATCAGCTCATCCAGAGTCTAACTCAAGTGGTGGCCAACTTGCACCAAGCTCCACCCCCACAAGCTGCACCACGTCAACCAAGGTTGAGTGAGTTTCTCGGAACTCAACCCCCAAAGTTTACAAGTGCTGCTAAACCTCTGGAGGCAGATGACTGGCTAAAGATCATAGAGAGCAAGATGAGGATCATACAATGCCAAGGGTATGAGAGGGTGATGTTTGCCTCTCACCAATTGCATGGACCTGCTGCTGATTCGTGGACCGCTTACGTGGCAGCCCATCACGATCCCGAGAACATCACTTGGGAAGAGTTCAAGCGCAGTTTCCGCAACCCACACTACATACCCAGGGGTGAACTCAAGAACAAGAGAAAGGAGTTCTTGGGACTGCAGCAAGGCAACATGACTGTGAGTGAATACCTCACCAAGTTCACCCAATTATCCCGTTATGCCCCACGGGACATCGAAACCGATGAGCAGAAACAGGACTATTTTGTGGAAGGACTTACCATGGAGATGCAATGTGCAATATCCTCCAACGAGTATGAAAGCTTCCAAAAGATGGTAGACAGAGCATTTGTCGTGGAGAGGAAGCTGAAGGCCTTGGAGAATGAAAACAAGAGGAAGATGGGATGGTCACACCAAGCATCAATCAGCAACACACGTCCACATCTGATGCAGCAACCGGCAGGGCAGACGAGTCGTGCCGTGGTACCCTACCCGACACCAAGAGGGTACAACCCGAACTTCAGACCTCCATCAGCACCAGTACAACCGCAGCGTCAGTTTGTGCGGCATCCATGCCCCACTTATCAACCTCGACCAGCAGGACAAGGGCCACAGAACCAACCCCAAGATAACAAAGGCCAGACACCTAAAGTTGGGGTGCAATGCTTCAACTGTGGTGAAGTGGGGCACTACACTCATAAGTGCCCAAAGAAGAAGCCCATGCAGCCACAGCAGCAGAATGTGATGCGAGGACGGGTGAACCACGTAACCATGGAGGAAGCGCAAGAGGCACCTGACGTGGTAATTGATAAGTTTCCTGCAAATTTACACATTGCAACCCTACTAGTTGATTCTGGTGCTATCCACTCGTTCATTGCTCAAGGGTTTGTTAAGAAGCACGAACTAGCGACAACACAAATGAACCATATGTTAGCAGTGAACTCTCCAGGGGGAGAAATAAGAACAAGACAAGTGTGTCCCAAGGTGAATCTAGACGTTAATGGGGTAGTATTTACTGCAAACCTCATAGTGATAGACTCCCAAGGGATAGATATTATTTCGGGTATGGATTGGTTGACCAAACATAAAGGTATCATCCACTGTTCGACAAGAACGGTGGAACTAACTCACACTAGTGGCACAAAAGTGAAGTTCGTAGCCATGCAAGAACCTAGGAGGGACATTAAACTCAATCAAGTTGAGGTGGAAGTGGAAGATATAAGGATTATCAGGGAATATCCAGACGTTTTTCTGGAGGAGTTGCCAGGTATGCCTCCAGATCGTGAAGTGGAATTCACGATTGAACTAGTACCTGGAACAGCCCCAATATACAAGAGGCCTTATCGGATGGACTCCAAACAGCTGGAAGAGCTCAAAGAACATTTGAGAGAATTGACAGAGAAGGGGTATATTCATCCTAGTTCCTCACCATGGGGAGCTCCAGTGATATTTGTGCCCAAGAAGGACGGAACCCAAAGGTTATGCGTAGATTACCGTGCGTTGAATGAACTAACCATCAAGAACAAGTATCCATTACCCTGCATTGAAGACTTATTTGATCAGTTGAGGGTAGCTTGTGTGTTCTCAAAAATTGATCTCAGGTCGGGATACCACCAACTGAAGATAAGGCAAACTGACATTCCAAAGACAGCTTTCGTGTCTCGGTACGGGCTCTATGAATACACCGTCATGCCGTTCGGGCTAACTAACGCCCCGGTGTATTTCATGCATCTCATAACCAAGGTATTCATGAAATATGTGGACAAATTCGTGGTGGTTTTCACTGATGACATTCTCGTCTTCTCCAAAGATGAAGAATAACATGAGGAGCATTTAAGATTGGTGTTGCAAAAGCTGAGAGAACACCAACTATATGCCAAGTTGAGCAAGTGTGAGTTTTGGCTGAAGAGAGTTCCCTTCTTAGGACATATAATCTCGGAGGGAGGAATCTCCGTAGATCCCGCCAAGATCGAGGATGTGCAGAAGTGGAAGACCCCTAAAAATGTCGGGGAAATTCGAAGCTTCTTAGGGTTGGCTGGGTATTATCGACGATTCATTGAGGGTTTCTCCAAGATCTCGAGATCCCTCACCAAATTGTTAGATAAGGGAATCACATTCACATGGACACCGGAGTGTGAGACGAGTTTTCAAGAAGTGAAGAAAAGATTGACAACAGCCCCAGTGCTAGTTATGCCAGATATGCAGAAGAATTTTTCGGTGTACTGCGATACATCTGGACACGGGTTGGGATGTGTTCTCATGCAAGAGGGGCATGTCGTTGCCTATGCATCCCGACAGCTCCGAAAACACGAGAAGAACAATCCTACGCATGACCTAGAGCTAGCCGCAATGTCCACGCATTAAAGATTTGGCGGCATTACTTGATGGGAAAGAGGACAGAGATATATACAGATCATAAGAGCTTAAAGTACATTTTCACACAACCAGATCTCAACATCAGACAAAGGAGATGGTTAGAGCTAATCAACGACTTTGATGTGGGCATCAAATATCATCATGGCAAAGCGAACGTCGTGGCAGATGCTTTAAGCCAGAAGGTGCACGTCAACATGTTGAGTTTAAGTGACACGCCTACGGAATTGAAGGAAGAGATTGCAAAACTCAATCTTTGCCTGGTGAATAGTGGTGAGGCCATCGCCATGGAGGTGGACTCCACATTGGAGCAAGACATATGCAACGGTCATAAGAATGATGAGAAGATACAAGAAATCAGAGAACTCATCGAAGAGAATAAAGCTCCTGGGTTCAGAGAGGATGAACAAGGTATGGTGTGGCATGGAAAAAGGATCTGTGTGCCTGAGGTGAAGGAGATCCGTGAACTGATTTTGAAGGAGGCTCATGATTCCGACTATTCCTTTCATCCTGGGAGTACGAAGATATATCATGACCTCAAGAGCAGATATTGGTGGTATGGCATGAAGCGAGATGTCGCGAAACATGTCGCCCTATGTGACACATGTCAGCTAGTAAAAGCAGAACATCAAAGACCCGCGGGACTGTTGCAACCACTCAAAGTGCTTGAATGGAAATGGGAAAAAATAGGTATGGATATAGTGGGACTGCCTAGGACCCAATCGGGATATGATTTTATATGGGTCATCATTGACAGACTGACTAAAGTAGCTCATTTCATCCCCATGAAAGAAAGCTACAGCGGATCCAAGTTGGCGGAATTGTACATGTCAAAAATCGTGTGTTTTCATGGAGTGCCAAAGAAGATAATGTCAGACCGAGGGACACAGTTCACCTCAAGGTTCTGGCAGAAATTACATGAAACCATGGGAATTCATCTGAATTTTAGTTCTGCTTATCACCCCCAGACTGACGGGCAGACCGAAAGGACCAATCAGATCCTTGAGGATATGCTGAGAGCTTGTGCACTCAAGAACAATAGGAGTTGGGATAAGAACTTACCGTATGCAGAGTTCTCCTACAACAACAATTATCAGGCTAGTATGAAGATGCCACCATTTGAGGCGTTGTACGGGAGGAAGTAAAGTGTTTGGGCCCGAGGTACTACAAGAAGCCGAGGCGAAAGTGAGGGAAATCCGCAACAACTTCAGGATAGCCTAGACCCGATAAAAGAGCTATACCTATGTACGGAGAAGAGAGCTCGTTTTCAATGTGGGAGACTATGTGTTATCTCAAGGTGTCCCCTATCCGAGGGCTTCGTCGATTCAAGGTGAAAAGGAAATTATAACCTCGATACATCGGATCCTTTCAGATTCTGGAGAGGAAAGACGAAGTGGCATATCAGCTAGAACTATCGGCTCGCCTATCAGATGTGCACGATGTATTCCATGTGTCACAACTCAAGAAATATTTAAGAACACCTGAAGAGATGTTACCCATGAATGAGGTGGACGTACGAGAGGATCTTTCTTATGCCGAGCAACCGGTCAAGATTTTGGAGACAATGGAATGCCTCACAAGAAATAAAAGAATCTGAATGTGCAAAGTGCAGTGGAAGCATTACTCTGAAGCAGAAGCCACATGGGAGCGAGAAGACGAGCTCAAGGCGCAGTTTCCGGATTTGTTTTCCTAGATAACCAATCTCGAGGATGAGATTTCTTTTAAGGGGGGTAGAGTTGTAACACCCCAAAACATGTTAAAGAGGGGAATTTAAAATTTTTGAACATATTGCATGTGGTGAAACAATTCAAATTCAAACTAGAATTCAAATTTGAATCAGAACAGAAAAGAAAAAGGAAAAAGAAAAAGAAAAATGGGTAGTGGGCCGAAACCCACCTCAGCCGGCCCAAAGCCCGCGACCGCTTTCCCCCCTCCCCATCTCTCTGACGTGCGGGGCCCGCGTGTCATCTTCTTCCCCGCGCGTGCCCCCAACCACCACCGCTACTTCTGCGCCCGATCGCACCCGTCGCTCCCGAAACCCGCGCTCGCACACCCCGATCTTCGGTCCCGGGCACTCCAGCGTGATCTCAACCGACCCCGCCGCCCTCCCTCGCCATTTAAACGCCGAAAATCCGCACCTTCCTCCCCGATCGGCCACAACCGACGCAAGGTGAGAACCGCCGCCGCTGCTGCCCTTTTTCCGGCTTCCTCTTCCGTTCTTCTCCACGCTAACGTGCTTGCAGTGCTTGACCGCCTCCAGAGAAGCTCATCAACCCCATTGCTCTCCCACCGAAGATCGCCTTCGGTCGCCGCTCCTCGCCGCCGTTGAGCCCTCCCGACCCCTTCGGATCCAAGAAAATCGCACTGGTGAGCTCTTCTATCTTCCCCCTGCCGTTTGCTACCAAAAGGGCAGGTGTTAGCGTCTGTAGATGAAGATCCGCGACCTCGCCGGCGAGATCGCGCCTCTGCCGCAGTGTGCCGCCGCGCGCAAGGCGAGCTCCGGCCAAGACCGATGTGGCCTCTTGTGGGTTGTCTATTTTAAATCGTGTGGCGCATAATAGGAACCCCATGTACCCCTTCACGTTATAATCTCAGCCGTCAGTTTTAAATCCAAAGATCGACGTCGACCCCGCGTTATAAAGGCCTGGAATCTTACGCGCTAGCCCCTGGGGATCTCGGAAAACACGAGCTAGCCCCGAAAACTTCTGATCTAGACCCTGGAACTTCAGAAATTCATGTAAATTCATTTAAAAATCAGTTTTAGCCCCTGGACTTAATAAAAATTAGGAAAACTTCTCCGTTTTGTGTAATTAGGCCCCAGAAAATTTAGGAAATAGTAAAGTAGGCACTGTAGTAGGGTGGATTTGCCCTTTAGACCCTATGGGGTATTAAATTCAGAAATTTGAACATATGAGTAGAATGTAAATTCAAATGGTGATGTAAACATATGTGCAAATACAAATTTAAATTTTCCTAACACTTGAAAAACCTTTAGAATGAGTTAAAAACTGATTTTTGGCTGAAATGAGATCTGACTAAGTGTTGCTTACTTTTACTATTTCTGGAAATTCATTTTTAGGCTAAAAAATAATTCTGAAAATGGGTAAAATAAATTTAAATTGATTCCCATCAGAGAGGAAGTTCAAAGATATTTTATTGAACATTTTAGGTCAGAACCTATTCTGTTTAACATGTGAGTAAGCCCCAGAGTAATCAAGATCTAGATTATCACCAATAAATTATAAAGCACCTTCTAATTGCTCTAGCTTCTTACGTGGATCAAAGATGAGAGCAAACAATACAAATGTGGGATAGCATCAAAATATTTTAGGTATTTTGCTTTCATTTCTTCAATTATTGGACATAGTACTGGATCATATACTCATATGTCTTAAAGGTTTCAGCAAAAGTCATAAGCCATTCAATTACGAGAGGAGATGTGGGATAATAAATACCAGACAACAATGTTGTTGCATTGTAAAATGGTTTCAACAGACGACGAAGGTGCCGCACGGTATCCCAATCCTATTCATTAAGTAGTATACCTACACCTTGAGCATTCATAAAGTAGTGGAAATTTCCTCATACCTTTTAATTGCTTCAACATCGTGTATGTCGAGTTCCATCTCACTTTCATATCAAGTGAAAACCTTTTGGGTTTCAATCCCTTTACACGATAATACTCTCTGAAACTCCTGTAAACCTGTGGAGAATTCAAAAGATAACGAATAGCACTACGAATATTATCAATACATGAACTTGCCTTTGACAATCTCGCCTGCACAATGAGATTGATGATGCGGCACACACATCTTTGATGCAGAACATACCCACCAATGTAGCTTTCTATGTGTGGCATCAGTATTTCCATAGCCCTAGTGTTAGCCGATGCATTATCAAGAGTAATAGAAGCAATCTTATCTCCAATGCTATATTCATTAATAACCTCATGCACATGAGATGCAATAGCCTCACCAATATGGTTCTCATCAATAAGACGCAATCCTAATATCCTTTTATTAAGCTTATATTCATGATCTATGTAATGAGCAACAACACTCAAATAGTTTGTTCTTTGGTGTGATGATAACCAAATATCAGATGTCAATGCGACAGAAAATGGCATAGTCTTGAATGCTTCTTTTAATATATCCATTTTATCATGATATCTTTTAAGCAAGTCACCTCTAGTAGTTTTTCTAGAAACATTATGATATTGTGGACAAAATACATGCTGAACCATTCTTTCGAAATTAACACTCTCACCCATGCAAATAGGTTGATCATCAACTGCAATATACCTAGCAATTTCAGAACGAGCAACTTCAGGATTATAAACCAGAGTACTTACTGAACCATCCGGATTAAAGTTGAGTTGAGTTTGAACCGCTGCACCTTCTCGCAAAGCTAACCGCTTTATACATCCCGTATAATGTCGATTCAAATAGCCCGTGCCACCACTAGAACCTGCAATGAGAGTTTTTTTGCAATACTTGCATGTAGCAGAAATAACAATCCACTTACCATCACGAAATTCCTTATTCTTTTCGAAATGTTGCCAACATGTCGCTGTACTTTTGTGACCACGCGTGGAGGAGGATGCTTGTATAGTTTCATTGCTAGGGGGCGCATCGACAAAGAAGCTTTCCGTTCCTAAACCTGCATTAATTGAACAACGGAGTAATAAACAGAATTACCATATTTAATAGATACGCGCAAACACAAAGTTATCATCCAAACGGACCAAACCTGCATCTACATATGCACCACCTTGAGCTTCGACCTCCACCTCATACTCATAGGGTTCATTCTCTATATTTACATCATCCATTCCAAAATCTCCCATGCTTGGAGATAGGCGACGTGGATCTGGATCCTCTAGCATGGACGACAAGCTAGGATCATAATTACCACGGCTTTGGGAGCCGGAGCCACGGGCACGACGAGATACCAACACTTTTCTTCAATTAGGAAGCATATTAAAAAATCAAAATACAAACGTTGTGGTGTGGTGATGGGCAGACGACGTGGGCGTGGGGCACGACACGGGCAAGAGGCGCGCGGGGCGGCTCGGAGTAGGCGGCGCGGGGTTGGCTCGGGGCAGGCGGCGCGGGCGGGGCAGGTCGGCTTGCTGCCTATCTCGGGGTAGCATCGGGAGTCGGGGCAAGGGGGCAGGCGCACGGCGGCACGGGGCAGCGTGCACGGCAGCACGGGGCAGCGCACACGGGGCATGGGGGCAGGACCGCAGGGGGCAGCGCGCATGGCACTGGGCAGGCGTGGGTGGGGCTGGCGGCCTGGCAGGCGGCGGCGCGAGGGGCTGCCTGGCGGGCGGCGGCGCGTGGGCTGGCTGCTGGCGGCGCGGGCGGGGTACGAGGGCGGCGCGGGCGGGCGGGCTGCAGGAGCGGCTGTGGGGCAATTTCGGGTCGGGGGCAAACCGGCCGAACCCTAATTTCGGGCATTTCGGGCCTTTTCGGGCCGATGGGTCGTTTTTGGGCCAGGCCGGCCCGAGCACGGCCCGAAACTCTATTTCGTGCCGGGCCGCCCGAAGCCTCCGAACCCCGGCACGACACGACCCGAAATGTCGTGCCGGGCCGGCCCGAATCTATTTCGGGCCAATTTCGTGCCTAGGCCGTGCTGGCCCGTCGGGCTTTGCCCCCCCCGGAAATGGCCCGACCCATCTCCCAGCTCTACATATGGTGTGGGAGTCGCATGTGAAGGAGTTGATGCAGCAGACGGTGGAACTGGCGAGTCCTCCATGGCCACTGGTTCACCCGGGAGCTCGGTGTCAATCTGCATAGTGTGGTACTCCATAACAAGATCTTCCCCAGACCCCATTTCTTGTTGCTCCCAGTTTCAAGATGTTGGCTCGTCGAAGACAACATCTCGGGACACGACAGAACGCCGTGACACTGGATTGTAGAAGCGCCACGCTTTGGCCCCTGGTTCATACCCGATGAACACAACTGGCAAACCTCGATCCTTGAGTTTCTTCTGATGTGGCTTTGTTGACTTGATGTAAGCCACACACCCAAAAGTGTGCAGATAGTGAACATCAGGTTTCCGGCCGTACGAAGCCTCATATGGCGTCATGCCATAGACCGCTTTGGTGGGTGCTCGATTCAGTATGAAGACGGCTGTGGCGACCGCTTCTCCCCAGAACTTCGTCGGCACTCCTCGGCCTTTCAGTAAACTCCTTGCCATGGTGACCACGGCCTGATTCCTCCTCTCGACTACACCGTTTTGCTGTGGGGTATATGGTGCAGTGTGCTGCCTCTCCACACCTCGCTCAGCACAGTACGTCTCAAACTCAACAGATGTGAATTCCCCTTTGTTGTCAGTTCTCAGTACACGAAGGCACCGACCTGTTTCAACTTCAACTTTCGCCTGAAACCTTCTCAACGCTGAAAGGGTCTCACTCTTAGGAGTGAGGAGTGCGAGCCACATGTACCTGCTCTTGTCGTCCACCAACAACAAGAAATACTTCTTTCCTCCAAGTGTCATCGGTGAGGGCCCACAGAGATCAGCGTGTACCAGGTCTTGTATCCCTTCTGCCCGTCTCTTTGACTGAGATGGAAACGGGCTCCTCTTCAGCTTGGTGGTGACACAATATGTGCAAAGCTGATGAACATGCTCGATGTGAGCAGCACCACGCACCAACCCATGTTGGTCTAGCTTCTTCAGAGCTTCAAAGTGGAGATGACCATACCGCTCATGCTACAACCACGCATCATCAGACGCACACGCGGTCAGACAAAATGGCTTCCCGATCTTCACTTTCAGTAGATAAAGGCGGTTAGCTGACCTCTGCACCCGAGCCACCAATCTTCCTTCATCGTCGTGGATCCGAAGTGTTCCATGCTACACACGAACGTCACAGCCCCCTTCATCGAGCTATCCAAGACTGATAATATTGGTGGTCAATCTCGGAATGTAATACACCCCCGTGAGCGGGAGATGTTCTCCTGTCTTCCCTTCAAACAGGACTGTCCCCGATCCTTCAATAGCAACCCCGGAGCCATCTCCAAACTCCACAGAGCCCCTGATTGAGGTGTCGATGTCGACAAAAGCACAGCGACACCCGGACATGTGGTTTGTTACCCCACTGTCCAGGTACTACAGCGAATCATCCCGCTTGGCTCCTTCGTCGAGCTGCACAAGAGCCTTTTCTTCCACAATCTGTAAACTCCGGCTGCTGACCGAGTTACGTGCATGATCTGCATGCAGAGGCATTGGCTGGGCGGGAACTGATGACGTTTGAACCATCAACAGCGTTGGCTCTGTGTTCTCTTTGGCCTGCACAACATGGGCTTCGTCCTTGAGCTTGCTACAACATTCTCGAGCCCAATGATCTCTTTTACCGCAGCGCCTACACCGGTCGCGCTTAACTGCCGGTCCACCGTTTGAATCGGTCTTGGCGCCGACCCGCGATCCGCTGTTTGAACCGTCGCCGTTCCCGCATCCGCGACCACGTCCACGACCTCCACGCTTCTTGCCGCTGGAGTCGCCCGCGTTGTTCCTGGCGCCCTTCGTCTCAGATTCACGCAGCTTGAGTCTGGCCATCCACTCCTCTTCACAGAGGAGCAGGCGGCCTTGATTGTCGTGGATCACCGCAGGTTTGCGTCGTTGCTCGACGGCGCGCAGCATCCCGGTCACCTCCTCGACGAAGATGTTCTTGATGTCGAGAAGAGTCTCGATGGAAACCACCATTTGCACTAGATGGTCCAGGACAACCCGTAGCATATTGCGCACAACTTCAGCGTCGGTGGTGTTGTCCCCGAGAAGACGTAGTTCGGCTGCAAGCCTGGTGATGTGGTTCATGAAGTCTTCCTCGTTCTCCGCCTCCTTCCACACCAGGGCCCTGAACTCACGCCTGAGCTGCTGTGCGTTGGCCTCGCGCACTCACTGGACTCTAATGCGAATCCACTCGATCGCTTCCCAGGCTGCGGCTGCGGACGATCTCCTCTCACGAAGGCTTGACAGCATGTCGGGCGGCACCGATCGCAAGATCGCCACAAGCGCCAAGCGGTCATGGCGATAGTTGATCTCTTCTCCTTCCTCCGGTTCCAGATGTACCACCACCCGACCGCCTCAAAGTTTACCTGCATCAACACCGCCCATTCCTGGTAATTGGTGCGTGTGAGCATGGGAAACTGAGTGCCTACCGCGGTGTTCTCCGTGACGGTGCGATGAACGACGATCTCCAGCCGCCCCCTTCTGGCCACCGGCGATGACGAAGTCCGGCGACCTCGTGGCGCGTCGTTGCTGCTTGGCGGAGCTGACATGCCAGACAACCTGGCTCTGATGCCAAATGTTAGCCGAAAAGCGTCGAGCCTTGATCGGGAGCAGTCGAGCACGAACGAGGAAGAGGGAAACTCTCGTGAGAATGTGGATGTGCGCCACACTATTGCCTGCACTTTTCCCTTCTATTAAACGAGTTGGGAGAAAAACAAACTGCTGCATGCCCGCAGCAACCAACTGAGCGCCATGCACTCCATGATCGCATGATCGGGTCACGTAGCGCACACATCGGACCAACAACGCACGACCCCCACCGACTTGAGTGGTCGTTCGACATCCTAGACGCGCTTAGGCGTCGTGACAGACCACGCCGAGCTCGACATGATACAAACTGAGAAAACGGGAAGAAACACAGAATTACAGACTTGATCACATCAGCAGCCTCTGCTCCAGCTAAGTCATATTACATCAAATGAATCATAGATAAATCAGGTCAAAAGGGATAAACTTGCTTTACTTCAACGAGAGTCCAAAAGGTGTCAGCAGACCTGAAGAAATCCTAGAAACCCTTCTGAATTCAAAGGAGAACTGCTAACACCAGTGTTCGAGCCTTCTTTCTGCTGACAGAAGAAAGCTGAACTCTTCACACATTTCATCTCCACCCCAGATGGTCTAATGGGATGTATGGGCAGGCTCCTCTGCTGATTGATAACGAGAAGAGTGAAGGGCAACATCATCATCATACATGTCATAGCTGCAGGGTCTGTCAAGAAACAAAGCACATTTAACAATAGACATAGACGTCCCTATGCAACCTGAATCAGCGCCCTTTGATGCTTTGGGTCAGTATCCGACACAGATATCAGTAAGGGTATCTGCCCACTGCCCCACTCTCCTTCGGATGTTGCAGCAGAACTCATACCTTGACGATTTTATGTTGAAGATTCAGAGGTGACTGCCATTTCTGTGTTACAAAACTATATTTGCAAATAAAGACTTTATTGTACTTGACGTAGCTCGAACATACTTCGGCAGCAGCCTACAACTTGGCTGGTTCACCCAAACTAGGGACAGGTCACCCGTTAGGGGCGTCCTTTCTGAAAAGAGTTCTCAGCAACATCTAAATCGCAGTAGCTACCACAAATACTTCTACACGCATATGGGGAAGAGGAACAAATACTTCTACACGCATATGGGGAAGAGGAACAAATACCTTAACGGGACAAACACTGGTAGTGCGACAAACAGACTGTCCCCCGTTTGAAATACCATAATCCAAGATCTTCCTCAAACATTAATACATGAGGCAGCACATTACCACTACAAACAGGGCTGCATCGGTTACTTTGGACAACAAATAGTGCACGAGGCACAATCATTTTAACTACTAAACAAAGTTCTGATATTGAAGATAACAATCTCCTCATCCAGATGACGAAGCGCACAATGTTGAATCTTTACCTCCTCACAGGAGGTGCGCTCCCCCGCCCGATTGGACCACCACCACGACCAGCAGCAGCCTAAAGATTGGCAGGTAAAAGAGTTTAGAAACTGAAGAACGTATAACTCCAAATACAAGCCAGAAATGCCTCTGATTCTACAAAATCACATAAATAGACAAATACAAAGACATTGCATAGTTCCTTTATCATGATAGTTTCGTTTTCTTATCATCTAAAGTTATGTTCAGTTCTCCATTCAATGCATGCTTACAAGGTACAAAATAAATATCGATCAAATTATGCTATTACTTCATTTTTGGATGTCTGACATCAAGCTAAACCTGCCAATTACGATGACACTATGCGCATGTGGAGAACTTCTAACCGTATTACAGATACAACAACAACAGAAAATAACTTTAATCCCAAGCAAGTCGGGACTAAAAGAAATAATAGCACTGAAACCCACAAGACCCAACACAACACAAACTAGAGATGAAACCCACAAGACCCAATCCAATAGACGAACAAAAAAGGAAGATGAAAAGGGAAAAGAGAAAATAAGAGGAGAGAAAAGAACAATAAACCAAAATAATAATGGTAAAAAAGTGTGATACCAAAAATCAAGGTTCTGGTATGTGTATTACAAATGGCATATTAAAATTCAGCAGTGAATCTTTAACTATCATACAAATATCCAGACAACTGGGGATTTTTCAGTATAGGAAGCCCAAGAGAATTTATCCTTCCCAGTACGGATTCCACCGGATGAGGATTTACTTCTGTCCCAGTGGCATGAATTTTTTCCCTACTGGAAGATTATACATTTATTATTTTAAATGCCCCAGCCAAATTGCTCACTCCCTCCAAGGGGGCAAAAATACTTTCAGTAGGAAGGATGAATTAATACGTTAGGGTAGGCAGTGTCAGTAAAACTGCCATCCAAATTTACAACAATAATTATTAATAAGGAAAATTACTCCCAAGTTGCCTGTAACAATAATTATATGCAGTTAACCAATAAAAATTGTTGGATCGCCTTAGAAAAAATGAAGTGATATTCCCACTTTTCCTATGCATATTTTTTTAAACAACAGTTCATGCTAGTTACCTAATCAATGCTCACAAACAAATCAGTCATAACTGAAAAAAAATAGAACGTTCAAAGACAGCAAACATTACCCGAGCACGCATTGCAACTGCACGGCCACGGCCAACTCCAACTGCTGATCCTTTGCCCTGCGTTAGAGAAAATAGAAAGTTAGAAATTATCATGTACAGCAGCAAAACACAAAATGGTACTGTTAGTCATCAGAAAAACTAACCCTAATCCTTGCTTCCAAGCGCTTGAACATGGGGGCGTTCTTGAGCATATCTGGTATAATCATAAACCTACAAAAGGACATCGGCAGCAGAAAAACAAATTAGGCCGCAGCAAATCAACAAGACTGCACCGAAAATCGAAGGCCCACCTTACTCTGCTTCCTCTGATAAAGACGTGCTCGAGCTGCGATACCTTCCCATCCTACAGATTAGTAAGAAACAGGGAACAATTAGCTCGTGTAACCTGAATCGACGGGGTACCGGCTTAGATCCGGTGTCAGGGCTGGCACAGAGAGCGTATGCGGCACGCACCTTGGCGGTGAAGGTGATGTTCTCGAGCTGGCAGTTCCAGTTGTCCTCGCACTCGACCATGGTTCCCCGGTACACCTCGCCGGTCTTGAGCTCCGCCGTCACCACGTGCCCTGCCGCCTCGTGCAGCAGCTTCACTGGGATTCCCAGGCTTCGGCTCATCTTCCCCTCCCCTCCTCAACCCTCTCACTCTCGCGCCGCTAAACCCCCAACTCGCAGTGGCAGAGACGGGAGGCGGCACGAGGTAATAGAAGGAAGGCGGCGAAAGAAAGGGGAAAGGGAGGAAGAAACAAAAGCTCAGACCGTAATAGGCCCGTGTGGTCACAAGGCCCAACCCAAACTCGAGCAAAAGCGGGCTCAAGGCCCAAATAGCCGACAGAATCCCTTGGCGACGAAGCAAATCGTCGTGCCGGAGGAAACCGACGCGGCTTTTATCCCAATTCCCACCTGTCCGCCCGGAATCACCTCGCGTTCATTCTGCTCCCACGCGTCCGAGTCCGAGTTCGCAGATCGGAGAGGCCGAGGCGGTCGCGACTTCCCACTCCCCCCTGCCCGGATCGCGTGAGAAGAAGTTGTAGAGTGTTCTAGCCGAGGGGGTCTCGATGGCGCTGCAGTGGATGATCCTGGCGTGCGTGGTGGCAGCGGAGGCCGCGGTGGCCGCGCTGCTCACGCTCCCGGCGCCCCGAGCCGTGCGCAACCAGATCGTGGGACTCGTGTCCTTGCTTCTGCAGCCCGTCGCCACCGTGATCCCCTTCGCGGCGTTCCAGCTCCTAGGTGCGTGCGGCGCCGCTCGGCCTCCTCGAACCTTCTCCCGCCTCCGTTCCGAAATCTGATTTGTTCGCTCTTTCCGATGTGGGCGCAGATATCTACTGGAAGAAGGAGCACAGACTTATGTGCACCTCGGAGGTTTGCACTGCAGACGAGCGCATCCGCTTCGAGAAAACTGTGAGTGTTTGATACGCCTTCGAGGTTGGGATTTGGTTTGTGCTTTGGGTTTTCTGCTGCTTAGCTTTTCTGGTTCCCATTTGAAGGAATGCTTAGCTTTGTGAGTTCGAGAATGTAGTCGTTGTTTTGCTTTAAGTGGTCTAATTGTTTGGTTGGACTATGTCGATTGTCTGTTGGTTTAGTGAAATGTGGCTACGCCTGTTGTAGAAGTGACCGAAACCAGATCCATCTGAGTAATTTCTATTAAGTTTTAGTGTCACTCTGATCGTCAATTTGGTTCAACTAATGTATCATAGGCTCTGCGCAGTAGGTGAAGATTTATGTTGCTGAACAAAGATTACATAACCAGGAATTAGGAACAGGGTACAGGGGGGAGTTAGAATTGTGGTAAGAGAGTATGTACTAGAGTATTATTTGCATCACCTATTAGCCTTAATGTTCTAGGTAAGTGGACATAAGCTGAAACGATGGCAATCCAACAACATAGATGAGAAGAAACTTTCCTCTTTCTGCTTACAGCTTGTCATCGGTCTTGGTTTTCTTGTTTGCTGCAACCATCTTGGCTGATATAGTTGAAGATGTTGATTTACATTTTGACTGTGCCAAATCAACTGAGCTCACCTTTTCTAATAAAACATCGTTCTCATTAAAAAATCAATGCTTCCACTATTCCACTATTTTTTGATTGGATGATAACTGCTTTGTTAAGATATTTTAATGGCTCCATGTATCGTCCAATCTACATAATCCTGCATGTTGTATTTCCGTTGTTGCTATTTTTTTTTTCATTTTCCCTAGGTTTTGAATGCTCTTGTAGAGGGGTCCTTTTTCTACTAATAGGAGTAAGGTATAAACTATGAACCATGTTTAGTATAACTGAGCATTTCTGGGCATAGTTAAAGAACTAGATCCACTACACATATAAATTCCCTGAAGCGCAAAGCAAAACAGTGTGTGCCTGAGAAGTTTTAGGCATGATTTATTTTTATTTTTTCAAATTTCTCTCTAATATGTAGATGACAAATTGAAAGTCATATTTTACATCGCCATTTGAAATCTCTTACCATGCATTTTCATATAAGCTATTCACAAAAAAAGATCACAAACTATTCTATTGCTAAGCTTTTGTGAAGTAAACTTAATGTTTTTAGTCACCCCCAATTGTTATTTTGCATTTTTTGGATTTGGATTTGTCATATTAAGGAATTAGTCAAATATCTTTGGTAACAGAGATTACCCCTGCCCATTTAGAAGTAAAGTGCGTAAGCTCATGCATACAAACAATTGTACTGCTGCTTTGTACAAGAAAAACCAGGCTGTACTATATAAATCCTTTGCTATTTATGTATTCTCTATGATGATTTTTCTTGTGCAGATGTTCAAAGCCCAGAGGAATGTTATCCTTTGTGTTTCGGCATGCCTCCTTTATTGGTAAAGCATCTCAACTGCAGAATTGTGATTTATCTGCTTTTGCATGAATGCCAACCTTAGTTTTTTTTTATTTGGGAACAGGTGCATTTACCGAATTGTTAAGTACAATAAGGATATCAAGGCACTGGAAGAGGCTGAAAGGCGCCTCAAGGAAGAATAGAAATGTTGTAGTTTAAGGTGAGAGATTTCTGTGTTTGTAGATTTGCCAGTATAACTGAGTAGTTCATTTGTAAGGTACTAATCAGAATAGTAATTACTACTAGTCAACAATAAAGCAAGCTAATTATCACTAATAACTTATCAACAGTACAACAACAACAACAACAAAGCCTTTGTCTCGAGCATGTTGAGGTAGGCTAGATATGAAACCCAAACTGGGTTTCATATCCATAGGAATGACTGGTTTTGATGTTAGACAGAGTTATTTATAACTTATCAACAGTAAAGCAAGTTAATCATCACTAATTATGTTGCTAAGTAGCACACTTAGACGAGGTGGATGAGCTAATCTAATAAACAGATATTTCTGGACCACTCCATCCAGTATTTATAAAGAATATCCCTCAAGTTGGATGTCTCTATCCATCTACCCGTGAACCAAACATCAAAAAAGAGTTGGACAGGATGATCCTATGCACGGTCGTCCCATGAACTGAACACATCCTAGATTATGAATGAGGCATCCAAATCAAACACCTAAAATGATTCCTTTGAAAAATCCAAGAAAATGATGGTGGTACTTATGCATAAATCCATTATCTAACATGGGCAAGATGATGCTACAGCCAGCAATGCATTCACGAGGTAAAAAATAGTTCTTGTCCAATGTTTGGTGATAATCCGATTATTATGTGCCATCTATTCTACTACTGTTTGATTTATGCAGTACCTAACAAAAGGGATATTTGACTTGCATTCTTCCCTCTTCAGATCATACAGCGGTGCGGGTGGACCCTAAGAAAATATGGTCAGATACTAGTTCTGTTGCATTCCTGGTGTATAGTAATATCATCCTTGCCTCAAAGAATATGACGCTATTTCAGCACACGTCTTCAGCGGCAGTGTGATCTTAAGACACCTTATCTTGCTCATTATAGAGCTTGCTGAACATTTTAGGACTGGTCGTTTTTTCTTAACAGTTTGAAACATTTGCTGGAACGTCTTGGCATTCGTTTACTGGTCTTTCCTTTGTCTTGCATTGCATGTTGAGTTAGTCTCTGTTCTTTTAGAATTGTACTTGGATCTGACCACCCTGTTCTTGCTACGTTGTCAAAGCTTCCAGCAGTTGAATCAATACTCCGTGCTTTTCTCGACTTCGTTTATAGACTGGGATGATGTGATATGGGTCAGTCCCAAGAAATGAAAGGCCTCGCCTTCCAAATATAGTGCTCGTGTAGCACGATTTGTGTCCGTTTCCTATGCGAATTTCTCCGACCCCCACTGCGTTCATCCATGAAAACAGTTTTCCTCACCAACCCCCGGCCCGGTCGCCTCGGGTCTCTTTACTACCTAGCCGTGGCAGCCCGGCACACAGAAATACCTGGCACCTCAAGCTACCAGGTCGAGCCAGTCTGTCAGCATGACGCATAATTCCACTCAAAATATCTTTCCAAAAATTAAGATGTATATTTCATTATCCTGTTTTTTTAAAAAAATTGCAATCTGTAAGAACGAAGGCAGAAACGAAAAATCAAAGATGAATAGGACGACCACGTGACAAGCTCCATCATTGCAAGTTCCGGCATTGAGGTAGGCAGGCAGGCACTGTCTGGCTCACGGCCGGGAAAACAAGCAAAAGAAGAGGACAAATGGAAGCTCGGGACGGACGGGCCCGTGTGAAACTCGTCGAGCTGCCACAGGGTACACGGAGCCGCCGGTCGGTTCTAGTAGAAGCTGTGATTTGACCTACTACTTGTTTGAGTTTCTAAGGCCAGCTCACTTGGTTCGAGGTATTTATTCTTCACGGTGACTAGACATCTGGTGACTGATGAACTGCTGCAAGCTTGGAACGGATCGGTGAGAGAGGAGAGGCCCCTGCGCTACACGTTACTGCAATTATCGGGATCTTTCGACTTTCATTTGTAGCTTGGGCCGGTAAGTTGGCCTGGCCCAACCCCGCAGGGCAAATGGAAAAGCCGAAACGGAAGGAAGAAGACGACGACGACGACGAAAAGGAAAAGGAGCCATCAGCCCGTCACATCTCATCGACTCCGCCACCCTCCTCCTCCTCTCTCCTTATCCCTTCCCTCCCCATAAACCCCGCGACGCCGTCCTTGTCCCGCCCCCGCCACCCCTAGCCGCGAGGCCTCGCGCCTCCTCTTCTAGGGTTCAACCGCCCCGCCCCGTCCCGCCTCGCCGGCCTCCGCGTCCTTCGGTAAGCGACTCCGCCCTCGGCCGCCGCCGCCGCGTGCCGTGGCCGGATTGGGCCTTCGATCCTGATTTGTTGGGGCGCGACCTTGTATTAGGAGGGGAAGACCGGAAGAGAAGGGTGAGGATGGCGTCGCCGATACCGCGCGAGTGGGTCGGGCTGCAGCAGTTCCCCGCGGCCACCCAGACCAAGCTGCACGAGCTCCTCGGCAAGCTCAAGGAGGAGGTACCCGCCCTACACGCCTGTCTGTACATGTACAACGCAACCTGTTGCTGGCCCCCGGTCTAGAATACACGCCGTTTAAGACTGTGTGCTGCCACGAAAAGTTTGATCGTTTATTGCTTACTGCGCACGGAATTACTTTCGTCTGTCACATGAAAATGGTATCCGTAGAGTTGTGTTTCTTTCTAACTGTGTTTGCTTGTTGATTCCTCTTTCTGCTTTTTTTGAATTGTCTTATCCTTAATGGTGGACAGCTCTAAATCACAAGTTCTGCCAGATGTAGTAGTTAGTTAAGGATGGTCATGCTATCTTAATGGTTATTCACTGTTAGCAACATTCCGATAAATAGATTTTCTGCTTATGTTTTTATGTTTAGAATGTGAGCACATTGACCATTCTAGTAATGGGGAAGGGTGGAGTGGGCAAGTCGTCCACTGTCAACTCTGTAGTTGGTGAGAGGGTGGCCACTGTCAGCGCTTTCCAGGTTCCCCTTCTTCCAGTTCCAGTCTCTGTTTGGACTCTTTCTGGAGTAACTTGTATATGACTCTGTTGTTGGATGTTGCTCTGTGCAGTCTGAGGGTCTGCGGCCGACAATGTGCTGCCGCACAAGGGCAGGGTTCACTTTGAACATTATTGACACTCCTGGGCTCATTGAGGGTGGATACATCAATGAGCAGGCTGTTGAGATCATAAAGAGGTATGGACATTTCAGCTCACTGAGATAAATCCATGCTTGTATTTTAAGTGTTGCAACTGGATGTTTATTTTGTATCATGTGAAATTGGGCACCATGGCCTGAAAAAGGAGTCAGATTGAACTTAATTCAAGAAGGATTTTTCTTAGTATCTGTCAGCGTATAAGAGCTGAGATTTGGTCATTTGGGGGGCCTGCAAAGCCACCCCTTGGAGTTTGGGGGGGGGGGGGGCACTCACTACGGCCCTACGTCCTGCCTTAGATATATATTCAGCAGTGATTGTTATGATCTTTTTTCTCCTCCTTTCCCCTCCAACCCGAGGACTCCCCTTTTATGTCCAATGGGGGACTCTCACAGAGATGGGCCTGAGTTACTGTGAACACTTTAGCGAGTTCCAATGCAAACCTGACAGTCTTGAATGAACTTCTTGCACTAGTTATACATTTAGTATTAATTCGGAAGATTTCTTTTGGGAAAGTGACAAAGTATTTGAAGCGTGGAGTTAGAGCAGGTCATTACTTTTGCACTGCAAACCAGAAAATGTTTCTGTAGATAAGTTGAAGTCACATTCAGGTCTGAGGACAGTTCATTAGATTGATTTGTGAAACTTCCAGAGATTCCTGGACTCACTGATATGAGACCCTTGCACCCGCAAATGCCAAAGAGTGGAGTAGAAAACCCTGAACTCCATATTATATGCTTGCATCTTACATATTGATGACAATGCAGGTTTCTTCTGGGCAAGACTATTGATGTTCTTCTGTATGTGGATCGCTTGGATGCATACAGAATGGATACGCTGGATGAACAAGTTATAAGAGCAATCACCAATACGTTTGGAAAGGACATTTGGCGAAGAGCATTAGTTGTGTTGACCCATGCACAACTCTCACCGCCTGATGGAATCGATTATAATGATTTCTTTACAAGAAGATCAGAGGCACTTCTTCGTTACATCCGCTCCGGTGCAGGAATCAACAAACGAGGATATGGGGTAATGCATATTTTTATTTATCATTCAATTGTTTCCATCATGCTTTCTGGAATACAAATGCATTAATGAGGATCCACAATCTATGTTGAGTTTCCTCGATGTATTGTCTGCCATTTTATGTCTTTTTGTATTTGGACACACTCCCGTTGAAATGTCTTTTGGACTTCTGACCGTGGCTTTCATGGCTCTCAACTGAGTGCTAGAATCGACACATGCTAAATGGAGGTCAGTACCATTAGCCTTGCATGATCACATTTTCTGATGTCAGGTTAACATGCTATTCGGTGGTATAACTCCGCCTATGCCTTTCTAGGTATAGCTGGTCCCAAGCCCGGGTAAAGGAGGAGGGTTGTGATAAGCTTGGCGAGCCAGCATCAAAACCAACCATTACTAAGGATATGAAACCCAGTTTGGGTTTCATATCTAGCCTACCTCAACATGCTTGAGACAAAGGCTTTGTAAAAGAAGTAAAAGAAGAAGGTTAACATGCTATTCGGTCTTCGCATAACTATTAACTGAACCTAGTTTTTGCTGAGTCTTGGATCCTAAGTTAATGATATGCCGACAGGGAGTGAGTCTAGAGTTATTCAGGTCTGACGTTGATGGTTGCCTGATCAGTCAACGCCAATGCCATGATTATGGAGTTTGGCTGCCTAAGATACTGTTGAACGTAGTGTGATTTGTCAATCTCTTCCAAATGGCAACAGGATATGTATATAGCATATATCATGTGACAAGGCCTGATGTATAAACGAAATTGAATTTTGTGTCCTACTGCCTTACTCATCAATCATTGGCAAATATATAAGCCTCATTCTGGTGATTTCCAGTTAGGTGTGGTCCTCTTTACAGCATTGAGAAACGAATGGTGTTATGAAATGTGGCTATATTATGTTGTCAATGTTATTTCCTTTTACTTTGCCTTCTGATCTACTTCACAGCATGCTCATTCATTATGAATGGCTTTAATGAAGAACCTGAAATTAAAATTCATTGTCATGTCATAGATCTCTCTTTACACAAGCAGCCACACATGGATCATTTTGTTTTCCAAATGAATATTAATTGTAATTGAAGCTCTATATTCTTTTTATTCTAGGACTTCCCCTTGCCAATAGCATTAGTGGAGAACAGTGGAAGGTGCAAGACTAATGAGCATGGGGAGAAGGTCTGTAAATTGTGTGCTCTGTCTGACTTGCATTCACTGTGCTACCTTTGTGATGGTAAATAGATGATGCTATTTGATTGCTCACAGATTCTTCCAGATGGAACTCCATGGGTTCCAAACCTATTGAAAGAAATTACTGTTGTCATCTCAAACGGGAGCAAGCCGATCCATGTTGATCAGAAGCTAATTGATGGTCCAAATCCCAACAATCGCTGGAAGATATTCATACCACTTATCCTTGCTGTGGAGGTTAGCTATCATTAACTACTCTTTCTCTCATGCCCTTGAATAGAATTTGTCACTCATATCCTTTATACTCTTTCCCAGTACTTTTTGGTTGTAAAAGGAATCCGGAGGGCAATCCATGCAGATATAGCAAATGGGAAGGTGGATGACTGGGAGCAGCGTTATCGGGACTTGGTTGGTAGCAGAGACCCTGTGGAGCAGAAAGTTTCTGCACCCCGGAACCGCAAGGCCTAAGGCGTCTGTTGGAGCTGTTCTCATTTTCACCAGATCCATTTATTATTAATTTTCTGCTGTTCCGTTGGGTTCTAAGTCTAGTGGGCTATATTTCAGGGGCTTTATAGAGTTCGCTGGTTCAACATGCACAAACTTGCTCGTAGTTGCTAAGCGTATGCACTTCAATTTATAATGCTCTCGCAGTTTTGAAGTGTGTTCAAAATTCTCCTTTGAATTTTATATGACGAATGCAGTGCTCCGAACAGACCACCCCCGGTTGACAGATTTGATCTTCGCCGTAATGGCAAAAGAACACTTCGCAGCACTCTTTAATAAGTGAACAAATTCAATATCGAGGATCGTTTTGCTGCACTCGACCAAATTCATAATATTCTCTTTTGCTTGCTCAGTGGCTGCCGTGGTCTTATATATTTCCAATACCAAAATACAGAAAGCGACACGACTGTAGCAGAAAGCTCCGCTGGTACTAATTTCATTAGGTTCTCAGCATATTTTGGTGTGAGTGCCATTCACTGAAATCAACTCTGCAGTTTCGGTAGCCTGGACTGGAAAAAAAAATCAGGTCCTTAAAATAATTAATGAGTTCATAAAATCAAGTTCCATTCAGTGCAATCTGCATCTCTGTCTCTCTGGTAACGCATTGGCAACAGTAACAAATGCAACCTGCGCAGGCAACGCGGCCAAAAGATTTATATTAGTCAAGGTACTTCCAGAAGTTGCAGTGCAAACCCACTATCACAGAATCTGTTAATGTTGAGGCGTTGGCAACAGTAAGGAATGTAATAACCAGAGATAAAACTGCAAAATATTTCAAATCAATGAAGGAATTGCCAGCTTAAATGTATAGCACAACAGGAATACAGTAACACAACAGACATGTCACATCTTGAATCCACTCATTAGTATTGAACGAAATAGGCGGCGTCGGGACTCCGGAGCTACCCGTGACGCAGTAGGCAGCGTCGGAGAGTGGCGCCGCAGGAGGCGTCGGGGACGCCGGGACCGCGCGTGGCGCAACAGGCGGCATCGGGGATGTCGGGGCCGCACGTGACACAGTAGGAGGCATCGGGAACACCGGGGTCGCACGTGGCACAACAAGTGGCGTCGGGGACGTCGAAGCCGCACGTGGCGTAACATGTGGCACCACAAACCCAAAGTATCAACCCGCGCTCGTTGCTGATAGACAAGAGCAGGTTGGCGAAACGAGGTGCCAAACCCACCTGTGGCGCAGCAGGCAGCGTCGGGGACATTGGGGCCACCGGGGCCGCACGAGGCGCAACAGGTGGTGTCGGGGAAACCGGACCCGCGCGCGGTGGAGCGGGTGGTGTCATGGACGCCGGGGCTACGCGTGACGCGGCGGGTGTCGGACCTGCACGAGGGAAAGGCCAAGGTAGTTGTGTAGGAGCAACCTCGAGGTTAGTAGAAAAAAGAGAATCCAACTAAGTGAAAAGGGAAAGGAGGACTCGTCGAAGACGACGTGTCGGGAGATTAAGACACGGTGGATAATAAGATCAAGGCACCGGGACCCCTTATGATCGGGGGCGTACCTAAGAAAGACTCACCGAGTCGAACGAGGTGCAAGCTTATGTGGGGCCGTAGCGGAGAGGTTAGGGTATCATGCGCACCCGAAAACTCGAAGATGGTCGTAAAGAGGAGTTGTGCCAAACAAGGCAAAATGAGGAGTGGGAGCACTAGTCGCCTTAGTGGGGAGGCGATTAATGAGGAAGGTAGCAGTGTGAAGAGCCTCTGGCCAATATTGAGCAGGCGTGGAGGCCTATAATATCATGGAGCGCATGACATAGTTGGTGGTGTGAATCATGCGCTCGGCCTTGCCGTTCTGAGGAGAAGTGTACGATCAAGACATGCGCAACAGGGCACTGTAAGAAAGAAGAAAGTCACGGAACGTAGAGTTGTCGAACTCGCGTCCGTTATCACACTGGACAACACTGCTAATGCGCCCAAACTAAGTGGACACCCAAGCAAAGAAGTAAGAGAGAGTGACAAAAGTATTAGACTTTAGACGCAAGGGAAAGGTCCAAGAATATAGGAAAAATCATCAAGCACCACCAAATAATATTTATATCTCGAAACACTGGGAATAGGTGATGTCCAAAAATCACAGTGAACATGATAAAAAATCTGCTCTACATGAGTGACAACTCGGAAATGGAAGCCGGACATGGCGACCAAGCTGACAAGCATGACAAAGACTCATGTGTGTCCCTAGTACATGAAATCGACAACTTAGACATGACATCTACACCAGGATGACCAAGCTGGCGATGCCAAGTAGTGGATGAAGTTGTCGCAGTCAGAGCAAAAGGCGTGGACGAAGCGGAAGCAGGAAGGCGAAGAGTGTACAGGGGCTCCGAGCTCTCACATGGGAAAAGAAGACGTCGGGTAGTAAGATCCTCACATATAAACCAAAAGGATCAAACTCGATAGAAACATGATTATCCGCAGTAAAACGATGAACATAAAGGAAGTATGTCACGGAAACCAGAACATCCTTAAGGTGGAAAGAACCCGGAGAACTCGAGTCACTTACTGAGGTACGTGACAAGAAGAACAGACCCATGCTCGACAACCATAGATGAAGGATAAGAAGGGTGGGGAGGGTGGGTGGAAGAAAGTATACAAGTATCGGGAGTGGTGTGGTACGAGGCGCCAGAGTCAGCTACCCAGTCAGGATCGGGCGGGGTGAGGTGTAGTGTGCTGAAGGAGGTAGCAAGCGACTGCAAATCCCACGCTGGGGTGGCTCGTGGTGCTGCACCGAAGAGTCAGAAGGTCCTGCTGGAGCCGGCGGCCAACTAGTAGGGTAGCTGGGCCTGCCGTAGGCTAGTGTCGACTACCCACCAGTAGGGTAGTTGGGCCTGCCGTAGACTAGGGTGGCAACGTACGCCGGCTGAGGGCACGACACACGTGGTGGCGGGAGACCCGGAGACGACCCATGCCACATGGAGATCTAACCAGTCCACGGGTTGTAGGCTGTGGGCCTAGGAGCACTGCCCCGACCAGTGCCACCATCGACACCACTAGCACTTCCTCCCTCGGTCCCACCACGACCATTGTGCCTACGGCGACAACGGTTACCACCACGAGAACCGACAGGTGTCCCCGGGTTGGTAGGCGGACCAGATGGCCTTAGCGGTGGTCCTCTCGATGCAGCAACGAGCGGAGAAGGACGCAAGGGCTATCTAGAGCCGTAGAAGGTCGTGGCAGTCAAAGAGCCGTCGGAACCTCCAATAGTGATCTCCTCGAGCTCGAGGTCAGACGAGACCCTCTCGAAGGGAAACGACTCCGTACGGAAAAGCAACGACCGGAGGTGAGAGTAGCGCTCGTTCAGGCCCTGAAGGACCTAAAGAATGAGTGATCTATCGGGGACGAGATCACCAAGGTCGCGCAAGGCATCAACCATACCCTTCATCTACTGACAGTAGGCAGAGATAGAAAGGTCACCCTGCATGGTGGTCCCGAACCGTGCTCGGATGGGCACGAGTCGCACGGTTCTCTTGGAAGCATTGCACGAGGATCGACCACGCCTGACGAGTTGTGCCACCACCACGCTGTCCGATGATGTCCTGCAGCTCCTCAGAAAGAGACCCAAGGATCCAGGCAAGAACCAAACTAACCATGCCCATCCAGGAGTCGTCCAGCGGTGAATCATCCCGGAGGACGTGGTCATCGAGTCGTAAGCGTCGAAGGGTGAGGATGAGTAGCTGATGCCACCTGGTGTATGAAGTGGAGTCGGTGCTAAGGACAACCGGGGGTGCGCGGATGTTCTGAATACCAACAGCCTGAGCGTGGAGAGCGGCGATGAGCGAAGCCGCATAAGTGGTGTAAGTTGCTTTGTCGCCTAGAGAGGACTCGTGGGTGGCGTTCGACTGTTGGTTCGTGGCCTCCTCGAGCTAGTGAGCAAGAGCCACCATGGACGCATGCTCCTGCTCCAAGGCAAGAGCGAGAGCCCGCTCTCCCTCACGACAGACAACCAGAGCGGCGGCGACACCGGAGGTGGTCACAGAAAGTTGTCTGGCACCACTAGCGGGGTCCACCGATCGTCGAGGACGACGAAGGTGGTAGCCAACGGCGAGGAGAATCCGCGCGGGACAGTGCCCGGCGGCGGCGCACGCGAGACGGGACCTAGCGGTGGTGCTGGACCCCGTCGACGTGGCAGTGTACATCCAGGGGGCGACGGCCACTGGAAGAGACGCAACGGAGACTGGCGGCGCGTCGGCTGTGGCCAGGAAGGTGCAGTAGCATCGATCAAAGGAGGCGCGGTTGAAGAGGAGAAGAGGCGGCCCAGAGCCGGCGCCGCAGAGGCGGAGGAGGCAGCGGCGACCCCCAGGGCAGCGACCCTGTCCGCGGCAGCGCCAGAGGAGAGGGGGAAGGGGGTGGCGCCCCCAATCCCAGCCGCGGCGGCTCCGAAGGAGAGGGAGAAGGGGGCGTCGCCCCCAATTCCGGCCCGGCAATGGGGAAGGTCGAGGGCGCGAGAGGTGCACGAGCGTCGGTCAAGGAGGTAGAGGCGGTGCCGGCCAGGGGGGCAGCCGCGGGGGCACCTACCAGAGGGGCAACCGCGGGAGCAGGGGCGCCAGCCAGCGGCCACGGGGACGCCGACCAAAGGGGCGGCCACGAGGACAGGGGCGACCACGGGGACGCCGACCAGAGGGGCAGCCGCAGGGGCACCGGCCAGAGGGGTGGCGACAGAGGCAAGGGTGACGGCCGAAGGGGCGACCACGAGGGCAGGGAGGCCCGACGGTGCCAGCCATGTGGCAGAGGCTGCAGGGGAGAGGAGGGAAGAGAGGGAGCTAGGGCTTTAACGTAATCTGATAACATAAAAAAGGATTTCATTTCATAGATAGGCTGTGAAGTGGGAAACATATATAGGTTATCAAGGCTCACTCAAAAGATCAAAATACCTCTCTCTAATGACAGTGTTATCCCTAATGCAATGAGTACTCTTAACAATTAGGCTATTTGTATGTACATCCGACATTGTACAACAACAACAACAACACAACAACAACAACAACGAAGCCTTTATCCGTATGTACATCCGGTATTGTACCTAAGCATATATTTTTAGCCTACTCTTTCCCCAAAAAATCATTTCAAACATGCCTAAATTTGCAAGCCCTGCCAGAATTCCATGAAGCATGGAGGGGACTATAGCTTTGGCTTTTGTATTTTATGCCAGCTACAAAATTCTTGGTATGGCCTGAAATTGTTTTGCCATGATAAAAATTGTTTCTTAAAGCTTTTGTACACCTTTTCATCTGCAGGCTGAATTTCCATGCCTGGGGGATCAAAATCTATCCTCACGGGCCCGAAATCAAATATAGTGGCAGCAGCTTGTTCAGTACCAGACTCTGGAATTCCAGCTTTTCCACAAACAAATGTCGTAAAGATCTTATTCTGATATGTGGTTGTAGATGTATGCAAGGGGTCATCTAGGTTTTGATCTTTTCCATTTTTTCTAGCACTTTCAGAAGAGAACCTTGTCTCAATCTGAGGCTCATAGGCAAAATAAGACTTCTCATCACCCGTCTCTTGTGAATCAAACCATCCGTTAGAGTCAGCAATGGATATGACAGGATCAAAGGCTTCAAGAACTTCTTGACATAGATCGCTAACCGAGTCAATTTCTGCAGGTGCATCCTGAGAAGAGTTCTCTACATCTTTGTTTCTCTGTTCCATTGCAAGCAGAACATCCATGGGAAGCACTGGACCAACCAGAGGATTTTGATGTAATGCTTTGCTAGTCAGATTGTCACTTATGCTTGAAGGTTTTGCCAGCAGGAAAGGTCGGAGTTCATTGCGTGTTAGGTGAGGAACATCCAAATGTTCAGCAGTCCTTTCTGTACTGCATGCTAGCATATCCTTGTATTTGGAGAAGGTGACATGAAGGATATTTGATGACAGACCATTTAATATTCTCTGACATGCAATTTCAAAAATGTTCATGGGGATGCTAGCATTGCGCAGAAAATCTGAAACCGGTTGAGATAATGAACTAGAGTTATCTTTTGCATATTCTGACACTTCTTCACTAATAATAATTTGGTCCATATTTTCTTTAATAACAAAAAAATCATGCTTCTCTAATGAACTGCTCAGATTGCCTTCCAGATGTTTCAATAGGAAATGCAACTTCATGAAACTATATCTGAGGAAGACATTATCCTCTTGAGTGTAAGGATAAAAGAATGAGCTACTAGTTCTGGATGCATGTTGCGAGCTCTCACATGGGATGTCATCACGTACACCTGTTGATGCGTGATACCTTTGAATCTCTAACCTCCCCAATGCTGTCAACCGGATCAAAGCAAAACCAGCAAATGAGGGCTCTAACACTGAGACTTCATTCGGAAGCACATAGTAGCCAATAGCAAGGTTCTTATTTTCTTGAGGAGCAGAGCCATCTCTTGAAACAGGCATTAAGAGTACATCTTTCATTACTTCATCGCTGCAGCTGCAACGCTGATCTGTCAGAGGAAAACGTGAAGGAAGATCCCAAGCATACAGGTGTGAATTTTCAGAACAGCCTTGCTCCTCTGGGCCATAACAGAAGAGGCTAAACTCCCCAGTAAAGAATGAACCAACCAAAATAGCAAAACCAGAATTTGATGCCCACTCATGTTCCTTGGAAGGCCACAGTTCAGAAAGTCGAAACATAGCGATATTATTTGGGCTCTCGAGCCCATGCTGCCACGCCAACAAAGGTTTCAATGGCTGTCTGAGATCAAGGAGAATCAAGAAACGCTCTGTCGCCACAGCGAAATGAAAATGATCAAAACCAGCCCTGCAGAATGCAAGATACTGATCAGTCCCAGTAAACAGGCCAGTTTCAAAAAGTCCTGGTGTCTCAACTTTTGCTAAAATCTTGTATTCACCACGGCTGCCAAATCTTAAATCAACCAAGAAAACAGATTTTGATGTGGCGATGATCACCATCCATGGCTGTGTCCCATAGTCACAGCTTAGCCAGTCCCCACAGTTATCCTTACTGCCAAAATCAACCCTCATCTTCCCTCCATGACAGGAATCCAGATCAAACCAGCACAGCTCTCCATTCTCCAGCAACACAATACACTCTGATGGCAAATGCCTGCTCCAGCACGCATGCACGACCACGGCGTCAAACCCCTGCTTCGCCACCGGCACCAGGGCAGAAGAGTCAGAGTTCTGCGACTCAACCCTGAACCAATTCACCGAGTACAATGTTGCAGCAAGCAGGAATCCCTCGACAAGTTTGTCTCCCGGCTGCGACGGCCAGGATGACTCGGTAGCTGAGGCAGCCAGCAGCTGGATGGAGTGCCCCGGGTGCTTGAACCCCGCTTCTTGTACAACGGGCGAGGCCGGCGTGGAATTGGTTACCGTATCGGAATCCAGCGTAACAAAGGCAACCTGCTCCGCATTCTCGCCGTAGGGGAAGAAGAGGAGGAAGGACCACGAGAGGGGAGAGCTGGGGCGGCGGAGGACGGCGAGCAGATTGGAAGGTGGCGGGAAGGGCGAGGACGGCGGCGCGAGGAGGTCGCACGCGAGGGAGTCGAGGTCCGCTAGCGGAAGGAAGGAGGTGGCGGTGACGTAGGCGCGGAGGAGGCGGTGAAGGCCGCGGGAGGAGGCGAGCTGCGGCGGCGGCGGGATGGGGAAGGGGAGGGAGAGCAGCGGGGCGGGCGGCGGGAGAGGGGAGAAGAGGAGGGGCCCACGGGAGCGGGCCGCGGAGGGCGGCGCGAAAACGGAGGCGGCGGGGAAGAGGAAGCGCCACTCGTCGGAGAGGTTCATGGGGGGCAGGGCGAGCGGGCGCCCCCACGGGGGCGGAAGCGAGTCGGGTGCCGGCGCGGCGGCGGGAGGAGGACGTCGTTGTCGACAGGGGGCGCTTCGATGTGTGGATCGCGGGAGCTGGCGGCTCGCCCCTTGGGGATTTAGGGTTTTGCTGGTGGTGGCCGGCGCTGGCGGTCTGGGTTCACGGGTTGAACTTGAAGAGGAGGCAGCCCGTGTTGCAGAGAGGCCTGCGAGCGAGGACGGGCCTGCTTGGTTTCCTGAAGAACGTCCAAGCAAACAGCAAACTCGGCTTCAGTTGTCCGTAAGACGAATTTGACATCACACACTTGCGGCTAGATTACTATTTCTAATACTCGTTCTGTTTCGAATTATTTGACGCTGATTAGTTTAAAATTAAACTAACGAGCGATAAATATTTTGAAACGGAGGACTATTGATCTAGCTAATGATCTCGTTACATCATCTTTTTGCTTTTAATCTTGCAAATGATTTTTTAATTTAGATCTCGAGTTATGATTGCTCTGAACTTGCTAGAAATTATATGACGAGGTTTCTATACTTCTTACGGTCCTAAAGTAGACTAAATCTAGCTACTTTTTATATAGAAACGTATGTTTATATCTAAAGACAAGATCTTTTTTGATTTTTATCATAGGTTTCTAAAAACATTTATAATATAATTAATTGGAAATATACGATCTTTTAGTTTAGGGGCTGTTGAGTTGAATAAAAATAGTACATATGTCATGTTGTCTTTAACCTCCCTCTCAACTTCTCTTTGCTCGATGCCCCGCCTCATGGTACGCTCCGTCTGGTCCCTCTAGCTGACTAAAGTGATGTCTTTGTACGCTTCTTTCGTCATCATGCTAACTCATTAGTTATGAGCTCCCGGTTCAGTATCGACTCACCAGTCATCCACTATAACTTGTGGTGCACTGTTGTCTATAGCCCTATCCACAAACTATAGCATGCGTCTAGCAAGACTATCATCTACGCAAGCTCCTCTATCTTCGACGGCCATGGAGGAAATCTAAATCAGAATTTGGTGTAACTCTGACTAAAATCCATCACCACCGACGCATGTAAACATGCGTGTTCACAATGAAAGGTAAATATGAATATATATATGTATATAAAAAATAAAGTTTTTAATGTAAGAGTTAGTTCCGTACTTAAATAAGAAGTTCACCAAAAGTGTCCAATCCAAAAGAAAAACGTGATACAAATGTTTCAACCTTTACACCCCTCTCTCTCCCCGAAGTTCAAAAGAAAACCCCCTCCGGCTAAAAACTCTCTCGGTGCCTTCTTTCTCTATGCGACCCGATGTTGTGATTGGGGAGTGGGAAGTGCTCACACCATTTCCTCTTCCCTCTCCATTCGCCTCAGCGCTCCACCCCGAATTCCCACCCAAATCCAGCGCCTCCACTCCCCAACCCCGCTCGTCATCTCCTTCCCGGCTAGCTCGCCGGCGGAATCCTGCTCTTGTAGCCGCCGTCCTCCTCCCCTCTGCTAGGCGGGCGTAGAGAGTGGAGATCCGTCCGCACGTGGATTGATATCTCCTTTCGCCGGTAAGTAATCCAGCTTGCTCGTACGGAATTCCCCTACCTAAGAGCCTGTCGTTCTCAAATCAAATCCAAAAGATGCTCTCTCCACTCAACTGTGGATTTGTGTGCTCCGTGACGCCCCTATTGACTCCTCCAATTTATCCGTCCACTCTCGGATTAGGTCCTTCTTCAGCGAAATTAGATCGACATTAGAACCATAGGCCAATTAAGGCGCGGATGCTGTTTGTTCGGCTGAACCCCCTGCCCCTGCATACTGGAAACCGTGCTAATATTGAACCTGTACTTATTTGCAAATGTATGGGTAATAATTTTAAGAAAAAATTGCCTCAGTGGCACACTCCTGGAACCAATTTGCAAACATACCACTTTTTCTCTCATGCTTGCTAGTTTAGAACTCCTTAGTCTCTGAGTTATAACTAAGAAATGCTAAACTAGCAAACTTGAAAGAAAAAGTGGTCTCCGATTTATAACTAAGAATTGCTAAACTAGCAAACTTGAAAGAAAAAGTGGTATGTTTGTCTGTTTGCAAACCGGTTCTAGAAGAGTGCTATTGAGGCAATTTACCTTAATTTTAAAATAAATGCATTCTGCCAGGGATGAAAGATCAAACCCAGGTTTGTGAGCTAAGTGCTCATATGCCTATACAAATCCACACCAGCCATGTTGGCATATTATCATAATTCTTCGTTTAACGTATAACTGACTGAAAGTTTTCCTATTCTCACGCTGAACGTTTGAATGGACGCTTTCTCATCGGACATTTGTTTCCTGCCATTTCATAAGAGACAATCAATCCTGCACGTATTGCTTAGCTGGATAGCTTATTCGACTGAGGCCGGTTTGTGGGTATACTAGTAGCATCTGTTTAAACAAATAGACCTTATCTTGAGTCAAATTGTTTTATTGAATTAAAAAATGTTGGTTCTTCAAATATCATAAGAGATGCACATGTTATTTGTCCATTTTGAAAAGTCATTCTGCTATTAAATAATTCTAACTAACTGATAAGTTCTCATGAAATTGCTTTAGTTGCAGCAACCCAAGATGTCGCCAATTTCTTTAAAGTGAAAGCTGTGTCCTTTTGAGAGCTCAAGAGGTGAAAGGGAACATCGGGCTGGAGGGGAGGAATAAACAATGGGAAAAGGAGATGTTACCACTAGGTCAAAATCTCAAAAATCCTCAGCAGTCCAGGTTCGTATGATCAATCTGAAACTACATGGTGATAATTAGCGGCATCCTCGTACCTTATGTTACCTGTTTCAGTGTGAACAAAGTACACCTACTAATCCACCCACAGCATATCCTGACTGGTCCCAATTCCAGGTGTGTAAAATGAAAATTTTCTGTATTCCTTTTTTTATTGATTTTGTACATCGATTTTTATAACTGTCAGTATAAACCTGTAGGCATACTATAATACTGCTGGAACGGCTCCAATGACCCCATCGGCTTTCTTTCATTCACCAGTAGCTCCGAGTCCTCAGGGACACCCATACATATGGGGCCCACAGGTATTCTTCGCCACTTCAGCCCCTCTGCAAGAACATGTCTAGTAGTTAACATAAGCAGTGTTTAAAACGCGTCGCCTAGGCGTCCAGGCGCTTCGACCTGGACATCATGGCCAGTCGACTGCTTGGCAACTGTCGCCTCCCAGGCCGCACCCACCGCCTCCCAGCCCACCGCCACCGCCCAGGCCAAAACCGCCTCCTAGGCTGCCTGCCGCCCAAGCCGTCCCTGCCTCCCAGACCGCCACCTCCTCCCAGGCTGCCACTGCTGATGTGCTGGGCGCCACGGCCGGTGGCCTAGGTGCCTTAGCATCCAGGTGCCCTTTTAAAACACTGAATGTAAGCCAGCATGAGTGTTAGTGAGCAAATGTCAGGATTAGTCTGTCCATTAAATGAGTATGACTTTGGAATATTTATGAGCATTTATGATTTGGATTACTGGCTGTTTTTTCATATGGACATTAGCAGCTAATACAGCTCCTGAAGTTTGGAGATAATCATTCTTTCTAAAATTTGATGTGAATTCATCTATTACAGATGATGCCACCTTATGGGACACCACCACCATATGCAGCTATGTATGCACAAGGCACACCGTACCAGCAGACACCAATGCCACAGGTAGTTCACTCTTATATTCCACTTAGAGCTTGATCTTATTCTTACGATGCTTAACATGGCTCATATTAAAAGAATTCTAATATTTTTTGGCTGCCAGGGTTCATACCCATACAGTCCTTATCCTGTGCGATCACCAAATGGGACGATTCAAACACCTGTAAGTTCATGTATACCTTTTACTAGATCTTTCTGTCAATCCCTTTGTAATCCTTGTCACAACTATTCTGTATTTTATACTTGTAAAACTTGGGAATTCATTTATTTGAATCGTCCTGTCTGCATCACTTGTCTCCTGAACGTGCATATGATTTGTGAATTTGAGATTGGATGATTTTGTTAGAAATCTGGTCCTGGCGGCAGAGAGGCTGATAAATCAAGCAAAAATAAACGGAAGACTCATCTGATGAGATCCAAAGGAAGCTTAGGTAGCCTGGATATAGTTATAGCAAAAAATAATAAGTCCCCTGCAAAACTGTCAGCTTCATCTTCCAATAAAGGCTCCTCACAAAGGTAACTAATTTGTCTTTTTTGTGTGTGTGTATATATGTGTTTCTAACTAATAAATATGCAGTGAAAGTGGAAGCGGGAGTTCTTCTGAAGGAAGCAGTACAAATTCGAAAAGTGTATGGCGTCTGCATATTACCTCTTGGCATTTGACTTTGTAATGCTTAGTACTGTTTCACATTTGGCGTCTTTGTAGGTTGTTTGTCTTATTGCCCCGGAGTAGCGGAATTTACGGTCATTCTTACATTGTGTTTCATCTGAATAAATCTTGATGTTGACCCATTCTTTTAGCCATATCTTGAATAACATACATCGAAGTATACAATTTGGTCTTTTGTTTATGTATTGTGTGGTTATAGGGACCTATGTTTTACATGTTTCTATGTTCTCCAGTTTCAAAGCACACGTTTAGCCTGCTAGCACTCATAAAAAACTAGGTGGAATGCACCTGACCCCCTACATCTTCTTGCTTTGTATTCTTGATTTAACCCTCATGCTTGTTTATGACTAAACGGTATAACCAAATAATTTGCCTGCAGGGTTCAAGGGTAAAGGATGGTTCTGAGCATGAACAGAGCAATGGTAGGACTTGAAACTTAATCTAGTATAATATTTTAAAAGTATTTTCTGTAAGTTATTCTGGCTAACTATTGATGGCTCCACTAGAAGATTATGCACTGAACCTACTTTGGTTTTTATGCCACACCCGGTTTTCCATAAGGAACACCGAGCGTATACTCACATGTATGCCAGGATCAGTTGACTCATACATGTGCCGACAAGAGTGTAATATCATTATATTACAAGCCAAGTTCAACGTACAACATAATATTACATCATAGTACATGAAATATCAAATAAGAGTACCACTACACTATAACACAACAGCGGAAGACTAAATTGTGGGTGCTCCAGTTCCACAGGCGTTGCCCGGGGGTTACGCCAACCTAGAACAACTCCTCGGGATCGAAGTCCTCCTCATCAAAGTCTACATCTTCATTTGCACCTGAGCCAACATATGATATCCAACAAAAGCAAGTTTGAGTACCGAAGGTACTCAGCAAGTGTAGAAAAGAATGTTATGAAGGCCAATAGCAAGGAAAGGCTAACGTGGTTAAGCACTTTGCATTAATTCTAAGTCTTAGCTTTGATTAGCAACCTATCTTACTAAGTGATAATCCCACCATCATCATAATTAAGTCATTAATGTTAGGTTACACCACCCAATGACCTCTTTCAACTCATTTCCATGTTTCTCTAATCATGGACAAGTCCAAGCCGCTCTTGACCGTGAGCACGGCTGTCATGACAGTTTGGTTTTCTGCAGAGATTGTACCACTTTACCCACAAGTAGTGATTTCATCCCCTGTTGTCAGGTGGACTAAGAAACCTCCCTGATATCCGTGGTTGCAAGCCACATTACACACTTCCTTTGGTGTGCGATCAGGAGATCACTACATGGCCTTTACAAAGGGTCTACCGGCAAGTACAAGACCACTGAGGTTTCACCGCTGTAGTTTCTGGGAGTAACCCTCCCCTACAGAAGCCCCCTCTTGAGCCTTGCAGTTCTCAGGGCAGTCAAAAATAGACTCCCATTCCCCGCACCATCCAAACACTCATACTATACTGGCAAACTCCTAATTAATTGGTCAAGCTGCCCCATCTCAGTCTTGTGGTGGCACTGTAAAGCCGGGTTAACTGTTCCATGAACCGGTCCTTAGAATCTAAGACAGGCACTAACTCATTCCCGAGTCTCATGCACAAAGCACCAACCAAAACAACCAGCCTGTCTAGATTCCTAATACCATGACACACTCTTGTGTCTTTCATATAATTCCACAAGACGAGTGACATCAATGTTTCATTCATTCTCTAAGTTCTAAGCATGCATGGCTAAGCACATAAAATGATAACCAACAAATATTAACTAAGTCTCTCCATGGTTTAACAAGGAATGATAAAGGAATATAACTATGGAAACAACCTAAATTAGGTTTCATGTTAATGACATCATGCAAGCATTCTAACTAATCATCCTAGAATAGGAACAAAGTGGTCAAGGAACACTTGCCTTCTTATTGCTGCTCAGAAATGTTATAAATTGTCGTTAAAGATCGACAACTGATTTTTGGGGCTGATTCTTAATCCAACAATTCCGAGAGGGAAACATCGTCCTGGCTGTGACCGACAGAGGCGCGCGGCGGCGCTCGACGGCGGCGATGATTTTCTTGCCGGAAAACGCGAGAAGACGGAAAAATTCACTAATTCTTAACTTTTTCTACTAAATTCAAAGGAGGGAAATACGAGAAACTTACCTAGCGTGTTTTTTTATTTGGATTGGTTCTGAAATGAGTCAGAGGACGACGATGAACTCGATTCTCATCGGTGGAGTTTGGTTTGTGTGTGGGGAAAATTTTTAGGGGCTCTTGAGTTGTTTAAATAGGAGGGAAGGGGTGGCAGTTTTCTGATGCAAACGGACAAAGGAGGGGCGGGTGCGGCGCGCGAGCGGGCGCGAGCGGGCGCGAGCGAGCGCTGTGAGCATTGGGTGCGGTTGTGAGGGCGTGAGCAGTTTTCGTTTTTTTTTCTTTCCCACGTGGGGTGTGACATTTTATTAGCAGATATATTAGTTAGGTTCCTTGTATTTGGTATCATGATTGTCTAAATACTTCTATTTGCCAGATGCTGAGAATAAAGCTACCCAGGTCTCTGCAGTCGAGCCCACACAACCATCTTCTGGGCCAGTTGTGCTTAACCCCATGATGCCGATTTGGCCTGTTCCCCTTCCCATGACTGGCTCAGCAAATACTGTAAATGTGGGCAGGGATTACTGGGGTGCTCCTACGTCTGTGCCCATGCATAGTAAAATTATTGTAGCACCGACATCAGCTCCTTCATCAAATTCACGTGATGTTGTCAGTGATCCGACCATACAGGTCTGTATTAAAAGTGCTCTTCATCAAATTTCAGTACCCTACCTTGCAATTTTCTTATTGTTATTTTTGGTTATCATAGGATGTGCGGGAACTGAAGAAGCAAAAGCGGAAGCAATCAAATAGGGAATCAGCTCGCCGCTCAAGATTACGCAAGCAGGTTTGTGGAATGTCTGCAGCATTTTGCATGAACCCGTGGATGCTATTTGTTAGTGTATCTAGTGGATATATTGTGATATATAATCTGTCAGATCATGTGTTCAGCTGCTGTAGACTTCTGGGCAACATGAACTTGCCTTAATCTATAACCTAAATGGCAATAAATCGGGATTTGGTTGAACCTACTTGAATTGATTGCACTAGCTGAGCATATGTTCCTGCACAGCATGCTAGGAGTCTAGAGTAGATCATGTTTTTCCGTAGCAGTGAGTTTTCTTTCAGAGATGACACAACCGGCGTCTTAGCAGGACAATAGTCTTCAAAACCTCTTGCCTTCCCTCCTCTACAGTTTGCTCGCCCTTGGGCAGCCAGGAGGCTTTACGGGGCGACATGTTTTCTAGTGTTGTTGGAGTAGGGCTGCTGCAAAAAGCTCACTGTTAGCTATTAACAGCTAGTCCAGTTTGAGTCTTATTCCCAGGCCAGAAAGCTTGTTGGTGTTTTATGTTTCTGGTTATGGCGGCCCAAGCTGCCTGTAACCTGGACCAGCCAGTTGAACCTTGTAATTTTCTATTTTTCTCCTCCTATAATGAAACAGCAGAGCACCTGCCTCTTATCGTAAAAAAAAACACTGTGGCACTATTATGCTGTAAGCTTTGATATAGACTTATCTTTTCTATTTGATTTTATTATATATGTTGGACTATAGGCTGAATGGGAGGAAGTAGCCAACCGTGCAGATTTGCTAAAGCAGGAAAGTAGTTCACTTAAAGAAGAATTGAAACAACTTCGGGAGAAGTGTGATAGCTTGGCCTCAGAAAATACATCTCTACATGTGAGCTTCCTTTGCTGGAGTTTCCAGATGTTTTAAAGTTTTTTTTGCATATTAGTCTTGACCTTTTAGTTTGCTGCAATTAACAAGGAAAACAAGGACTAATTAATGAATCAATCAAGCTGCCTTTGTTGTATGTAAATGTAAGCATATTTGTCATTCACCCGTGAAATGACACATCATAATTGACTTTAGCATGGGGTTATCTCGTGGTAACAAACTTGTGTTCCCAACACATTATCTCACTGACCTGTTGTTACCTGTGACACCATCACATGCTAGAGTAAATGGCTTTCCTTTTTTTCTTTCTTCTTGTTTTATTATCAATGGGTGGGAGCTATAAGCATGCCATTTTAAGATTATTTGGAATTAATACTGCACTCTTTTCTGAGATGTTCATAATACTCGCAGAAGCTTAAAGAGCTTGAAGATGAGAATTCAAATGGAAATTTGTACAAAGAATGATGGCAGAGACTCCTCTCTTTCTGACTTCTGATGTAAGGAATAATTACTTTTCAGCTGACACTACCATTACAGAATACCTACTCTAATTTTTCCATAATGTTATTGACTTCTTAGATAATTTTGAGGTGACATGATAGGTCTGTTAGTAGGTATCCATGTACAATTGTATATTAGGACTTTTTGGCCGAGTAAAATTGTATCATAGGGCTCGACTTGATGGCTACAGATTCTTCTCTCAGTTGCCTCAGCTGATGTGCTCTTTGCTTCTTCCTCTTATGTGAGATGCTACTATACAGAAACCCCCAAGTGATGTTTGAAACTTGGGGGTTAGCATATGATATTTAATTGTTATAGAGCTGCTTATTGAGCTTGTTGACTGGTTTGAAGGGTGTCAAAGTTATTCTTTGTGAATTATCCATTCTGATGTACTAATTTGTATACTGTACTAATGGATAGTATTTACGGGGTTGACTCACACTTGCTCTCTTATTGCACGTTCTGATAATGGACTTGGTTGATTGTGGAAATTAGAGTGTTGCTCTTGCCTGGAAATTATGCGAGCCAATTTCATTGTTGTTTGGCATATATTACTTGTTTGTAACATATTATTTCCATCTATAAGAAGCAGCAGCTCTACTAGTTTTATAAAAGACCGGAATGAGTATTGGCAATTAAAAACTATATGAATCCTAAAGGTGCACACTATGGTTTATAATGCATTCTGGTCACTTTGCTCCAATGCTCCATTGATTCAAACAGCAGTTTCTGTTAAAGGCAGTCTTCAGATTTTATTAAGTCCCTGGCGTTTAGTGATGTGTATAGCTGCCAATCACTACCTCCAGCGTCCAACGCGACTCTTTTTTTTTTTCCAATTTCATAGCCTTGGGGCAAAAGGCCATGATTCTGTTCAAAGTTCTACTTGCTTTCGATCCCTTTCTCCCTTTTCACTTGCATCACCAATCTTGTGCTTTCATCAAGCACATGGGTGGGTGGCTTCTCTTTTTTCCATCTTTCTCCATAGCTGGTAGCGCATTTGAATGTCGTGACTAGACGGAATAATCGCAGCAGGACACATCATATCATGCAGTGGGACTTGCTCATTATCTGTAAAAGGAGCATTTGCATGTCTCGGATCACACCAAAGTTTTGAAAAGAAAACAGCAACAAAGTACTATCACATTTTGGATCTGATTTATTTAAAAAATGTTCCAGTACCCATCCTAGATTCAGAATACTTCAGATTTGCTCCGCTCGAGAATAGCCCGTCTACCAGCAGTGCTCTGCAGAACAGAAATAGATTTCAGATCTCGCGCTGCAGAATTGCAGTCAGCAATCCAGCTTTTGCAGCGTGCACACACTACAGAGCTCTGGGCTCTTGCTCAGAGCCACGGCAGGACAATACTACAATATTCTGTGTTCCCGACACGTCCGCCTTCCAGGCATCCGAAGGGAATGTGGTCGGCACATCCCAACACATGAAGCCATTGCGTCGCACGAGATCCGTCCATCGATCAGAGTTCAGAGAGAGAGAGAGCGGCAGCACGATGCCAAGGCCAGCCGAGTTAACTTGCAGGCAGGCATTGTCCTGGCCAAGGAATATCTGTGGATTCCACATGTATAAAAAAAAAGAAGCAGCTGCAAAAGCTGTGTTGCACCCGAACCGCTTCTGACGCCCAAAAGGCCAAAATAAATCATGCACCGGTCATGAGTCACCTCCATGCCACTGGTCACCGCCACAAGTACACACACGCCGGCCGCCGGGGCGTGGTGATGCACAGGGGTTCATGAAGTCGCAGGCAAGCCGCGAACGAACGCGCAAAGGAAAAGGCGAAGCTCTGGTCCCCTACCACTGTAACCAATACACACGTCCTTCTCCTTCTCTAACCTCTCTCTGTAAACAACGTTTTGGTTAGGACACACTTAAGCCAAGGAATAAACAACTGAACTGGTTGAGCAGCTCAGTTGTTTACTGGAGCTGCGTGCACTTTCTGTTTGTGCTCTTTTCTAGGAGCAGGATGGACATGGACGACGCACGACGGTGGTGGTGGTGATGGTACAAGCGAAATTAAAAAAAAAAGTGAAGTGCATACTGATAATATCTTCAGTGCAGGTACATCCTTTTGCTGTACCACTTCTGAGCACTGTCCTACACCCCCTACCAGTAATTTACCAAACCTCTGCTTTCCAGAATTAAACATCACAGCGGGGGTGCCACTTTAACTGAAGCACCACCCCACACCACTTCACCCTCTCCTCCTCCTCCCTTCGCCTCTTTCTTTCTTTCTTTCTTTCTTTCTTTCTTTCTTTCTTTCCCCTTTGGTGAACACAAGGGCCAGCCATGGCCTGAGCTTGCTGGTCTCTGGACATCTTCCTCGGGCTTGGCTCAGTCTGATGCAGTGAAGCTGCGTGCAGAATTCTGCCCCGCGTTGTTTCGTCCGAGGTAATTCTGCTTTCCTTGGTGCCGTTTGGTACCACTTGAGAAACCGGGGTGCTTTTGTTTATCCGCTGTTCTTGAGTTCACGGACTTTGCAGTCCGTTCTAGTATTGTTCTTGGTTCTCCGTGTAATTTCCTACGCATGTCATTAGCTGGACTGGAGGGGGACTCCAGAAGAATTTGGGTTCTCGTGGGTTTGATTGCTGCTGGTCTTTTGACTCGTGAAGCACTTTTAGGTATTCTGCTTTGACGAGTCCTCGATTCCCGGGGTTGTTTCTTCAAGTTAATAGGAGAATTCTCATATGAAACCACTCAGTTGTTTTGGTGTCGGCGATAAAGAAAAATTGTTCTGCATGTTTCTAGTGTATCATGTTTATGTCGTGATAGTACTTTAGGTACGACCAGATGCAGCTGATGAGTTAGTTAGTATCCTGTTCCGATATTTCTATTTCCTTGCTTCCCATGCTCGGCAGAAGTAGCGTGATCCCTCGTTCAGATGCTTTACTAACTTGTCTATCCAAATAAGATATGTTCCTTTAGATAATAAGCCAAACAAGATATACTGGCTATGTTTTATGCAGTACCCCGTATCAGAAAGTAATGATGTTAAAAATTATCTACAAGATTTTTTTCTACTGGAATTTCTCATGACTACATCAAATAAATTTTTTGTTATGTGCAAAATGCGGTGAAGGTCCTAGTAGTTTTTGTTTGCAAAAAAGGTCCTAGTAATTTAGCATTTACAGCTGCAGTATGGCATGATATATTATCTAGAGAACCCCATAGTAATTTAACTGGAAGGGAGTACGCGGTAACTGCTGAGCCGGTGTCTTTTATCTAGAGAACTCCATAATTTGGCTGAATGTGGTCAGATGGGAACAACAGAGCCTCCATCTTTTCTGGCAACTACTGAATATGCTATTCTTGGCCTTTTCTATCAGATAAGGTTTCATTTTAGAGGTTCTCATCAGACGTAAAGAAGACACGCTTTTCGTATTCTTGTCTTTTCAAACTTGGAATTAAATGTAGCATATCCAGGCCTAACAATGAATCAGATGCTTCCCATGATTGTTGAGCAGAAAATAGAGCGAGCTAGAAGTAGGCTGAGACTCCCCTATTACATTTTGATGCCCACATACTAAATTTGCGTCAACTTAGCGCTGCCTACGCTTTAGCTCAACTATTCTTTCTTGGAAAAAGAGGATTTAGCAGTAATTCTGCTAGCAGAAGCTTTGTTTTCCGACTTAACAATAAGAAGCTCAATGGCAGACAGTCTGGTCTGAATGGATAAGCCAAGGACATCTTCAGAGTCGCTTAAACTGCAAGCGATTTCAGCCAAAAGTCATGCATCATTTCATACTCCGTAGTTTATCCAAAACCCTGTTCGACTAGACATGCCTATCTGCACGTAATCAATTTGTCATTCTTTTTAGCAGGAGTTTGTCATAAAACCATGATCGCCATACTGACAATTGTGTCCTATGTTATGGGTTATGACTCACCTGCACACTAGTGAGCAAGGCAGTGAGCTGAGAGACTGAAAGCACTGAGATTCTTCTTTTAGATTATTTATGCATGCACACATCTTATAAAGTATTTTCCTCACCTAAACTACGTCCTCTATCCTTGAGGATAATCCATTTTATAGCTTAACCATGGATGCATGCATCTGTGTATTTTTGTGCTTACCTAACCTCCCATGTTCACAGAAGAATCATGACTCCGAGCGTCTTATCAGAGCCAGACACACACACACACACAGCCTTGCTAACATGAGCGGATATGTTCTCTGAATTGCAGGTGAGCGAGACAGGAAGGCAAGTAACGTCGACAAGATCGCTGCCATCATTATTCAGACATGAACGGCAAGGAGATGTACCAAGAACCGTGCGACGAGGTGTCCGAGATCAGCAGCCAGGCGGCGTCCAACTCCTCTGGCCGGGTCAGCCTCCACCTCTCGCTCACCGTCGTCGCCGCCGCCGCCGCCACCACCACCACCGAGTCGAGCACCACAGACAACAGCACCGGCGACGGCGCGCAGGACGCCCCCGCAGCCGCCCGCGAGCCGGCACGCGTGTTCACGTGCAACTACTGCGAGCGGAAGTTCTTCAGCTCGCAGGCGCTGGGCGGGCACCAGAACGCGCACCGGCGGGAGCGCACGCTGGCCCGGCGCGCGCTGCGGATCGACGCGGCCGCGCCCTACGGCTACTACGCCGGCGTGACGTCCCTGCCGCTGTACGGGTCCGGCCTGTACCCCATCGGCATCCAGGCGCACACGTCGGCGGCGCACCCGGAGCAGCGGCACGTCGCCGCCGAGCCGCCGAGGCCAGCGCGGGGGCTTCTGGCCCCGAAGCCGTTCTTGCTCGGCGACGAGGAGCTCAGCTTCCGTTGGCCCGGGAGCTTCCGGCCGGCCGCCGTCGCCGCGCCGACGGCCTGGAACGCGGCTGTTGTCGGCGGCGTCGCGCATGCCGTGGAGGAGCCCGATCTCACGCTTAGGCTCTGACTGATCTCTGCTAGACTGAGCTGGTGTACTCGTCGTGCCATTTCTTCTTCTGGTCTTCCTTAGCGATTGATAAGTTGTTGCTTGAATTCGATCAGATCGTCACGGTCTCGCTCGATCACATTCTTATTGCCCAAGAAGTTTTTTGTACAGTGGGTATGTGCAAGAGCTAGAGCCGTGTAAATTGCTAAATATGATATTGTTTCGCACTTGTTCAACTGGGAAGTACGCAGTCTAATCCGGCTGACATGGGCACGCCTCTTCGGATTGGCGAGCTGCTGAGTTCTGTTACCCATTAGACCGTTGTTCTTCCCTACCAGACAGGAGTTGCGTGCGATCCGCGAGCTGGAGTAGCAGCAGCTTGTATTGGCTGTTAAGTGTCAAGCTTTCATCGGTGGTCACCTGGGGAAGTGACGTGAGACGGCGACTTGTAGCAGTGTGGGCCTCAAGGTCTCGCAGAGATGTGTGTGTATGTGTTGTGGATGCATTTGTGGGCCGCCAATATAGTCGGCGTGGGGCCCACAAAGCCCACAACTAGGCCGGCCAGGCCCTGCAGCCGCACCAGGAAAATATTTAGAAGAATTAATTAGATAATGTTTAGGAATAAAAGGGAGTTATAGATTGAATCAGTTTAGATAGAAAGAAATAGACTAAAAAAAGGAAGAAAAGAATCCTAGTCAGTTTGGGGGATTATCCCCAAACAGACTAGGAGTAGGCTGCGGCCAAAGGGGGGGTCCTGTCCCCCCTTTATAAGCAGCCCCCCCTCCCTCATGTTTTGAGCATCCAGGAAAAAATAAGAATCCCCGTTGAGGGCTGTTCTTCTCCTTGGATCACGGTGGCTTCGAACCCTAACCCTAGCCGCCGTGACCAGCTACTTTGTCCCCCACGTTACGTACTGCGCAGCTGCCCCCACGCCTCCTCGCTGCTGGTTTCTCCCCTGCGCAGCCCTAAGCGCAGCCAAGGGGTCTCCCACCTCCCTGTTTCTCAGCATTTGGTATCAAGAGACTCCGGGGCAGCGACCATGTCCGGCCCCGTGGACGATTCTGGGACTTTCACCCTCCAAGATCTCGGCAACATGATGAGCAAGATGATGGGGCAGATAGACACCATCAACAAGCGCTTGGACCGCCACGATATGCGCCTTGCGCGCTTTGAGAAGGCACCGGAGCGGGAGCTCTCCGGTGGCGAGGACTTGCAACAAAACTCACCGCAGGGCAGCAACCTTCCCCGCAGCTGCGGCAGCGGCAAGAGCGGCGGCGGTGGCAGCGGCGGCCATGGCGGCAACGACGACCACTACAGTACCAGGCGCCCACCGGGACGCCCGACCTTCGACGACAGCGGGCTGCGTCGTCACAAGGTCAATTTCCCCAAGTTCGACGGGGAAACAGATCCGCTGCCCTGGCTCACCAAGTGTGAGACATACTTCCGAGGGACACGTACGATGCCAGAAGAAAAGGTGTGGCTCGCGTCTCTCCACCTGGAGGGTGTCGCGGCCGAGTGGTACACTGCTCTAGAACGTGACTGTGGCATCGTGTCCTGGGAGCAGTTCGCGGACTTCGTCAACATGCGCTTCGGGCCTCCGCTCCGCTCCAACGACCTGGCGGAAATTAAAGATCTCCGTCGTACTGGCACGGTTGAGGAATATCAGCGTCAATTCCTGGTCCTTCTTTGTCGTTGCGAGGACCTCAGCCAGCGCCAGCAGATCAACCTCTTCACAGCTGGCCTCGGCGAGCCACTTAGAACGGATGTGGAGCTGCAGTTTCCCACTAATCTACAAACCGCCATGAGTCTGGCCAGAGCCTTTGAACGTCGACTTGCGGCAATAACAGATAGCGGAATACAGAAGGGCGCCGCCTCTCAACGCTCCACACGCTCTTCTATTGTGTCCCGCGCCTCTGCTACGGCCTCAAGTGGCAGTTCTACAGCACCCGCCCCGACATCGTCAACAACGGCATCTTCTCGCCCACGCTTCAAACGCCTTACACCCGATGAGATGGCTGCTAAGCGGGCAAGCGGCGAGTGCTATCACTGCCCTGAACGGTACACACCGGACCATAAGTGTGCCGGCAAAGGAATCTTCCTTCTGGAGCTTGACGACGATGATGACGTTGACGCGACCGTAGCTGATATGGGCATCTCCTTACACGCCCTGACCGGCATCGACTTCGCCAACACAATGAAGCTCCAGGTCTACGTCCACGGCAACCTACTGACAGCATTGGTCGACACAGGGTCCACTCACACCTTCATCAGGGAACCACTCATCAAGGAGCTCGGCCTGATGATGTTGCCACGATCAGGCGTCGGCGTCCGAGTCGCCAACGGCGACTCTATCTCCTGTACAGGCATCTGTCCACGTGTACCCTTGATGATTGCAGGGGATCGTTTCGACGTCATATGCTACGCACTCCCACTGGACGGCTTCGACTTTGTTCTAGGAGTCCAGTGGCTGCGATCGTTGGGACCCATTCTCTGGAACCTTGAGGACCTCACGATGAAATTGTGGCGCGGGGACCGTGAGGTGATCTGGACGGGGCTGCGAAGTTCAGCTCCGGTATGTGCCTCTCTAGCACCACCTACTGATATGATGGGTGCCCTCCTGGATGGCTTCCAGGACCTCTTCGACGAGCCACGCGGGCTTCCTCCTGCACGACGCCATGACCACCAAATCAGGCTCCTGCCGGGCACAACTCCAGTAGCTGTCCGGCCGTACCGCTACCCCCAGCTTCTTAAAGACGAGATTGAGAAGCAATGCGCCGAGATGCTTCGCCAAGGCATCATCCGAGAATGCACATCTGCATTTTCCTCGCCAGTACTGTTGGTCCGAAAAGCCGACGGCACGTGGCGCTTCTGCATCGACTACCGCGAGCTCAACGCCAGAACTTTGAAAGACAAGTTCCCGATCCCGGTGGTTGACGAGCTACTGGACGAGCTTCGCGGCGCAAGGTTCTTCACCAAGCTTGACCTCCGCAGCGGCTACTTTCAAGTGCGCATGCACTCGGACGACATTGAAAAGACAGCATTCCGAACTCATCGAGGCCACTATGAGTTCTTGGTGATGCCATTCGGCCTCACCAATGCGCCGTCCACGTTCCAGTCGTTGATGAACGACGTCCTCGACCCCTACATCAGAAAATTTGTGCTTGTCTTCTTTGATGACATATTGGTGTATAGCAGGACCTGGGTCGAACACCTTCAGCACGTCAAGCAGGTGTTCCAGACACTACGGACAAACAAGTTGTTCCTGAAGAAATCTAAGTGCTTCTTCGGCCAGGAGACTGTGTCCTACTTAGGACACATCATATCCGCTCACGGCGTGGCAATGGATCCGACCAAGGTGGAGGCCGTGGAACGTTGGCCTACACCTCGGTCCTTACGAGCCTTGCGAGGTTTCCTCGGGCTCACCGGCTACTACCGCAAGTTCATTGCGGGGTATGGTGCGGTGGCCGCACCCCTCACCGCCCTACTAAAGCGGGAAGCATTCCGCTGGACTGATGATGCGCAGGATGCTTTCTCCCAACTCAAGCAGGCGTTGATGACAGCGCCTCTACTTCAAATGCCGGATTTCGACAAGCGCTTCATCGTCGACTGCGACGCGTCCGGCGCCGGCTTTGGGGCGGTTCTACACCAGGGCGACGACGCCATAGCATTCTTCAGCCGCGCTGTAGCGACTCACCATCATAAGCTACCGGCATACGAGCGTGAGCTAATCGGTCTTGTGAAGGCCGTACGTCATTGGCGGCCTTACTTGTGGGGTCGTCCCTTCACTGTTCGGACTGATCACTTCAGCCTGAAATATATCCTGGATCAGCGACTCACGACGATTCCCCAACATGCTTGGGTGAGCAAACTTTTTGGTTATGATCTGCAGGTTGAGTACCGACCGGGGCGCTTGAATGGGGCAGCTGACGCCCTGTCCCGCCGCGACGAGGAAGACATAGTTATTCACGCTATATCCGCGCCAGTCTTTCCACTCTTCGACTCGCTCCGCGCGGAGATCGCTACAGACCAGCAGGCGCAACAGCTATGTGCCCAACTCCGGGAGGGAGTCACACCTGCTGACTGGGCCGAACGCGACGGCCTTCTACTTCACAAGGGGAAGCTCTTCGTTCCCGACAAGTCCTCCTTGTGGCCCTCTCTCCTAGCTGAGGCGCATGATGGGGGCCACGAAGGCATCCAGAAGACAGTGCATCGGCTACGCCTCTCCTTCTACAACCCGTCCTTGCTACGGCGGGTGCGTGAGTATGTCCGCGGGTGTGCTACGTGCCAACGCAACAAGACTGATCATCTTCATCCAGCCGGCCTGCTACAACCGTTGCCTATACCGTCGGAAGTCTGGAGTGATATCTCCATGGACTTCATTGAAGGTTTTCCGAAAGTTGGTGGGAAATCAGTGATCTTGACAGTGGTAGATCGCTTCTCCAAGTATGCCCACTTCATTCCCCTAAGCCACCCTTACAGTGCTGCATCAGTGGCGCGGGCATTCTTCGACGACATTGTACGACTACACGGCTTTCCCTGCTCCATCGTCAGTGATCGTGATACCGTCTTCACCAGCCTCTTCTGGTCAGATTTGTTCCGGCTAGCCGGTGTCCAACTTCAGCTCAGCTCGGCCTTCCACCCGCAGTCTGACGGCCAATCTGAGGTCGTCAACAAGATCATCACTGTGTACCTTCGCTGCTTGGCTGGTGACCGACCAAAGACTTGGTTGCAGTGGCTTCCTTGGGCTGAGTATTGCTACAACACTTCCTACCAGACGGCCCTCAAATGCTCGCCCTTCAGAGTGGTCTATGGCAGGGACCCTCCGGCTCTTGTTGGTTACCAACCGGGCGTATCTAGAGTAGCAGCAGTGGATAAACAGCTAAAGAATAGAGATGAATTCTTAGCTGAAATCAAGAACAGGTTGGTACAAGCACAAGTCACCATGAAAAGCTATGAAGATAAGTTCCGCCGAGAGGTGGAATTTCAGATCGGTGATTGGGTTTGGCTGCGGCTTCATCAGAGGACAGCTGTGGGAGTAATGACGACGCCTTCTTCAAAGATTGGACCAAAATATTTTGGACCATATCAGATCATTCAACGCATTGGGACTGTATCATATAAACTCCAGTTGCCTCCTCAAGCAAGGATACATGATGTCTTCCATGTGTCCCTGTTAAAGAAATTTGAAGGTCCTACTCCCATACAGGTGGTGCCTTTACCACCACTTCTGCATGGACGTGTTGTACCTACGCCTGAAAAAGTACAAAGGGCGCGTTTGAACAGAGGTGTCTGGGAGCTACTCGTCAAATGGGCAGGACATTCTGAAGCTGATTCATCATGGGAGCAACTAGAAGATTTCAGGATGAAGCACCCCTCCTTTAAGCTCGAGGACGAGCTCTTTGTCGGGAAGGGGGGAAATGTTGTGGATGCATTTGTGGGCCGCCAATATAGTCGGCGTGGGGCCCACAAAGCCCACAACTAGGCCGGCCAGGCCCTGCAGCCGCACCAGGAAAATATTTAGAAGAATTAATTAGATAATGTTTAGGAATAAAAGGGAGTTATAGATTGAATCAGTTTAGATAGAAAGAAATAGACTAAAAAAGGGAAGAAAAGAATCCTAGTCAGTTTGGGGGATTATCCCCAAACAGACTAGGAGTAGGCTGCGGCCAAAGGGGGGGTCCTGTCCCCCCTTTATAAGCAGCCCCCCCTCCCTCATGTTTTGAGCATCCAGGAAAAAATAAGAATCCCCGTTGAGGGCTGTTCTTCTCCTTGGGTCACGGTGGCTTCGAACCCTAACCCTAGCCGCCGTGACCAGCTACTTTGTCCCCCACGTTACGTACTGCGCAGCTGCCCCCACGCCTCCTCGCTGCTGGTTTCTCCCCTGCGCAGCCCTAAGCGCAGCCAAGGGGTCTCCCACCTCCCTGTTTCTCAGCAGTATGATCGAGGGAATAACAGCTGATAACCTAGCTCATCATCATCACTTGTACTAGTAGTGGCAATTACCAGCTGATGAGGAAGTTCCTTGTCCGATTTTTATGTCGCGCTGCCCTGTCCTGTCCGAGAAGTTTACTTATCCTGTGATGGAATGGAATAGTCAGTGTATCACGGGACCATTGATCGTGTTATATAGTTCAAGCCCTACTGTACTGTAATGGGTGCGCTGGACCACCGTGCAATTTGAATACCTAAACTTTGATAGTACATGGACAGGTTTCATTCCTCGAGCTGGACACCCGGAGCCAGGACACACAGAAAGACCTGAAAATGGGAGCCTACGATGACAGCATACGGACATTCCCATGGGAGATGTCGAGTCCCGACTATGGAAAATGGGGGCAACATGTCAAAGTCATGATCCAACGACTCCAATTTGCACATGAAAATACTCCCTCTCTTATTAAATTGATGTCATTAGGTCGATAAATTTAGTTTAAAAATAAACTAAAACTATTTTCTAACAACAACAAAAGAATTGAGAGAATATCTGCAATGATATGCATCATAAATTGGCAAACCGTTATATCAGTCAGCGCAAGTTTAGGCGTCCGCTTACAATAGATCATAACACAAGATGCAGAAGGAATACAACTGACATGTCTCAGGTATCCAGCTGCAGCAGCAGCAGCAGCAGACAATTTTTTTTTCTTTAACTGGAGCCTATACCCACATCTTCTTTGTAGCTTCCATCCGCTCAAGCAACCCCTGGATCTCGGTCTGCATCCGCAGCTTCATCTTGTGGTAGTCATAGTGCGAATTCTCGAGCGTCTTGAGCTCCTCCATCTTCTTCCTCCTCTTGTCCTCAGTTTCCTGGGAGCACAGTTTCGCAAGCTTCGTGGCGAACTCCTCCTCCAGCTTCTGAGTCTTGGCAAGCACAATCTGGCGATAGCTCTCTACCTCCTTCCTGGCATCATCAGCCAGTTTCTGGAAGAGTTTTGCCTCAGCGTTCTTGCACTTCACGATGGTCTCAAGGCTAGAGGAGCCATCATCCTTCGAGGTTGAGCTGAAGTGGGGCTCGATAGAGAGTGGTTTTGGGCTGGCCTTAAGCGCATCTAGCCGTGTATCAAGAATGGATGTGCTGGGCTTGTAGTTGAACGAGGGTTTTGGTTGAGTGATGGTTGGGGATTGGAGATGAAGCATATCTGCTGATTTACTTGTCTGAGCTGCCAATATACCTTTTGACTTGCTACCGGTGACAGAGTTGTTTGTAACTCCATCTGTGAAAATTCGAAGTTAGCTGGAGCTGCTATTGCACTTGCCAAAGATTATAAAGTGACTATCACAAGTCCAGTATTCATAATAAAAAATGGCATCAGATTTCTGATACATCATAAGTTTAGAATACTTAATATGACCTTAACACAGGGGCACCTAGGAGGATCTAGTATCAACAATAATATACGACATTGTTGCTGTAACCAAAAAATGAGCACAGCACTTAAAGCAGGTGCATGAATAAGGGAAGTGCCCATGTGTCTTAGAGGATTCTACATTCTACAATGTGCTTAGACCTCAGAAGGTGATGGAATTGGTACTTCAAAATACATGTAGATCCAAGGGCCTCAAGAAGTCAAATACTCATGGTCTAATTCATCCATACGATGTTCAACTAAATTATATATAAAAAAGATACCATTGACCAAAAGAAATTAATGGTACAGGAGTATAAATGGAGTTGTGACCATGACAAACGGATAAAAGTCCCATCGTATGATCGGAAACCTCCATAGCAACAGTACCATAAGAAGGATAAATAACGGGACATAGATGACATGACTGATGGACAATGCATGCAGGAAAGATATATAAACTGTGGTAGTAATCCTAACACAAATGCCAAATAGACTGGCATGGGATCGACTAATATAATTAATAAAGAACCCTATGCATAGAAGTTCTAAAAAGTGCAGGATGTTCCTACTTCCGACCCTACATGATTTTGCCAGTATAAAAGACAAAGCAAGAAGAATGCATTTAGAACACTCATGTATGAATACGGCACATTCAAATGCAAAGGAGTAAAGTAATCTCACATTTGAAGAATTGTAGCATGCTGCTTGTCGCATCTGAAGGGGAAATTATTTTCTTTGCAAGCTTGTTGAGGACCTCTTCAGCCTTGGCATGGAGCCCTTTCCCCTCAAAATCCTCACAAGCGACAAAGATCTTACGCACGTAGTCCAGCTCTTTCATGAGTGTCTCAGCACTCCAGTTCTTTGCACAACAATTGAATACCTCCTTAACAAATCCAAACATATCGCAAGCATGGTTGCAGCCGACACACTGGAACTGCATCCCAGTTCTGCCCATCGCCCCTTTCAGGGTCGGCCCTGGCTTGATCAGGTTCCTTTCCAGGGCACATGCAACATGGCACCAATGGCCACAGACATCACACCCGACCCAGCTGCAGGTATTTGCGGCACAATCAAACTTGTGGCACACCGGGCACGTACAGGCACTGCAGAACCCTTTATTGGTGGAACAGATCTTGCATTCACAGTCATCCACAGGGAGCACACTCTTGCAGTTCATGTTGTGGCACCGCGTCATGAGGAACATCTCCACAAGTTCGCTGCTTGATACTCGGCCCTTACCAGTGACGAACACAACCATACCAGTCTTGATGGCCATCAGAATCTCCAGCTGAGTCTTGTTTGCCCGGGCGAGTACCTCGGCAGTCAGGTCTGACCGCCCCTCCAGCTTGCGCTGCAGGCTGGCGAGCTCGTCCCTCTTGTCCGGAGCATCGGTCATGCTCCGCACGGCCTCCCGCAGCACTTCTAATGTTTCACTTGGTAAATCCTGCAGCACCTGCGCCATGGCAGGCACAGAGTCGGAAATGATCTCCCCCAGGATTCTATCAGGCCACGACGAGTGCACGCGGCTGCCGCCGAAGCTACCACCAACGCTGGGCACCGGTGAAACCATCCTCGCCGGTAGATCGGTAGGGAATAAGGAGGAGGTGCCCTCCTTGATCGGCGCCGTGGCGAAGGCGACGCTGCCGTCTCCCATGGGACGGAAATTAAACCGGCTGTGGACGGAGCCGTTGGTTCCCTCCCCGGCGGCGTAGATGTCGGTGGAGTTGTGCGTGAGGGAGCAGCTCGGGTTGTGCGAGAACACGGAGCAGGAGTAGGACACGTCGTCGGAGATGATGCTCCGGGTGCGCCCCGTGGCGGCGCTGTAGGTCCGCCTGGGGTGCGGCGCGGCGGCCAGCGGAGCGGCCGGGAGGAGGGACGCGATCCGCGACGGCGGCTGGGACTGGGAGGACGTCCCCGCGGGGGGCGAGAGCGAGAGCTGGAGCGAGTCGAGGCGGGGCTTCTTCCCCCCGACCACGGACGAGTCATCGCCGGGCGGATCCCCGCGCTTGGGCGCGGACAGGTGGAGGAAGTCCCGCTCGACGCAGAGCTTTGAGGCGTCGCTGTCGGCCGCTGCCGCGGCCGAGGGGCTGGGCGGCGACGAAGGCCCCGCCGCCGCGGCGGCGGGGGGCGGCTTGTCGCGAAGGTAGCTGCTGAGCGTGAGCTCCCGGTTGGGGAAGGGCGGGTCGGGGGCGCCGGGGTCCTTGGATGCGTCGGAGTTGGCAGACATCGCCGCGGGATCCGGGTCGGAACCCGCCGGATTTCGGTGGATTCCGAGGCCGGCGGGCGGGCGAGGGGAGAGGAGAGAATGAGAGAGAGGGAGACAGAGAGAGAGAGAAAGAGAAGGGGGGAGCGGAGCGGCTGGCGGCTCAGTTGACTTCGGGACGCCTGACGACTGACGAGGACGTGTTTCGCTCCGGAGCGTGTTTATTGAGCGGAGGCCGGCGTCGGCTGTTTTGCCCGCTGGTGCACGCCGCGCGTCTTCCCGTAGAATTCACAGCACAAAAAGTTTTAGAAGTAACCCGTGACCCGAGCGAGCCGCGACCGCGCGCGAAAGCAAGAATCGGTCGGTGCACGGGACGGACGAGTCGGTGCATGTGATTTCGGACGCGTGTTGCCGGTCTGAGTGGACTGCCGACGCGCGCGGCACCAATCACCGGAGAGCAGAAGCCTTGATGGCGACGCCGATCATCCGCAGGCGATCCAAGCACTCACGGTCACGGACCAGTCGCAGCGCCGGGAGATCCGAGAAACCGCTCGCGGGACTGGGGTTCGGGTCGGGCGCTTGCGAGGCGAGGAAGTTCCATTCCAACCAGCGTTCAAGGCCGGGCGACCGCGTCGTCACGGCACGCGCTTGCGTTCCGTCGCCTCATGGTCGACGCCACGAGCCAAAGCCTGTTGCGGTCAGGAACAGGCTCCGCGGCCATCCATCCATCGGTGATCGGTTGACACGGTGCCTGCTGGCGTGTACATATGCCATCGTCGCTCGTCGGAGCTTGCCGACGCTGACGCCAAAAGAAAAAAAGAATTGCAGCAACCTCCCTTCCCGGTACATGCTGCTTGCAGCAAGAGGCACCTGAACGTTGAAGGAAGGAGCGTGTCATGTGTCCCTCCTTCCCTTTTTCTTCTCCATTTGTACGAGTATTAGTCAATGGAAAGTGAGTACGGTGCCTTAGATAACGGCAACCGAAAGCGAACAATACCTGATCGGCGAGCTACACGAAAGGGGAAGACTGCCATGAGCCCATGATCGAGCAAAGCCGCAGCAGCAGACAAGCATGGCTCCACCTAAACCACCCAACAAAAGGCCGAGGACGCGGGAGCGCGAATGAAAGAGAGACAGGAAAGAGGTGCGGATCCTGAGGTTTTCCTGGTCGTCTGCCCGTTCCCGTGTCTCACTCCCAATAAAAATAGCTGTTCATCTAATCCATTGTCATGCTCCTCATCCAGCTCGATTCGCACAGACATTCTCTTCCCCGGGACACGAAAAGCAGGCCTCCTTTCCAGTCACCTTACGTAGAGACAGACAGACCGCGCGGAGAACAGGGAGCGCAGCTCGACTCGAAGCAGAGGGAGCGGTGGCGTGGAGGGCATCCTTCTCGTGCTTCGTGGCCGTCTTCTTGATGGCGGCGTCCGCATCGTGCCTCTCCGTGCCCGCCGGCGGGCGAGCAGCTCCTCCGCCAGGCGCAGCCGCCGCGGCGGCGCTCTCCCTCGGGGAGGGCTACACTACACGCAGCTGTTCGGCGAGTCCAACCTCGCGCTCCACGGCGACGGCAAGCGGGTGCTCATCTCCCTCGGTGAGAGGACAGGTCTCAGCCTCTCCTCTCTTCTCGCCTGGCCCATGCCGCGCCATGCGCCTTGTTCTCACCTCATTGCTCTGTTCCATTGGTCGCAGGCGCCGGGGTTCGCGTCCCCGGCGCGTGCCTACACGGGTTCTTTTTGCTATTACAGTCATCCATATATACTCCATAGTACAAAGACTTCAGCTAACTGTTCTTGCTTGTTGCTTGTTGCTTGCTGCACCGCCTGTTCGCACCCTGCAGATTCTACATCGACGAGACGCTGATCAGGGAGGTGGTGAAGATGGAATCCATGGGCGCGCAGTTCCCGTCCAAGCTGGGCCACCTCCGGGAGCCCGCTACAAGTCCATGGGCGTGCGCTTGGCCTTGGCGGCGCCGACGCGATGAGGCGTCACGCGCGAGGTACATGACGTGATGAGCTACTGCGACGACCGCCTCAGGTATCCCACGCCCCTGGCCGAGTGCCGCGTCGGCGTTCCTCCCGTCCGGCAACGCAAGGGCGTCGTTCCGCAGACGCGGAGTCAGACGACACCGGCCGCGCAGCGGCGCGGACTCCACCCTCTGATCGCCGCCGCTTGTGTGCCGTGTCAGCTGTGACATGATTATGTTTCGAAGTTTCAGCCGTTCCTTCACTGGTACGTCATACCTGCAATTTGTGCATCGGTTCAGCACCGGATTCTTCACTCACGGAGCCGTAAGCACGTCATTAACCCGAACGACGACCTAAGTTACGATTCAGGGATCGCAGAGTGGCTCCTAATGTCGATCATTCAAAGTCAAACAAGCACATATCACCAGTCCGTTGAGGCATAGGTGGCCTGATAAAGATTCACAATCTGGTAAAGTTTGCACTAACCGGGTCCTCTTCCATCCATATTTCATTGAAGATACTTCGCAAGGTTACACGAGCATACGACTACAATTTCAATATGCAAGGTTTGCTTCCTCCTCCATTCCTGATGCATTAGGTTAATATGGCTTAACATAGAAGGCACATTAGGAATGGTATTCCTGCCCAGCCCAACGAACACGCTACGTGAGATTAAGATCTCGTCATGACAGTAGACCATCACTAAAGGCAGCGTGATAAAACGAGTTTTGCAACAGCATCTACAAAATTTAAGATAGCGTTGATTTTAGGAACTTTGACATCAAGGCTTCTTGTCAAGGATAAGAATGTCGCCACTGAGAAACCCCAGTAAAGCTCAGCGTGCTCCCGCAGTATCATGGTCCAAAAAATTGAAGTATCCTCTGTCTCTTCTTTTGGTGTTGTCTACCCTTCTACCTAGAGGCATTTGACTGGACCTTGCTGTTCCCAGCATTCTTCATACCACCATTCTGCTACTCCTTACCTACATCTGGCTCTGGATTCACAACGCTGCCACCACCATTTGAGGTCCCATTGCATTCTGGTTCCTCAGTTGTATCAAATCTTTTTGTCATCGAGCTCTTGGGAGAAAGATTGCCATTGGCCATCTCAATGCCGGTGCTCTTGTTATGCAGGTAAGCAGCTGAACCTTGTGGAGAGAGTGGTTCAGCTTGAGCTTGAGATACTGGTATCATCTGATGAGGCAGCCGGTGGTGGTTCGCTCCTGGAGGAAGGAAGACCCCTGTACCTGGCCCAGGGAATCGAGGTGGAGCGGGCCTTGGAGTAGCTTCTGGCATCCAAGCTGATGTTGTGTTTGGCGATGGAACAGCTGGCAGAAAAGGTATGGCTGTAGGAGCAGGTGCTACAAATAGTGGTTGCATTCCGTCAGTTGGAGGGGCATGATGAGGTCCAACAACTGGTGCAGGAAGTAAACTGCTGGCAGGAGCATATACAAAGGATTTAGGACTCGCGGGATGAAGCGAAATGTTACCCGGTCTTGATGATGAACCCCAGGACATCGGAGGAGGTGTTAATGGAGGAGTAAAGCGAGAAGCATTTTCAGCTGGGATATTCTTTCTTCCAACGGATTTCCCAAAATGTAGAAGGATTCGCTGTTTACGAGTACCAGGAATAGCTCGCTTCGCGAAATCAGCACTTTTCCCTTGCAAGAGTAGAAGAGACCTGCAGTTGTGAGGAAAAGGAAGAAATTCAGAACATACAGTAAACAAGTACTCCCTCCGTTTCGAATTATTTGACACTGGTTAGTTCAATTCAAAATTGAACTAACCAGCATCAAATATTTCAAAACAGAGGGAGTATTATATATTGTCATCTGATGTGACCATTCAGCTACAGTCGATGTGCCAAAGCAAAATAAATTAAAAACATGAGATGCACGACCAAAAACTAACAGGAACTATGGTACCTTGCTTATTATATAATAATGTTTGCTTACAGAATACCAATTCGATTTGGGCACCTATATCTTTTATCTTCTCTTCCCATTTGATCAATTGAAAGAAAATGGAAATCATTCATGGCACATCACAGATTTGTCTTCCATTAAAATGTGTCATAGTTTCTGAGTCCAATCCTAAGTACTAACCAGCCAAATGGTGTGCTTCCCTAACCAGAAACCCATAAATACAGTATTTACAAGACAGCAAAGATTGAGCTATCAAGCAGTCTAAGTCAGCAGTTCGGATGTTATAGAAGCATCGTGTAACAGGAAACAGAGATTACAAGGAAAAGGTTACCCAGTTGTCAGTGAGAGCTTAAGTGGACCTCTATGATCACCTCGTTCTCCATAAATAACTCGGCCGAGTACCATATCACAATCTGTCAGGCAGAGCGTACAAAGAGGTCTACCATACCAAGAAGGAGACTGGTGAGGATGAGAATAATCTCCCTGAAAAAAAACAGAGCGTCATTGAACCATATGGTCCATTTTCAGATAGAAGAATTACAAGAGTAAATTACCTCATTGAAGAAGTCAACAACACAAAAATCAGGTTTGAAAGGTATAATTTCCTTCTGAATCAAACGATCAAACATATCATGCAGCAATCCAGGAACCGCTTCCACCCTTGTCTCTGAACTCAAATTTACAGGTACAAAAATTTCCATCAGAATATGAGATTACCCATTGGTATGGCAGTACAAGATCAATCTACCTATTTGATTTTCAATGTCTGGAGGGCCATCAATAACAGGAACACCCAGCTGCACAACTTCCCTTCCATGACCCTTTGCTGGTCTTTTACCAACTATAACTGTCTGCCCAGCTGTTTTATCAAGCAAAATAACAGTAAAATGTAACGATAGCCAAGAGAAGCATCAAAGAGTTGAGATATTTTCTATAATACTAATGCTGAAAACCAACAAGACATAACGGCTAATTGGACCACTGTAATCCAAAATTTTCCAAGGTGGCAACTCAACAACAGTTACACAGATATACTCAACTCATATGCATGCTATATGTAGATTCGGAATGGAGATTAAGAAAGTGAAACAGTAGAGAGAGAGATTTCACAACAGATGTCATAAGCATGACTATAAGGCATAAGCATACAGGCAAATAACTCATGCAGAAATGGTAGCCAAAATGAATAAGCAAATACTATGAAAGATTTACCTTCAAGGCCTCCTCGTCGGAAAGAAGTTCTCATTTCATCAATCAAAGCAATAATCTTATCTGCCTCGACCACGCTTACCAACCCTTCATAAACCTTAAGCCCCTCAACAGAATTAACCTATTGTTACAATAACAAAATATAACATGTGGTCAGTATAAAATAATGCAGCTAAATACATTTCGAGATCTCAAGATGACTTGTAATACAAAACCGAAAATGTCATTTGTTGGATTGACATACCGTCTTGCCATCAATGATTTCATTAGTTGAATGTTCTATTGGGGAACTTGAAACCACTTTAGGGCTTCCTTCAGACACTAATTGAAGCAAGGCATTTTTTTCTCCTGCAGAATGTATAATACAAGGGCACGGATTAGAAACATAAGTATTTGTTCGATCCACTAAAGAGTCAAATTTATTTAAATTTCACAGGAAATGATGAATTGAGGGAGCATTAGAAAAAAGGGAAACAGTTAAAATGTTCAAACAGTCAGTCATTTGTTGCACATCTGCCGCTCAATTAATCTACTGCCACCTGAAAATTGGGGATTTAATTCTAGAAATGGGTAAATGAATTATCACAATCCAGAAGCAGCCATAAGTCAATTGTCCATATAAGATGGACACAAATATTTGATCTAAACAGTATTGTTAGCAATGGAAGGGGGGCCTTGGCGCAGCGGTAAAGCTGTTGCCTTGTGACCATGAGGTCACGGGTTCGAGTCCTGGAAACAGCCTCTTGCAGAAATGCAGGGAAAGGCTGCGTACAAAAGACCCAAATGGGTCGGACCCTTCCCCGGACCCTGCGCAAGCGGGAGCTACATGCACCGGGCTGCCCTTTCTTTTTAGTATTGTTAGCAATGCCAAATCATATTCATATTAATGTTGTTTGGTTAATTAATTATTCACATCTATACAGTGTTTTCATGGCAACACCTAGGCGTCCAGGTGGCTCAGCATGGACGCCAGGGCCGGTCACCGCGCCTGGATTGCCCCAGGATGGCGCCGCCACCTATTCTAGATCTTCCAGGACACTATCACAACCTCCTCCGTCCCAGGCTGCCGCCACCGCTGTCTGATGGGAGCTCACCCCGCGTGCCCATCCCCGGCCACTGTCCCCATGCCCGCCCTGCCGCTCGGGCGTGCCTATCCATACGGGGACCACAGCTAGGAGGCTATGACAAATCGGGACTTGAGGTGGCGGCGAATCAGGACGGGCGGCAGCTGCGATGGCGAATCGGGATGGGGGATCAAAAAGTGGATTGGAAGAGAGTGAGGTTAGTAAGAGGGAGTTGGGAGGAAGAAGAGAGTTGGCCAGAGAGTGTAGATTGGCCAAGAAATAGTAAATAGTAAAAATAAAATAGGAAATAGGAATAGAAAATAGTAAGCCTAGAATAGGATATAGGAAATAATAAGCCTGAAATAAGAACTAGGAAATATAAAATGTCGTCACATGAAATAGGAAATAGGAACCACCGTTTAGTGCTGGCTGGCTGCTAATTTGGTAGGCACCTAATTGTCACCTAGGCGTCCATGCACCCGGTTGGCACCTAGGTACATCGGGTCACCATGAAAACCTTGCATTTATATACAACTGTAACTGAAGAGGCTTAAAACCGTCGAGACCAACGGAGAATTAATCAACACATAAGTTCACACGAACCACAAATAAACGTTATTTTGTGGTGTAATTTCAGTCGTTGCACCATAGTACCGACTTGTGCTTGCTAAATTCAGATGGCAAAAGGACCAGGTTACAGCTTTAATTATTCCGAGCAACTTCTTTTTTGTTGCGAAAGCTAGACACAATTTTAGCTATCTATACTTATCGTATTATGTTAATATGTTATGAATGAACATTAAATAGTGTTATCTGGACTAAATTGTCCATAGTTATACATAGCAGACCAGGCATCGTATTAGCTCGACAGTAATAACCAATATTGATTTAACAATAACAAACAGAAACTTGCATTGTGGTCTGTGGATGATAGAAAAGGGCCCTATGTTTATAGTCAGAAAGAGTAATACGGGTCTCATTTTTCAACAAGCAAAACCTTCCACTGAACAAGTGAAGATTATGGCTGCAAAAGCTAGTATTAAACAAAATGAAAATTCAAAAGAGTGTGTGCATGTGTGAGTTCACTATTATGTACCATCCGTAACAGGAGAGTTCAACTGCAAGCTTTTAGCATCGACCGTATTATCCACTTCTTTCAGTCCCTTCTTTTCCTTGTCGTGAACTTCACGTCCTAGAAAGATTGAAGAACACATGAGATACTTAGTTGTAAACCCCATGATTTGCCACCTTTGTACAAGTTACATTACATGACATCAGGTTACAATAACATTAAATGAGCAAGGTAAATGACAAATTCAACAGCAGGGGTAAAATAAAGTTCCAACAGAGCTGTCATGGTTTATGCTGAAATAGAACGATATGAACATGTCCTTCCTCCAATATAAATGCTCAGGTGCAAGATGCAAAAACACAAGATTTAGGTTTCAGTTATTACACAATTACATAAGTCGCAACTGTAAGCAGATAAAAAACTTGGAACTGGCTCAACTATGAAACAGGCAGATTAGGATGCTCCCATATGAAGCAATTCTAATTTCTAAAGGGCTTTCACATGGCTATGCATGCCTCCAAACTCCAAAAGCTATTTTTTGGACATCATTATATGTATCTTTAGGTGTCATTAGGAAAACAACAAAAAATGAACTAAAATTGTTGTAATTAGGACAACAAATTCTAAACTCCCTCCATTCTCAATTTGTTGTCGGTAGGAAAACAACAACAATGAACTAAATTGTTGTTCTATTGACAACAATTTTAAAACAGATGAAGTACACAGGACCAAACGCGAAAAGATTTTTCAGGAGAAAGAAGAAACAAACTTAATTAGGCACATTAACAGCATCACGGAGATCAGCATTTTAGCAACGAGTGCATCAATAAATTGTAAAGAGAATGCATATGTCTCGTTTCAATTTCTAGAAGACACGACAATCCAAATTAGCAGAAAGTCAAGACCACAAATGCATTCCGTGGATCAGACCGTTTTGGGGGACTCAACCGAATAAATGATCCACAATACTAGAGCAGACACGGCATTGCCACATAGTCGGAGTAACAAACAAAAGGATAGAAAAACACGCAATGATACAAAGATCTCATCGCACCATATCCAGCCGCCGTAACCGAGCCCCCGCCGCGCGTGGGATCAGCGCGATGGTAGCCGCCATGGCGATGATGTGAGTGATGGGACGGCGAGAACGCTGGCCGCCGGGGAGGAGGCAGAGGCGGCGGGGACGGCGACGCGGCAGCCCCGGGCGCCTGCACCGGTGCGACGCGGCGGCGCCACCCGGCCTGCTGTAGCGCGATGGCGACTTCGGCGACGGGGAAGAACTGCTGCATGTGGATCACGGGGGCCCAGTGGTGGCGGCGCTGCTGCACGGCGGCGGCGACGATGTCGTACTCGCCCGGGTCGCCGACGGCGCGGAGGTGGACGAGGAGGAGGTCGATGATGGCGTTGGCGGCCGCGAACTCGCCGCGCAGCCAGGAGATGAAGCCGTCGCGCTCGTCCATGAGCCAGCCCGCGGGCTCGGCCGCGGCGGCGGCGGCGGAGGGGATGACGGCGGCGGAGGCCATCGTCACCGTGGGCCCGCGCTCATAGAGAGGCGCGACCCAGCCAGCAACGCGCAGGGAGATCTAGGGTTTTGCTGTATATTTCTTTCTGCCCAAAGTTGTTTTTGTCTCTGGTGGTGGCGCTGGCCTGCTGGAGTGGAGCAGAGGGGAAAGAGAGAGAGGCTAGTGGTACATGCAACAGAGCCGCCGACGAGAGCGAGATGTGAAAGCGGAGGAGAGGCGGATCTGGGCGGGGGGACGATTCGCGAAACTGGAGGCGAGCGGGAGAACGACGCGGGGTCACGCCAGAAACCTAACGAATACGTGTAGCTCAGTAGCTGCTACTCTGACTCGTGGGTCCCGAACTCAATTGTCAGCGTGGACGGTTGTCAGTGGCTGGTAGGAGGTTGCGGCTCGAACCGTGGGGTTTTGCTTTGAGATCGAAATGTGACACCTGATGCTGAGTTTCTAGCTGACGCTGGACTTAGGCCCTGTTTGGCATAGCTGAAACTTGTTAAGAAGCTAGCTTATTTCTGGCTGCTGTTAGAAGCAGCTGTCTAAAGAAGCAGCTGGCTAGAAAAGCTATGTGTTTGGCAGTCTGCGTTTTTAATGTGCTTGTTTGTTGTTTCAAAGTGTAAATTGTCTGAATTGCCCATGGTATATTTCTGACTTGTATATAAAGTCACATTGGGTTCATTTCTTTATTGTATTATATTTGCCACGGAATTAGAACTATTTGACATTTATATTATAAAATATAGTTTGATCAAAAGAATAAAATACGAGAATTATTACACCATAGAGACAAACTTTAATATCAAAGGTCTATTCTATAAACTCATCACTACCCTTCCACTAATCCTGCTGCAATAGCATCACGTAGGTCTCCCATATCTCGGTCATCTGTAGCATCAGTAAGGTTAGGTCCGATATCACCATCAATATATGTCTCGTCTGATATGGCAGTATCAAAATCCACATCTATGAAATTACTATCTCTAATAAAATTATGTAATGCCATGGAAGAAATTATGATCTTCTTTTGCTTTTCGATCGGGTAGCTTGGCACATTAAGGAGAATGCGCCATTTCATTTTTAGAACACCAAATGAACGTTCAATAACATTTCGAAGAGATGAATGAGCATGGTTAAACACCTCCTTCAATCCAACTGGTTGACTGCCACTTTGAAATTCTGGAACATGATATCTTTGACCTTTATAGGGTGCTAGATAGCCCTTTCGATTTGGGTAACCTGAATCAACTAGGTAGTACTTCCCTACAAAAAAAAATTTGATAAGTTACTATGAGCTAGTAATTGTATAATAATTTCAAAGTTAATAAAACACCTTCAGGGGGATGTGGAAATATGTCCTTATACTTGACCAAAGTATCCCTCCATATACGTGTGTCATGAGCTGATCCAGGCCATCCGGCCACCACAAATATGAACCTCATATCAAAGTCACATACAGCCATAACATTTTGACTACAATATCCATGTCTATTAATATGCACTGCTTGCTCTGCTGATGGCACTGTCACTTGAATATGTGTGCCATCTATTGCACCAATACAATTTCTGAAATGTGGCCAAGACCTATGTTCTCTAATCTTTGAGTGCACAATAGCAAAGGTAGGATCTTTGGGCTTGATGTTGTGAGCAGCCAATTTTGTTACACATTCTAAAACTTCAGTAAACTTCCGACTAATAGTTTCTATAGAATGCGTAAAAATATGTTTTGCCTGACGAATTGACTGAGCTGTACCGCACATCCACAAAAACATGCCAAGTGCTTCTATTGAGTGCATCTCATGTGACGATGTTAAGCCGTAATCAGTAACCAACACTTCATGTAAACTATAAAATACTGACCTTCTCATTCTGAACATATCATAACAATTATCATAATGTGTAAGATGTCTTTGAACCCATTGAAAACCTGTCTCAATTGGTACTTTCCTTGCTCTTTTTACACATGTGTTACCGTAATCAAGCATTGCATAAGTTGCAATCCCGGCAACCATCATCAACAAATCATCATCTTCATTGGATACCATATTATCAACATCACTTGAGTCACTCGAATCACTTGAATCACTTGACATCTGTTACCAACAAAACATATATAAATAATAAAGGTACGAAATAGAAGTATGTGAAGCACACAAGGTTGAACACACATAAACAATGGACATTCAAAATACTAAAAAATAGATGTATGTAAAACACACGAAGTTGTCAACATAGAGGTTCATAAAACATAAAAATAAATGTACATAAGCAACAACTCCTATCTAGTGCTTCTTCCTCGCCTCCCATGCCCTCCTAAGCCATATTAGTTTCCCTTCTGGCTTTGTCAAAGTAGAAAACACATCCCTGTACTCCTTTTTCATAAAAAGTTGTGTGGCATAAAAATGTTCTTCACTTCCTTCTTCTGCCCCAGCCTGAATAACAGATTGTAACATTTCAGTTATCTCTTGCCGTGCTGCATCATGAGGCGAAGATGATGCCGAAGACTTGTTTGAGCTAGCTCTTTCCACAAAGGAATCCACAAGTCGCTTGAATTGCACGTCTCTAAAATTTTTCTTCGATTTCTTTGCAGGAGATTTCTGAGCAACTCTTTTTCTAGGTTGCTTATCCATGAGAGGTGCAACAGTTGAAGGAACCTCCTCAACATCATCAGTATCATCATCAACATTAACAACTCCCTCAGCTGCACCTGGAACCGTGGCGGAGGCATTTGTACAGGTTGCACCACTGAACATGATTTCTAAATCTTCTTCATTTTCTAAAGGGGAAAGTCTAAACTTTTTGCATCCCGGCATAGCCTAAAAATAAAAAGCACAATTAGCCCACTATTTATATAGTAGAAGATGTCATAAAACAAAATGTACTACATGGTTTCATACCACAATTTTTTCTTCCCACCATTCATTACTAGCTGCAATTGAACCGGTCTTCGGATCTCTTCCTAACCCAGAGGCATGATTAAGCAATGTCTTCCATGTGACATATTCAGCTTTCAAGGCATCCCATCGATTTTTCATTTGAGCACGTGTATAGTTTCTGCCCGTGCGTTCATTAAACTGAGCAATGAGATTGGCATAACCTTTGGCATTCAAGCAACCATGTGGCCTGTTATTAGCAAGTACTTGTTCCACACATAACTCAATAAAAATTTTAGTTGCATTTGCATCCCAATGTGCATTGGCTTTCCTGTGCTTTGAGACGTTTTCCATCTACAAACACTATTTTCATAAGCAAACTACTCAACACTAATCAACATGTTGTACTCTTAGATCGCTAATGTCAGAAGAGTGTTTCAACGTACAATTCCTAAATGAAGCATGACCATTTTTACCTTGTGAAAAACAGTTGAAAACAGTCTTCGATCTTTGCTCAAAATCTGCATATTGTTCAGATTTGAAGGTAAGAAAACAATAATAATCATAGCTGCAATTGCTTTATAGGAACCTCATGTTACTACAAAACAGGGCAACCTCATGTACAAAACAGGGCAAATTCCATATTATGCATATCATGCAGCGCTAACTCAACTAAACAAAATCAGCTTTCTGGACGTGCCCAACAGCTGCTGTCAGCCGCCCGGCGGGGGGGGGGGGGGCTTTCCTGGCCGAGGCGCCCGGCGCGGGGGGGGGGGGGGAGGGGTTTGCTGCTCTGGCCGACCCGGGCGCCGGGGGGGGGGGGGGGGGGGCTTTTCCTGGCCGAGGCGCCCGGCGCCGGGGGGGGGGGGGGGTCCTGGGCCGAGGCGCCCGGCGCCGGGGGGGGGGGGGGGGCTTTGCTGGCCGACCCGGGCGCCGGGCTTTCCTGGCCGCCCGGCGGGGGGGAGGGGGTCGGGTGCCGCCTGCCGCCGGCGGAGGGTGGGGGGGTCGTGCCGCCCGCTTCGGTCGGGTTCAGCCCCACCGGGGGGGGTTCGTGGCCGGCAGCCGCCCGGCGAGGGTCGGACCGCCGCGAGGGGAGGAGGGGGCGAGAGTCGGCGCATACCTGGCTGTAGCCATCACCGAGGCGGCGGCGCACTGCTCGGGAGAGAAAATTGTGAGGGCTGCTTTGGATCGATCTCTATTTATATCATGGCAGTTGCGGGTAAATTCCTTTAAACTTCAGGGGTATTTTCGTAACTCGGGTGCGCAGAAGCTGGGAAAAGCTGGTGGAAGGCCGCTTTTCTGTAAAGCGATTTTGTAGTTCATTTGGAGAAGCGCTTTTTTAACAAGTTGTAACAAAAGCTAGGTGTTTGGAGGCTGAAGTGCTTAAACTTGTTAAAAAGCTGACTAAAAAGCTGTCCCAAACAGGCCCTTAGGCTGGCCGCACCGGGCGCCGCTACCCGCGCCTGGCGTGCATGCGCAGCGGCCGCGCCGGTAGCGGCGCTGGTGTGGCCGCAGGATTCCTGAGAATTAGAGGGAAAGAAAGGAAAGGAAAAAGAAAAAAAAGAAAAAGGAAAGGAAAAAAAGAAGGGGAAAGGAAGAAGAGAAAGGATAAAGGAAAAAAGGGAAAAAAGGAAAGAGAGGATAAAGAAAGTGAAAAATAAATTTAGTGATTTTTATAAGTTATAATTATAATATTACTAACATAAAAATAATTATATGAAATATTTTAAAATATGAGATAGTTGTATTATTGAATATAAAATCGTTCATAGTTGATATAGATGTCTGATTTAGAGGTGAACAAGTACAGTGAATTGAACTGTAAAGACAGAAATCTTTTAAAATTGACTGTAAAAGACTAAAAATATTGTTTTAGAGGGTTGATATAGAAGTTCACGAGTACGAGCCGTAGGAGGTGCCGAACCGAGAAAGGCCGACTGATATTTTTTTAATAAACAGAAGCTTTGTTCTTTTGCTAGTATACTGACCAATAACTGTGCAGGCGAGACTATTTCGCATTGACCGATTCATTAAAGTGAAACCGAAATACGCCTGCCGTTACGGTCATACAGAGTAAAGCAGCTTTTCATTATGCCACGTTTACATCTCAAATCCTCCTCCGACGTGTGGGTCTTCACCGCCGGGCGCCGGCTTCAACCCTGTCTGCTGCTACTACGGCGCGGTGGGCGCGTCGACCGCATCCGGCGGCCGTTAGCCTCACGACCATCGTCGCTGCTCGCGCCGAGCCAGGCCGAAGCCCACCGCCGAGGCGGCGAGCCCGTGGTAGGTGTCGGGCGGCACAGCAGCAGCCTTTACGCCACCGGCCGTGTCGCGCGTGTCGAGCGACCCGCGCGCCCACATGCAGAGGCGGGGCCGCGTGTCGGCCAGCCCCCTCGCGGCGCCCGGGCGCGGAGGCGGAAGAGGTAAAAAAAAACGGGGCGATCGTTTCGGACGAGAGGGAGACGAGACTCCGTGCTGACTCGGGCAACTGGGCCGCCGCGTCGTTTTCCGCTCCTCGGTTTCCGTTGGAGCGTTCCCGGTTGGGCGCAGGCCAGGCGCTCCGCGACGGCACAGCACGGCGCCGAAAACGTTAACGAGCATGCGTCGAAGCGGGAGCCATGCCGCCTGCCCGGTCCGATGATCCGACCCCATCCCATCCCATCAGCATGCGACTCCATGCGGGCGCGGCCAAGCACAAGCATGAGCAGGTGTCACACGCGGCAAGCGCCTTTTTTTATGGCTAAGCTCTGGCGCTGGTAGATTCGTGTCCGATCCGTGAAAAAAGGAAGAGTTTGTTAGGCAGGGCGAGCGGCTGCGCGCGCGGGCGGGAAGGGGTAGTCCGGCTGGGTGCAAGTGCAATAGCCACAGGAGTAGTAGTTTCCTTTCCTCTTCTTTGTCGCCACGCCAACTGGGAAAAAAGTGGAAACTGGAACGCGTGCCGAGGTTTCTTGCGGGGCACTCCTGTCCTGTCCCCCTGGTCGTTGAAGACGCACGGGACGCGGCGGAAAACTTTTCTGTTCGTTTCAGGGCCGTGAAAACGGTCGGCCAGGGCCAATTTTCTTTGGCGGGGCTGATCAAAGTCAATCAAGTGCCCGCCATTGCTGACGTGCGACAGACGTGGAATTGGCCAGGTGGTTAGCGACGGGTTGATAAAGCCAATACATCTAACTGGTTATTAGAGAGCCTTACTACTCTCCCTTCTGAACTAATTGATATTTAGAACAAAAAATTAATTTAATTTAAACTAAATTACCTACACTAAACGTCGATTAATTCAGAGTGGAGAGAGTACTGGTCTGGTAACGTCACCTGGGCCTCTGGAAGACGGACGAGAACCGAGATGGCATTCAGAACATGTGCTTGCAGCCCCCCCCCCCCCTCCCCCCCCCCCCAGCTAGCTCCTGATCGGAACGTGTCTGTTGAGAAAAGCCCCATCCTCAGAAGCGGAACCCATTCCTTCTCCACGTTCCATTTCCCCGGCATCCAAATAGAGGAGTATATCGACTCCCAACTCTCCAAAGCACGCAAAAAATGTGGTCGAGGCGTATGAGCGCATACGGTTCCACGTGAACAAAGACTGCTATGCTGGAGCTGAAGAGGTAGAGGAGGATAATGCTTGGGCGCAAACGCGGGGGGCCATCCTTCCCGCCTTGTGCGGACGGGGACCTGATGTTTGGTTGGAATCACGCGGGCCCTTCCTCGGCTGACTGTTCGTGGGCAAATTACGGCCTGCTTCCCGCGGGGGTCTGTTGGGAGATTTTTTTAATTTAGCATGAATTTTTAATAATTTTATATTAATAGCCAGCGAAAATATTTCTTTGCCGAACTAGCCACCTAAATTTGTCCACGTGAATGAGAAATCATCCATCTAGTGAATAATTTGTCTATTTTTGACTAGAAATTATTCACCTAGTGGACGACTTGATGACGTGACATGCCACCTCGCCCAGTCGTGCGCGAGGTAGACCACTGGATTTCAGTCGTCTGTGACTCTAGTATATTTAGTTTTGGACAGTGAGATGCGAGATCAAAAAAGGTGGGGTCACAAGGCAGGAGTGAGAATGGATGACTGAGTTTCAGTCGTCTACTACTCCACTCGGTCAGAAAGGGTGGGTCAGAAGGCATGAGTGGGGATGGGCGGAGGAGAGGTTCGCTTTGCCACGCAAAAGCCCTCAGTCTAGGTCCACGCGTAGATCGAGCAAAGTTTCACACCGGAGGCCCAAATGGTTCTATTACAATTAAGGCCCGAAAGTGGCCCAGGATATCGTCGAACGCTTCTGCTCGTCCTCCTTCCTCCTCTGGGTCCCGTTTGTCGGTGTCTTCCACGCGGCTCCCGCCCGACGGCCATGGCCAGTACCTCCAGCGCGCCGCCGCCGTCCACCGCTGCCGCCGCCGCCGGGGACCACCCGCGCCACCTCCTTCGCGGTTTCCTCTCACCTGAGACCTGCAAGGTGAGTAAAACCCTCCCCTCACCTCCTCGCACCCCTCCGAAGCTGTCCCAAAAGCTCTGAACCCTTGGTTCCGTCTGACCGACCGCTGTGGCGCGCGCGCGCGTGTCAGGAGCTGGAGTTCGTGCACCGGAGCTGCGGCGCGGCCGGGTACCGCCCGTCGGTGGTGTCCACGTCGCTGCCGCACCTGGCGGCCACCGGCTGCGGGCACCTCCTCCTCCCGTTCGTGCCCATCCGCGAGCTCCTCCGCGACGCCGTCGAGTCGTTCTTCTCCTGCCAGTTCGATCTCTTCATCGAGTTCACGGGGCTCATCAGGTGCTCAAGCTCAACTTCGCGGTGCCTACATGTTATATTGTATCCTGTCTGCTCTGTTCGAGCAATTAAATAAATCCATGGAATTATTGCCTAAGCATTACAGAGTGATGAAATCGTATGCAATTTAAGTTTTCGGGTTCAGTTGCAGCTAGCTCAGGGTCTAGTTCGTTGTTACTGTCAGTGACGGAGACAGCAGGGGTATTGGGTTGCGGGCGCTGGCACCCGAATGCCTAATCAACTCCACTATCATCTCTTCATAGTTGCATGCAACCAAGATAAAAAAAACTGTATTAGGCACTGCCTATTGTTCAATCATCTCTTTGCCCCCCTTCATAAAAAATTTCTGGCTCCATCCCTTCACCATGGATGGTGTAAGGTTGGTTTCCTTGTTGTTGATCTTACCAATGATCAAGTGGACACACCCCTTTCAGCTTATAGGTCTTGGGCCATATACAGTATTGGTCTTGCAATGTTGAATGATTTTTTTAGTGCCGCGTCAATTCATTTGATTGTTATTCTGATAATTTTCTTGATGTACAATGATTATTTTGTATGGCATTGCATGACTTCCATCCTATTAAGTATATACACACCCTTAAAAGTTGAACCATCACATATGAAAACCTGTCATTTATGATGCAGTTGGTGCAAGGGAGCTTCTATCGGATGGCACAGCGATGATAATAAGCCTTATCTTAGGCAAAGGGCATTCACAGTGCGGACCTATCTTTTCTTTCTCTTTTTTTTTTCTGGAGGAAGTACAATTACAGTCCAGCATGGATCTATTCCAGTTTATATGTTGAAATTGTAGTGCCTGTAGAATGTAGATAGTTGTAGCAGAACATGCTAAAATGGTTAACGTCTCTAACCCTCTGTTATCTTAAGTTTTCTATTTGTTAGACTGCATGTATAGGGGGGGTAGGGGTATTTTAGTCTTTTGGTAATTAGGGTTGCTTAACCCTTAAGCTGTATCCCCCTATATATGTAACCCATTGACAGTCTGATTAATTGAGATACTTTTTCCTAATCTAATTTGGTATCAGATTTTTTTTTCTCTCTCCTCACCCGCCGCGCCGCGCGAGCGCCTCTCCTCTTCTTGCGCCGCCGCGCGCTCCACCCCGCGGCCGCCGCGCGCCCTCCCTCGCGGCCGCCGCGCGCCCCTCCCTCGCGTCGCCGCGAGCTCCCCCTCGCGCCCGCCGCGCCCCCTCCCCTCGCGCTGCGGCGCGAGTCCTCTCTCCCGATGGCATCTACGACCTCCTCCGCCACCGCAGCTACCGGCGCCGCCTCCGCCGCGACCTCTGGCGCCTCCACCGCGATCTCTGGCGCGGCCGCCGCGGGTACGCCTGCCCCGCTGCCTCCTCCTCTCTGTCAGATTGCGGCCACTGCTGGGGTCAGGGCCCCTGACCCCGTCGACCAGGCCGCCCTCTTCCCTGGGGCTGCCGCCACTGGGCCTGGTGCTGCTGGTCGTCCCGCCACCTCCCCTGGGGCTGCCGCCACCAGATCAGGGGCTCCCAGCCCTGCAGCTGCTCTTCGTGTCTTCTCCCCCAGGCACACTGCCGCTGGACTCCTGGGGCCTGTTTCTGGTGCGGCCGGCCCGGCAGCAGGTGGGTCCCTCGGCCTTCCCAGTGCTGCCTGGCCGCCGGGTTTCGCTGCTGGTCCTGCTGTGAGCGCCGCTGGGCATACTGTTCCTGCTGGATCCAGGGGACAGTCCTCTTCGCACGACGTCGCTACTGCCTTGGCCATCTCCCGTGAGCGGGAGCGAGTGCTCGTCCTCGCCTTGGAGCAGGAACGTGCTGCTGCGGCCTCTCTCACACGTCAGCTTGAGGAGTCTCCGCCCGCACAGTGGAGCGACACACAGGATACTCCAGGAGATGGTGCTGCCTATACTACCTACTCGGCGTCTCTCGTCGCTGCTCTACATGCCCAGGCGGCTGGCATACAGAACATCCGGACTCTTGTCCCGGTTGTTCTCAGCTCAGACTCTACATCCTTCGCTCGTTGGCGCAGCTTGCTTCTCTTGACGCTGTGACGCTTTCGACTGGAAGACCATGTGCTGCGAGATGACTGCCCACTGGACGACTCGTGGATCTGCATGGACAGTCTTGTCCTTGCATGGATCCTCGGCACACTTTCTGAGGAGCTTCAGGATATCGTCGCCCAGAAGGGTGGCGGTACGGCTCGTCAGGCCTGGCAGGTACTCGAGCTTCGCTTCCAGGGGAACCAAGCGACCCGAGCTCTCCATATCCGGGCCCGCTTTGGTTCCACTGTCCAGGGTGATCTCTCCATTACTGCATATTGTCGACAGATGAAGGGTATGGCTGACGCCCTTCGTGACCTTGAAGATCCCATCCCGGACAGTACTCTCGTTCTTCAGGTTCTTCAGGGCCTGAATGAACGCTACACCCACGTTCGCTCGTGGATTCTCCGCGAGAGGCCCTTCCCGACCTTCGAGAAGGTCTGGTCGGATCTCGAGCTTGAGGAGATCACCCAGGGCAGATCTACTGCTTCTTCCCCTGCCGCGGCTTTCTACGGCTCAGGGTCGTCTTCACGCCCTCCTCCACCTCCTGGTTCTGGGGGCCAGCCTCCTCGTCCACCTACCACACCAGGAGTCCCTGCTACCTCCGGTGGTGGTGGGAACCGTCGTCGTGGCCGACGTGGTGGCCGTGGTGGAGGGACTGGTGGAGGTGGTACGACCAGCACTGGTGCTGGTACTACTGGTGGCAGTAGCGGTGGTCGAGGTCAGGGTGGTGTGACCTGGCCCACACCCTACAACCCGTGGACAGGCCAGATCTCGATGTGGCCTGGACCGTCCCCGGGTCTCCCGGCACTTCGCCCACCACGTCCTCAACCGGCTTACGTGACTACTCCGACTTTCGGCGGGCCGGTCTACGCTGCTGGTGGACAGTGGACCCTGCCTCCTGGTGGACCAGGCTACTCTGCTGGGCCCTCTTCTCTAGCCAACTGGGCTTCGGGAAACCCAGTTGGTCGGCCCGAGTCGTCGGCACCACACTCTGACCCTGCTCAGGGCTGGGATCGCCAGTCACTTGCGTCTTCTTTCAGTACGATGAGTCTCACACCACCTAGCCCCGAGTGGGTTGTGGACTCTGGAGCTTCGTACCACACCACCCCCGACGCTGGTATACTCTCTTCTACCCACCCTTCCCACCCTTCTTTTCCTTCTTCTATCGTTGTTGGGAATGGGTCTGTCCTTCCGGTCACCTCAGTAGGTGATTCGGGTTCGTCGGGGTCTTTCCATCTTCGTGATGTTCTTGTTGCTCCGGATATCATCCAACATCTTCTTTCTGTTCGTCGATTTACCACTGACAACCATGTTTCTATCGAGTTTGATCCTCTTGGTTTGTCTGTGAAGGATCTTACTACCCGGCGTCTTCTTCTCCGATGTGAGAGCTCAGGGCCCCTGTACACGATGAGACTTCCTGCTTCCGCTTCGCCCTCGCCTTTTTGCCTGACTACAACAGCTCCGTCGACTACTTGGCATCGACGACTTGGTCACCCCGGTGCTGAAGTTATGTCGAAGCTGTTTCGTAGTTCAGTGATCTCGTGTACTAGGGATTCTCATGAGTCTTTATGCCATGCTTGTCAGTTGGGTCGCCATGTTCGGCTTCCTTTTCCACATTCTGTAACCCATGTGGAGCACCTTTTTGACCTGATTCATTGTGATCTGTGGACCTCACCTGTTCTCAGTGTTTCTAGCTACAAATATTATCTGGTGATCGTTGATGATTTTTCCCATTATTCGTGGACCTTTCCATTGCGACAGAAGTCCGATACGTTTGCTACTCTCTCTCACTTCTTCGCTTGGGTTTCCACACAGTTTGGGTGTACCATCAGGGCTGTCCAGTGCGACAACGGACGCGAGTTTGATAACTCCGCGTTTCGTCACTTCTTGCTTTCCCGTGGGGTCCAGTTGCGTATGTCTTGCCCTTACACTTCTCCCCAGAATGGCAAGGCCGAGCGTATGATTCGTACCACCAACGATGTTATGCGCTCCCTGATGTTCCAGGCTTCTATTCCTGCTTGTTACTGGCCAGAGGCCCTTCACACTGCTACCTTCCTCATTAATCGCCTTCCTACAAAGGCGATTAATGCTCCCACCCCTCACTTCGCCCTTTTTGGTAACACCCCTCTTTATGAGCACCTTCGAGTCTTCGGGTGTGCGTGCTACCCTAATCTTTCTGCTACCGCCCCTCATAAGCTCTCACCTCGTTCGACCCGATGTGTTTTTCTTGGGTACTCCCCCGATCATAAGGGGTACCGGTGTTTAGACCTCACTACTAGTCGTATCTTAGTCTCCCGACACGTCGTATTCGACGAGTCGTCCTTCCCTTTCGCTGGGTCTTCTCCTGATTCGGTCTCCGAGTTGGATTCTCTCTTTTCCACTGATCCTATGGCCGCTCCTGTCCAGCGACCGTGTTTTTTACCCTCTGCAGGTCTTCCTCTAGCTGTGCCAGACACGACCACGGTGTCTCAGACGCCACCTGTCGTGCCTCCCGCGGCTCCGGCGGCCTTGCCGCCACTGGCCGTCCCTTCGACGGTCCCGACGACGTCCGCTGTGCCACGTGCGGTCTCTACGTCTCCGACGACGTCCGCTGCGCCACGCGCGGCCCCAGCGTCTCCGACGACGTCCGCTGCGCCACGCGCGGCCCCAGTGTCTCCGACGACGTCCGCTGCGCCACGCGCGGCTCCTGCGTCTCCAACGACGTCTGCTGCGCCACGCGCGGCCCCAGCGTCTCCGACGTCCTCCGTCACGCCTCACGTGTCTCCGACGCCCCCGACGGTGTCTTCGCCGTCGTCAGCCGTACCACCTACGGCCCCCGGACCGCGGTACGCCGATCCCGTTCTCGTCTATCATCGACGAGCGCGGGTTGGTGGACCGTCCTCTTCGCGCCCTGCTGACCAGGTGTACCACCCTCCGTTGCTTCACCGGGACCCTCGTCACGTTCACCCGATGGTGACTCGACGGGCTGCCGGCGTCCTTCGACCTGTGGAGCGCTTCTCCGGGGTTGTTCTCTCGTCCTCGACCACTCCGGAGCCTGCCTCGTCCTCGTCACCCATCTCGCCTATCCCCTCTTCTGTCCGTAGCGCCCTCGCCGATCCTCATTGGCGTCGGGCTATGGAAGAAGAGTATGCAGCCCTACTTGCCAACAGGACCTGGGAGCTGGTTCCCCGTCCTGCTCGTGGCAATGTTGTCACGGGCAAGTGGGTGTTCACGCATAAGCGGAGGGCGGATGGGTCTCTAGAGAGGTACAAGGCACGGTGGGTGCTTCGCGGTTTCACGCAGCGTCCCGGCGTCGACTACGATGAGACCTTCAGCCCGGTGGTGAAGCCGGCGACAGTTCGTACCGTTCTATCGCTGGCTCTGTCGCGTTCTTGGCCTGTCCACCAGCTGGACGTCAAGAATGCCTTTCTCCATGGGACGCTGACGGAGACGGTGTACTGTAGTCAGCCGACAGGGTTTGTTGATTCAGCTTGTCCAGACATGGTCTGCCGGCTGAACAAGTCCCTGTACGGGCTGAAGCAGGCACCTCGGGCCTGGTACAGCCGGTTCGCCTCCTTCCTGGTCTCGCTCGGGTTTGTCGAGGCCAAGTCGGACACTTCGCTCTTCATCTACAGGCGTGAGGGTGACACCGTCTACCTCCTCCTGTACGTGGACGATATTGTCCTCACGGCGTCCAGCTCGGCTCTTCTTCAGCGCACGATCTCCGCCCTGCAGCGCGAGTTTGCGATGAAGGATCTTGGCCAGCTTCACCACTTCCTGGGCATTGCGGTTGAGCACCACCCGGGTGCTCTTTTCCTCCACCAGCGGCAGTACTGCCTGGATATCCTCGAACGAGCGGGCATGGCTGATTGCAAGCCATGCTCCACTCCCGTGGACACCCAGGCAAAGGTGTCTTCGGCCGATGGTGCTCCGGTAGCCGACCCCACCACTTACAGGAGTCTTGCTGGTGCACTGCAGTATCTCACCTTCACCAGGCCGGACATCTCCTATGCGGTTCAGCAGGTGTGTCTCCACATGCATGATCCGCGGGAGCCTCATCTCACGGCGGTGAAGCGGATCCTTCGGTACCTGCGTGGCACTCACGACTACGGTCTTCTTCTGCGGCGCGACTCTGCCTCCGAGTTGGTCGTCTACACCGACGCTGACTGGGCGGGCTGCCCGGATACTCGTCGGTCCACCTCCGGCTACGCCGTCTTCCTGGGCGGCAACCTCGTCTCCTGGTCCTCGAAGCGGCAGCACGTGGTGTCCCGCTCGAGTGCCGAGGCGGAATACCGCGCCGTGGCCAACGGCGTGGCCGAGTCTTCCTGGCTTCAGCAGCTGCTTCAGGAGCTCTACTCTCCCCTCGCCCGGAGTACGTTGGTCTACTGCGACAACGTCAGCGCCGTCTACCTCTCTACCAACCCGGTGCAGCATCAGCGCACGAAGCACGTAGAGATCGATCTTCACTTTGTTCGTGAGCGGGTGGCTCTCGGGGAGGTGCGAGTCCTGCACGTACCGACGTCGTCGCAGTTCACCGACATCTTCACCAAGGGACTTCCTTCGACGGTGTTCACCGAGTTCCGGTCCAGTCTCAACATCTGCCATGGCTAGATGTTGGGACTGCGGGGGGGGTGTTAGACTGCATGTATAGGGGGGGGGGTAGGGGTATTTTAGTCTTTTGGTAATTAGGGTTGCTTAACCCTTAAGCTGTATCCCCCTATATATGTAACCCATTGACAGTCTGATTAATTGAGATACTTTTTCCTAATCTAATTCTATTCTTCAGATTATTTACATGTGTTTATATACGTGTAGTGCATGCTTATATTGACACTGTGATTTCCTGGTAAAAGAAGAATTCACCCTAAGCCTTTTGCATTGTTGTAGCATTGCATTTTAAAGCTAATTGAGATATGGCAAACTTTCTAATGTAAGCTATCACATTTTGGACTTTGGTTCTTGCTAATAGCTTGCGTGGTGCCATTGCATGCAATTGTAGATAACAAAATTCCGTGTTATACAGTAGCCCAAGCAATCTTATTGTTATTAATATTATTGTTTTGAAAGGACTAATGCAATCTTATTGAAGAGTAGTAGCTTGTACTAGTTTGTGAGCCTAATCCAATACCATTCAAGGCCTCCTTTCTCTCATTTATCGAATACTTTTCTGCTTTGTAAGTATCTCTTCTAATGCATCCATGTTAATGCTTCTTGCTTAGCCAAATGAAACATTTCTGGTTCTTGCTTGAAATGACATACCATATTATGTGGTGTTTATAAATTATTGTGTCAATTTCACTCTTTGGTATAAGCTTTATCTTTAACCATTACCAGATTGTTAATTTCAAATTTTTTCTTTACATCCTGAAATGAACTGTCCTTGGCACAACACGGCTGTCATTTTGTGCCGTTTATTAAGCTGTTGAAATCCTGTCAGTTGATCTATGCGCTTTTTGAGAAATGCCCCTATGAAACTACAAATTTGTCGAGATACTTTGTGTACCCAAAGTTTGGACCTTTGTGTCACTATTGTATGATAAAAACATTTATAATCAGGAATTGTTTATGGACTTTACTTTTTCAGTTAGTTTTCAGCTATCTCATGTTTTTTGTCTTGTTCCGTATGAATCCACATGTAACTTTCATGTGCTTATTCTTGTCCTTCGAGATTCAATTATTGCATCAAATACACCATTTTCATCTATTTGCTTTTTCATAAAGGCAGTTTGCTACTTAAATGATCATGGAAAGGACTATCAGGGCGGAATTTTGCAGTTTCAGGATGGTGATCCTTCCACTATTGTTCCAGTCGCTGGTGTAAGTAAATCTACTTTTATGTTGCATTCATGTGATTTCAGACCATTTTCTTTTTGGGAGTTGGGACACACTTTTTGCTCTGAAAAAATACTGTGTGATTTCTTAAATTTATTAGAAGGGACTCTTTTTTGTTTTCAGGATGTCGTCATATACACTGCTGATAACCGTAATGTCCATTGTGTAGATGAGGTATATTTCTCATCTTTATTCTTCAAATGAAATATTTTTTTAGTTGCATATTTGCATACCCCCCATTTTTATTTTTGTCGTTAGGAAAAAACTAATAGACATTTGAACTATTTTCCTTGTCCTAAGGGCAAATGTTGGAGTGCACACCCACATACTGAGTCTTGTTATAGCATTGCCTTTATTGTGGGAAACAACATGGGTTGTATCATCATTGACATTATTTCATGAGCTCTACCAAACAGGAAACTGAACTCATGACATTTCATTTCTATAGTTATATTCCAAATTTCTACTTTTTGCCTTCTTTACTGGCATTTCTTTTCTTTATTACTTTGCGTAGAACTTCAGTCATGTTGTTATCTTATCAAGTAAATCATTGTTTTTAAGTTGCTTGTGTGCCCTTTCTTGTTTACCAACACACTCCACCAAGTATTTGCAGGTAACTGAAGGTGAAAGGCTCACCCTGACTCTCTGGTTTACCAGAGACAGTGTTTATGATGAGGATCCAAAGCTCCTTAGATTTCTCTCGCAGACAACATTGAGTTGTGAGCCAGCTGGTCAAAACTATATACCTGTGCCAGCATCTGATAACATGTATTGGTTTGCCTATGATCAGTCTGGTTTTGACATACGATGTGCTAGAGTGCATGTTCTTGGATTTAATTTTCACATAAGTAGCATTGAAGACAACACCTCTGTGTTATCAGCTGAAGATGACTCAATAGAGTTGCTTGGGAAACAACTGTTTCTCGGAAGGGGAGGTGAAGTCTTTGAGAAAATATTCTCTAACAGCTTGCATGCTCTTCAGGTAAATGGCTGTTGTCCAACTCCAAAAACCATCAAGATCATATTAATAATTTGCGTGCATATCTGGTGAGAATGGGCAAAGTGTTCAAAAATTGTCGATTTGTTAAAAATCATATGCAAACGTTCTAAACACTCATTTCCTCAAAAACGTTTTAAGCATTCTGTAAACCTCGTGAATTGTAGGTTTGTTTATGTTGTACATCCATGCAAAATTCAGGTGCAAATATACTTTTGTAAAACACTGGAATATTTCACCCGATATACTCCTGTTTTGACTCTTTTTGTACTGAAAGTTTAGAATACACTTTTTTATACTGTTATTGGACTTGAGGTAGAAAATATCATTTCTTTGTTTATCGTTTCTTCTTTACTAAATTGATAACTGTAGCTGCTCAATAGTGCCATTGCAAGCAACACGTTGAAATGTCAGATTATCATGGAGAATAATAATCTTCTTTTCGAATATTAGATCAAATGATTTTGTCTTTACATTGCAAGCAGTGTGCTTCTGGTTCTGTCAAGTGAGTTACATCCGTTGCCTGTCTCTTAAATAGGTGGTGCAATTTTACTATTGGAAAGCACCCAGCCTGGCAGTAAGGAGGGAACAAACTGCTGTTGGTTCAGAAACAGTATGCCATCCAATTATACACCTTTCAAGAGGAACAGAACTACCATTATCATGCAACCATGCCCTTGCACAAACCATATTTGGATCATATAACAATGTTGGGTTTGCCTTTGAATGGAATGATTTCGCACTAGCAGTTGCGATGTGGGAAAATTATTCAGAAGAGTTAAAGAGGAAATTATCGACATGTTTGCCATATTGGCTGTCCAGTGAAACCATTTTTGTCATTGATTCCCCTGAACTCCAGGTATGTGTTTAAGGAACAAAGCATTGATCTCTTATGGTGGATGTATTTGACATTTCAATTTGCCTTTGAGCTTTTTTCCTCGCTTTTAATTGTGAACAGTTTTGGATGTACGTATGGTAATTTGATTATATGCAGTTTCCTCATATAATATTTTTGTCTGATCTGGTATGTCTCTCTTAAGGTGGCTAACTCTTTGGACTATTTACATTTTACATAGCTTTGATTTGGCATGATAAAACTTTTTTTTTTGCCCCTAAGAATTTACAGTGTGTGGCCATCAAATTATCCTGTGTATGTTATTTCTGTGCCACAAGTAATATCGATGAGCAATTCTTTCATATGAAAAATGAGGCTGCAGCTACAATAGATGAGAACCCCATTTTCTTGCCCTGTTCGTAGTAGAACGTCCCTAATGGTCTGAGTGTTCTTGGATATAACTATCAGCTGGCAAAGCCACTATGCATCTCTTGCTCTCTTGTACAAGCACGGGAGAGTACATGGTCCTTTATTTGTGGAAATATGTAGACAATACAATAGTCTTACAGTCGAACCCTGAACAACTCTGCTAACTCATGCAGGGCCTTTTATGTTTCTTTGGCAGATGAACCACACCATACTACAATACTAGCATATTTTCTTTCTCCTGCCTCCTAGCACCATGTCACATTTAAGTTTATGCAGATTACGGAACCAATCTAATTCTTCAGTGGTTATTTGGATCTGCTTCATTCTTCAATGAGATAACTCGGGTACTGGAGGAGGTATGTTTTTCTCAAACTCCACTGGGAATACTGGTACAATATATTCCCATCAACATCATAAAAAATGAAGTCAGCTTGGTCCTGGTGTAGCTGGAGGGACATGAACCCTTGCCCGTCATAGAAGAACTTGAGCTTATCTTCATTTGGCTGGAAGAATCCTCTCCATGCTTTTGAACCACCTCCACTTGTGAAGTATTGGATTGGACTGGAACAAAAGAAGTGTTTTACAATAGAGTTAGGCCACTTCACCTGAAGTGAACATATCGTCATGCACGTCCACTTCTTCATTAACTTGAAAAATAATTTGGCATAAAATGTTTGTTAACCTGTCTTTGCTGCTAATGTGTTCCAGGCAGTGGTCATGCCCATTGATGTAAAAGTCAATGCCGTTGTCCTGGAATGACACAAAACCATCAATTAAAGTTTCTTTGTGTGTTTTGGTGGACGAGCGGGGGTGGAATATTTGGTAGCTGATATTGGGGCCACTGAGGAGTAACCTTGAGGATAGGAAGAAGCAGCTGCAGAAGTTCCACGGTGTCACCGTGGTGGCTGACAGTCCTCATGGTGTGATGGCCAACAGCAACTTTCCATTTTGCAGTTGATTTCTTCATCGCCTCATCCAAATCCTGAATTATAGGATCCAGTTAGGAAGATCGGCTTAATGTTGTGATGTAGTATGGTGTTGTTTATCAATTATGATCAATATGTTCGTTCATTCCAAAAAATGCACCTTGAGCAAACTGTCTATGTACTTTTCTCGAGGTGCTACTCCTCTCCAGTCATAGTGATGATCTTTAGGGTGTGTCCAATACTTCAGTTGGAACGGAGTAGTGTCGATAAAGAAGAAGTCCACAATTCCTGACAGGATTAAGGATGATGACAATATGTTAGAGTAAACACCTGATTTTCCTTTACGTTACATTAGAGTTTCTTTTTAAAGAAAGAATGACTGGTTCAGAGGGAAAAAATCATGTACCATACCTGCGCTGACTATGAAGGATCTCATGCAGATGAATCGGCCGTCGATCTCTCGCAATACTGGGCTTATCTGTGCTAGCGCATCACCCCTGTAGTCATGATTCCCCAGAACTGGATAGAAAACGTGACGAATGTTACTGCACATGTTAGGCGTCACACAGGAGTAACACTTTTTCCTCATCATACCAGGAGAAACGGTAACCGCGACAGGTCGTGGAAAAGCGTACCAAGGTACCACGGTTTCTGCAGGCTCTTTGCCGTGTAGACATCAGTGAAGGACTGCTCAAACGCCGGGTCATCCACGCCCGTGAGGCCGTCGTCGTAGAAGTTGTCTCCAGTGGATACGACGAAGTCGATATCGAGCTCCTCCCCGACCCTCCCCATCTGCGTGGGAAATCGGCTATTACTTTCTTTATTTTTAAATTATTATCATTAGAATAATTATTTTGATTTATTTTTAATTAAATTATTATCCTAACGACATTAAATTGAAAAACAGTGTCACGACTGTCTCTCCTCCGCGACAACTCCAGCGCCCCACCCCGCCACCATCACGCCGTCCGCTCAGGCGTCCAGAATCGAGTGCCTGAGCTTCGCTCTAGGCGAGCGAGCCCTCGATGCCAGCTGACTCGTCCGCAAACAAGCTTTCGTCACCACTCACCGCCGTTGTCCACACAACAGCTGCAGCCCCATCGCTTGATGGAGAAGCCTAGCTCCTGCGGCTTGGTTCTCAACACGCCGCTGCAATGGAGGAACCATTGAGGAACAAGACATTTTTTGTGAAAAAATCTAATACGTCATAAATTAAATAGTTTACTCTCCTTGACACCACACGGTCATGTGAGTAGTACAGAAGAAGACCGTTTATAACAAGGCCGTGCTCGACAGAAAAGAAAAAAAAAAGGAATTTATCAGACTAACCTGCTATTTTTTATCAAGAAAACAAAAAGCTTAGCCTGTCCAGTGAGGTTTCGGTTCTGTACTTCTGCTCATGTGCTGCGTCAACCTCTATTTGCCCATAGTTCCTTTTTTTTGGTGACTCGTTTTGATGCTCAGAAGTAAAGAAGACAGAAGCTTTCGACGACCTTTTCTTTCTCGCATAAACAAATCTGTTTACTTTTTCGAAGCGAATCTCGTTAACGAACCCGAGAAGCGACAGCCGGCGATCTAGCCTACCAACAAGGCAAAACCGCTGGGGTGGGCAGTTTTCGTCCCGTTCCCGTTACTCATCCGCGGAAACGGTCACCGGCGCCGTAAACACGTTCCAGTTCCACCTCGACTCGATCGATGAACATGGGAGCATTGAACGGGAAGTGTGGATCCGATCGACTAGATGGGGGGAGGTACCTGCTCCGCGACCCGGGACTGGTTGTACGCGCCCTTCCGGCCCCAGTCTCCGACGACGAGCAGGCTCAGCGCCCCGTCGTTTTTCTTGGCCGCCGAACCGTGCTCTAGCCGAGGAAGCTTCGCGGCGGCCGGCGCGCACATGAGCGCCGCCGCCACGGCCAGGAGCGCGGCGAGGGCCGCGGCCTCCATCGCGGCAGCGCAGCGCCGCCCCTCCCAAGCTCGCCTCCCGGCGCGGCGCGAGGCAAGAACAGTTGTGGTAGTGTGGCCGGACCGCGCACCAGCCGGTGGACAATGGCTGGCGGTACGCGACGGCAGCTCACTTGCAAGCACTGACACTGGCAGGCGCGGGGTGGGGAAGGCCGCGTCCCTCTGTCCGGCCAATGGATGGGTGGATGCGCGACGCGGCCCCACGTTCGCGGCTTGTCTCGGTTTCGTTGTCGTGCAGCTCGATTCGCAGCCAAGCGATGGTGCCATCTCATTGGACGAAGCAAAACGTGCCACACTCTGCGTGACCCGTGTGTGGTGCAGTATTGGAGTGGGTGTGACAGGGTGAGCCAGCCCAGTGGAGTGATGGCCGATGGTTAGCTGACGGTCGCTCGCCCGAGCGCCAACAGGCCAACTCGCTCGGTTAGCAGATTTCAGAAGCTTGGAATTTTTTTCGCCTTCGCTGTGTTTCGTCACGGCAAACACATGCTCCACGATGTGTTATGCTACAGGTTCCAGTGTTTTCTTTTCAGCGCATTTTGCACAAACTGTGCTAGACCATATTGGATGGTACCCCAAAGAAACGACATTTTCTATCAAGCTTCGTGTGGCCTGTGAAGGAGGTTACTAAAGGAGTTTTACAAGAGGTTAATAAAAGAATCTTAAAGTTGTTGGCAGGACAAAGATGACCGGATTATCAACACATGAAGCAAAGTAGAGCTACAAATACAACAGAGGGTTGCATCTCGTTTGCTCTGTTTTGATAGATTGTATGACGTTGAATGACCTGACCACTATGGGTCATGGTCTCTTATATTTATAGAGAAATATATACATGATATGTTACATATATTTTAAGAATAGATGATTTTTTTCTATCTATAAATATAGGCTACTATGCATAATATATTCTCTACCAAATATACTACTGATGCATATGATAGTCTATCTAGCATACTAAATATACTCCCAACATATATGGTACCCAATATATCATGTCAAGTATACTTCTGACATATATGGTAATCAATATAGCATACCAAATATTGATATAGGCTTCTATGTTTAACATCCCCCCTCAATCTGGACGGTGTGGTACTAAGTTCAGATTGCGTCGAAAATTATTGAAGGAGAAGACCGGTAATGGCTTGGTCATAATGTCGGCGAGCTGATCTTTAGATGATATAAATCTCACATCAAGTTGACGAGATGATACTTGTTCACGAACGAAGTGATAATCAACCTCAACATGCTTCGTCCGCCGATGAAAAATTAGATTGGCAGATAAATAGATGGCACCAATATTATCGCACCACAGAGTAGGTGCTCGTGACTGCGAAATCCCAAGCTCACGCAAAAGCAACTGAATCCAAATTAATTCTGCGGTAGCATCAACAACTAACTTATATTCAACCTCTGTACTTGAACGAGACACTGTTGGCTGTTTGCGTGAACTCCAAGAAATAAGATTACCACCAAAAAATATGACATATCCGCCAGTGCTTCGTCGATCATCAGGATTCCCAGCCCAATCAGCATCTGAGAAGGCACTAAGCAGTGAAGAGCCAGACTTGGTGAAGCATAATCTCATATCAATTGTTTCATGAAGATATCTTAGAATCCTTTGGACTGTCGCCCAATGTACAGTAGTTGGAGTTGATAGAAATTGGCAGACTCTGTTGACACAGAAAGAAATATCATGCCTTGTTAATGATAGATATTGAAGGGCACCAACAACACTTCGATATCTTGTAGTATCTTCAGACGAGAGCTTTTCACCCATATCTAGTCCCAACTTCTCAGTAGGAACCATAGGAGTGGACACACCTTTGGAGGTGAGCATATTAGTTTGGGATAATAAATCTTGTATGTATTTGTGTTGTGTCAGAATGAGCCCGTGAGAGGAATGACATACTTCAATTCCAAGAAAATAACTGAGTCTACCAAGATCTTTTACTGCAAAATCAGCCTTAAGTTGTGTAAGGAGTCTCTCAGTAGCCACAGAAGATGAGCTGATTATAATAATATCATCCACATAAATAAGAATATATATGTGAATATCAGACTTGTTAAAAATAAAAAGAGAAACGTCTGCTATTGAGGCTGTAAATCCCAACTCCAAGAGTTTGGAGCTAAGACGAGAAAACCATGCACGTGGTGCTTGTTTGAGACCATAAAGAGATTTATCCAACTTGCAAAGATAACTGGGATGTTGAGAATCCACAAACCCAGGTGGTTGTTTCATATAAACATCTTCATGAAGAAGGCCATGTAGAAAATCATTCTGAATATCTATTTGTCGAATAGTCCAAACTCGAGAAACAGCAAGAGACAATAAAAGTCGAATAGTAGTTGGTTTAACAACTGGACTGAAAGTATCATCATAATCAATTCCATATTGTTGTTTGAAACCTTTAGCAACCAGACGTGCTTTGTAGCGGTCAATAGACCCATCAGGCTTTTGCTTCAACTTGAAGACCCATTTGCAGTCAATGACATTAATACTAGTACGATGAGGTACTAAGTGCCGTGTTTTTATTTTTAAGAAGTGCCTGAAATTCATCATTCATGGCCTGACGCCACATGGGATGCTCCATAGCAGCAACATGAGAAGTAGGCTTAGAAGTAGAAAACCGAATCACAGAATATGTGACCGTACCATCTGTACGTACCTTTGGACGTCTAATATTATTTTGTAGGCGCGTACGGTACGGATGGACGGAGGGTGTGTCAGCCTCGACACCTGATTGGGCCTCAATATCAGGAAGCGCATCCTGATTCACACCATTAACTGGCAGGCAATCAACAGGTATGGTAGGTGTTCCCAAATCTGATTCATGCTGCATGAGCGCTATAGGTAACGACAGCATATCTAGAGCGGATCTCTGAGATGGAGATTACTGATTATCTGCATCCAAAGAGTTAGCAGGCACATATGCATGTATATGATCATTTTCCAAATTAGCACTGCTGTTTCCCAAGTGCAACATACGCAAATCAATATTACTATGTGTCGATTCCAAATTTTGGGAAGGATGGGGTGTTGTTCTTTTGAAAGGAAAAATATTCTCGTCAAAAATAACGTCTCTGGAAATATAGACACGACCTGAATCAGTGTCAAGACATTTATACCCTTTATGTAAAGAGCTATAACATAGAAAAACACATTCCTTGGATTGAAAAGAGAGCTTCTGTTTGTTATTAGGACGAAGATGAGGCCAACAAGCACACCCAAAAACTTTTAATAGTGAGTAATCGGGTGGTGTATTAAATAAACGCTCCAAAGGGCATTTGTTATCAATAACTCGAGTAGGAAGGCGATTGATGAGGTATGTGGCTGTAAGGAAAGCTTCATCCCAAAATTTAAGGGGCATGCCTGCATGAGCTAAGAGAGCAAGACCGGTTTCAACAATATGACGGTGTTTGCGTTCAGCAGAACCATTTTGTTGATGTGTATGAGGACATGAAACACGGTGAGATATGCCAAGAGAACGAAAAAATGTGTTGTGAATTTTCTGGTATTCCCCACCTCAATCAGACTGAACACACTTAATTTTAGCATCAAGGAGACGCTCAACATGCGCTTGGAACTTTAAAAATATACGAGGAGCGTCAGTACGATCATGATTAAATAGATCCAAGAAAATTTATTAAAATCATCAATAAAGCTGATGTAATACTTAAAACCGCCAACAGATTAGGGTGCAGGTCCCCAGACATCGGAGAAAATGAGTTCTAAGGGTGATGTAGACCGATGAATAGAACTTGTGTATAGTAATTGGTGACTCTTAGCTAGTCGACATGCATTACAAACCGATAAAGATGACTCTCTAGGACATGAAATATTATTGAGATGCAAAATTGACCGAACTACTTCAGATGAAGTATGGCCGAGTCGGGCATGCCATTGGGCTTGACTAGTAGAATTGCTCGCTAAGGCATGCTTGATGGCAGCGACATCGGATGACTTGATAGGATAGAGGCCAGACTCACATCGCCCTTCGAGAAGACTTCTCCTCGATGTTCGATCCTTAATAGAGAAATGTCATGGATGGAATTCAAAGAAGACATTATTATCACAAGGAAATTTATGAACGGAAAGAAGATGTTTGGAAATATCAGCCACATGCAGAATATTGCGCAATGCAAGAGGGCGAGCAGCAGTATTAATTGAAGAATGACCAACATGCATAATCTGCAAACCCGCTCCATTTCCGACTTGCACTTGTTCGCCTCCATGATAGCGTTCACGGACAGTAAGGCGATCGAGATCACTTGTAATATGATCGGTGACACCCGTGTCACTATACCAGTTGGGGTCGATCTTGTACGAGTTTGTGGACGCCAAGGCTGCCGAGGGGGCTTCATCCTGGTACGTGTTGTCCATCCTATACCAGCGCTTGATGGCAGTGTGGCCGAGCTTGCCGCAGATCTGACATTGAGGACGAGGGCCATTGTCATGACGATCACCGTGTGACGGGGTGCCGCCACGAGACCGACCGCCACGGCCACGGTCACTACGACCGCGACCATGAGATTTACCGCCACAACCCACGTAATTCGCGGAGGCACCATGGTTTAGCTGTAGTTCCGTCAGGTGCTGGAGTTGTCGGGCTTCGAATGCGACCAAGTGAGCGAAAACGTCATCGAGGGAGAGCGCCTCTGTCTTTGTCGTCATCGAGGTGACGAATGGGTCGTATTCGCTTGGGAGACCTGCAAGGAGATAGGCGAGAACCTCTTCATCACGGAGGGGAGCATCAGCGGCAGCGAGTTCGGTGGCGAGCCCCGTGATCTTGCGGAAGAAGTCAGCGGCGGACAGATCGCGTTTCTTCGATGTAGCGAGTTCCACACGGATTTGCATCGTGCGCGCCTTCGTAGACGAGGCGAACTTCTTCTGGAGGGAGTCCCAGACCCCCTTTGAAGACGTGGCATTGACGATATCCCGAAGAACTTCTTCGGTCATCGACGATAGAAGACCACTCAATAGTTGTTGATCTTGATCATACCAGCGTTCGTACGCCGGATTGAAGACTTGTTCACCACCCGGGACCGTCGATGCGGCAACCTTCTTCTCAGGTGCGGCGTGGGTGCCATCTAGGTACCCGATCAGCTTTGAGCTCCGGAGATACGGCAGGAGTTGAGCGCGCCATAGGAGGAAGTTTGATTTCGTTAAACGAATAATGACAACTTGGTGAATAGGGATCGAGGCCATGGTGGTGTTGTGAGCGCCCGACATGATAGAGGAGGAGGAAGTGGTGGAGGAGGAGGAAGAAAAAATTTGTGGTATGGGTTAGAACCTTGGTTCTGTTACCATGATAGATTGTATGTCGCTGAATGACCTGACCACTATGGGTCATGGTCTCTTATATTTATAGAGAAATATATACATTGTATATTACATATATTCCAAGAATAGATGATTTCTTTCTATCTATAAATATAGACTAATATGCATAATATATTCTCTACCAAATATACTACTGATGCATATGGTAGTCTATCTAACATACTAAATATACTCCAAACATATATGATACCCAATATATCATGCCAAGTATACTTCTGACATATATGATAATCAATATAGCATACCAAATATTGATATATGCTTCTATGTTTAACATATTTAACATCGATATCGCCAACCATCTTAGCACCGGCCAACCTCTGGATTCGTCTGTGCTCCTTTCTTCCCAGATTTCCTCTTTCGAAAGGCCAGTCATCGTTCAATTATAAGTTAAGAAAGAGTTACGTTACATGCACGCACCAGGGGTGCATTATAGTTTTACAAGGCCTAGGCCGACAGGGATACAGACTGACTGGTTTCACAGTTGACATAGAAATTTTGTACAAACAGATCAATGGCGGCTTTGCGACGTCTCCCTCATTCTTAGGTGACATAGGTGGTGGGTTGGAGATGGTTCATCTTGCTCGAGCTCCATTGGTACAAGATCTTCCCGGAAACATCATAGAAGACGAATTGAGCCTGGTCCTGGTTTAGCTGGAGGGACATGAACCCTTGCCCATCGTAGAAGAACCGCACATTGTCTTCGTTTCTCTGGAAGACTCCTCGCCAGGCTTTTGAGCCGCCTCCACTCGTGAAATACTGGATTGGACTGGAACAACAGACAAGTGCGTAAGGTTAGAACTTTAGACTCGAGAAATACTTGTATGGACTTCATGATGAACGGGAATGATGCTCTGAACCTGTCTCTGCTAGTAATGTGTTCCAGGCAGTGATCGTGCCCATTGATGTAGAAGTCGACGCCATTGTCCTGAATGGTGTGAAATTATAGTAAAAAAAAACGGTGTTATGGAGCTTCTGAAAGCTGAAACTAATTGATCGAGGTTACTTCTAAGTAACCTTGAGGACCGGAAGTAGTTGTTTCAGAAGCTCCTTGGTGTCCCCATGCTCACTGGCACTCCTCATGGTATGATGCCCAACGGCAACCTTCCACCTCGCTGTTGATTTCTTCAGAGCATCATCCAAGTCCTGCATCCCAGGATCCACAGAATAAAATTATTTATTAATTTTTGCAGCTTTTCAAGCATCGATGGCGCCTTCTTTTCAGAAGTTGGCAATGTATTTTCCTCGCATCGAAGGTACAAAATAGAATGTACCTTCAGCAAATTGGCGATGTATTTTCCTCGAGGCGCCACCCCTCTCCAGTCATAGTGATCTTTGCCAGGTTGAGTCCAATACTTCAGTTGAAACGGGGTGGTGTCCACAAAGAAGAAATCCACAAATTCTGACAAAAGCAGTGGGTTATTGTCATGCAGTCAGCTTTGATTACCCATTTACCTTCACCTACTATAAGTCTTGGCGAATTTATAATCTTTTTTAGGTCGAATATAACATGTTTTTTTGTACCTGAGTTAACAATGAATGATCTCATGCAGATGAACCGACTGTCGATCTTTCGCAGGACCGGGCTAAGTTGTGCTAGCGCATTACCCCTGTAGTCATGATTCCCCAGTACTGAGAAATTAAAAAAAATTGTCAGTCCAGGTTCACATGTATAACATCACCCTCATGGAAACACGAAGATAGTAGACACAGATGACAGGAAAACACGGGTTCTTTACCTAGATACCACGGCTTCTGTAAGCTTCGTGCTGTGTAGATGTCACTGAACGATTGTTCAAACTGCCGGTCACCCACGCCCCACAGACCGTTCTCGTAGAAATTGTCCCCAGTAGATATAACAAAGTCGATGTCGAGGTCCTCACCGACTCTTCCCATCTGCATGAAGAGTTCAGACACAAGAAAAAAAAGTAATTTATTTGACAATGTTATTTTTTAACAAGTTGAGTATGCACATCACAATGGAATGAAACTACTGGTGTGAGTTGCAGTACTGGATTGAGCACAAGCCAAACAGTCCTTTTTTTGCATCTCAGTTGCATGTAGGCCTTTTTAAGTCTTGTTTTTGTCATCCATGGTCCATAGCGGATATGCGCACTAGGACACTAACAAACAAGGTAGACTCTATTCTAAGAGTAAGAGCATTATCGGCCAGCGCGAGCGAGATTCGACGACTTTTTCTTTCACGTATTAGGGACAAAGGCAAACGACAACCGGCGACGATCTGAACGTTCGATCAAGTTCTGTATAGAGATTCTACATCGACGACGAACAGTTCTGTCGTCCAACTTATTTGCAGTAGTCTCGGTTCCAACATGGATCAGAAGATCGATCACGATAGCAGGAACAATGAGTTCGACGACGGTGCCGGTTGCGCGTACCTGATCCGCCACCCGGGACTGGTTGTGCGTCCCCCTCCGGCCCCAGTCGCCGATGACGAGCAGGCTCAGCGACCCGTCGTCGTTCTTGGGCGGGTGCTCCAGCCGCGCCAGCTCCGCGGCGCCCGGCGCGCAGAGGAGCGCGGCCACGGCCAGGACGGCGATGGCGGCAGCGCGCACGGCCGCCGCAGCGTCGCTCCTCGCCATGGCCGGCCGGCAGCCGATCGAGGACTATCTCCAAGCAGGAACGGGAAAGACGGGGCGCACCAGCTGGGCGGACTGACATATATATAAGGGCCGGGTCGTGACGCGTGAGCTTGAAACTTTGAGGATCGAGAGTCCAGTCGTTTATATTTATATTATATATTATATATATATATATATATATATTTGGGGGGGGGGGACTCCATGTGCGAAACGATCGAGCTTTACAGGGCAGGCCGTGCTCGTGTATCCCCATCCCATCCCAGGGCGATCGGTGGACGTCCCATCGGGTGGCGCGCGGCTCCATCGTGCGCGACGGAGAACACACGACGCGCGCGTCGATCGATTGGTCGATGCCTGTGTGAAGGAGATACCCGATTTGGCATGCTCTCTGCTGCGAATATTCGAGGTGCGTGTTCCGAGGAGGTGTCGTTCGATCCGCTTCGGATATTCTTCTGGTGATGCCGTGATGAGGAGGGAGGAGCGGCTGCGTTGCTAGGCTCGAGTTGGCGGGCGTAACTCAGATGCGAATATGCCAGCCAGCCGAACCGACGTATCTGCTCTTGTCGTTGTTGGCCCACTAAAAAAGACTAGTGCTCTTTCTGGCCTGGTGGTCCCGAAATACCTGCCCGTTTAGTTGATCTGGGCTTTTCTTACGCGCTCGGCCTGCAAAGTCCGGGAAGCGCGCTGCGAGTCTGTGACGCCGCCCGGCCCGGGCAACCAGCCCAAGCCAAGCGCCGAGCGTGGTCTCCGCTCCGGCAAGGGCGTCGGCGTCCGACCCTTCGAGCCTCCGTTCGTCGATCGGCAGCCGAATTCCTCCACGCTCCATCGACTCTCGCCGTCCTCCCTAGCTCGATGGAACCAAGGTCAGGCCACACCTTTCCTCCTCCCCTGCCCGTCCGCCTCCTCCGTCAGTAATGGCTCCGCCGGACTGTACTGTACGCGCTCGCCTTCTCGCTGACGGCAGAAGAAACCCACCGACTGTTCACCGGCGCTAGTTTTCATCTCTATCATCTTGACAACAAGACGCTAGATTTAGTTACGCCACCGCCACCCGATCGGCTGACGCCTGTCTGCTAACCGTGTCGCTGGAATCCACACGTCACGGCCAATCACACGAGAACACACGAGTAATTTAAAAGAGATACGCCCGTTAGCACATCCACGTAATGTAGACGACAAAGGTGATGGCTTACTTTTTTCTTTTTCGAAAACCCAGGGTGACGGCTTACGTAACTCGGCATGATTAGCTCGACAGCACTCACCAACTCAGCTCCGTTCCTCCTTCTGCAGCTGCAGCCACCAACCAATGGACCTATTGATCGCTTCGACTTTGAACCCGTTTCTTCGCACGCAGTTTGCTCAAATTTTTGCTATACTATCATATCTAACCCCAGCTAGGCCCCACATTGCTACCAGAAACCCAGAAATGACGCGTCTGGTATCCCACATCACCAACAACGAGCTAGTCGGCAATAATTTCGGTAATTAACTAACTATCCCGGCTAGCTTGTTGCCCGAGACGCAACTTGACTAGTGACATTGACCCTCGTGACAGACCCACACCGTGAGCGTAGGAAAGTCGATACGACCACGCGAGAGCATACAGGAAAATCACGATGGAGACGTATCACAGCAGCATCGAGGGGGGCAGAGAAGCAGAGCGAGCAAGTAGAAGGTTCAGGAAGGAACACAGGGCCAAGCAACCGTGAGCTAAGCCACGACCGTAGTTCTTAGATCTCTCTACAATATACTGAGAGTGGTGCTTATGCCAACTTGGCAAGCACAATTATTCATTCTTGTAAATATCCTATGCTACATTTCTTATGGATCAGAAACTATTGTGCCTTGAAATGGGCCAATTTATAAAATATTGAATACAACAATAACAAAAAAGTCTTTACCTTCAAATGAGTTCAAATGAGTTGAGCGTATGCTAGAGATGAAAACTAGAAAGACCAACAAAGGAGGCAAACAAAAGTAAAAAGAGACAAAATGGAAAAATGGAGACAAAGTGTTATAGAAGAAATGGGAAGCAGAAAAAAGGTTTTGACAGTGGATTACTAGTTCCCATACTACCTCCTTAGGATATTCTAATCCTGTCTCTCTCTTAAAAGACTCATCCTATATTAAATTTGATCTTTTGGTGACTATCAGATAGACTGTGACCCGTTTTAGAGATAACAGACTTGCTGTAGTAACAACAAACAGGTTGATCCAGCGATTTTTGTCCAATTTGTTTTCTTATAACAGCTAACCATGTTGTTTGGGCATGATTGGAAGCACATTTTGACCTGGAAACAAATTTGAGCTCCTGGAAACTGATTTCCTGATTAGTGAAAACCCTACGCAACAGCTTTGGTCTAGTTTATGCGGTGCTAGTCAAAAATAGGATAAGTGTTTAGCGACAAGTTTGTTAGTTAATCCTTGTATATTATATGTACAAGTAGAAGTTGTTCGTACTTAAACCAGCGATAATTTTGTCTCTGCAAAGATTGAAATAGATATGCTAGGCATCATCACTGGTAATTTGACGGGTTCTAAATTGGTGTAGCTTACTCTCTTCTGACTATATATATATACACATATTCCAATCCCATAGGTTAAGATGACATACAGGTGCATTGTTTTATTGACCGCTGGAGCACATAGAGCAATAGTTTTCTAGGTGTCTCTTGAAATCACGCATGACAATTCTATTTGCAACTTGCAGTGAAACTATTTGTTAATCAAGCAGACATCTGGCTTGCACAACTCTATGAGTCACTTTCATAAATATCTTTGAGCCTCTCTGCCTCAGATTTTTGTCTTCTCTGAACAAATCAAAATGGGTCAGTGCTAATGCAGCTTTGCATACAACGTTTATTGGATTGACTGGATTAGGAAGATTAAAACCACAAGGTGACCTCATTTTTGGTGAATTATTATTTCTCATAAAGAAACAAATAGATCAGCATTTTTTAAAGAGGGATCTTGCAATGTTTTGGGTCACAACAAAAAGACAACTCCTTAAAAATAAAGAGGAATAACATTAGTTGATTGAGTTCAGCTACTATTTGTGAACGGAGGCAATGAATTTGCCGAATATTAAATTAGTTCAATCTTCTCTGATCAATCAATTAACTATACAAATCTCACTACTCCGTGAATGCAGGTAGGCCCATTTATCTATAATTTATAGGAATTTTGAGACAAGGCAAGGGTATTTTGCCACTACTGAGAGCGGGATATTTTTTTGAAGTACATTAAGATGATATAATTGATACATTCATATTCCTTTGAAATTGTCTGTTAAAAATGTCAGACAAGTAGTACTGCAAATCTCTTTTATGCCTATATTTCAAACTATAAATATTGAAAAATGTACAAAATGTACAACTTTTTACCGAATTGCATATGAAAACTTGTGTATGACAATACTCTAGTAAAATCCTAGGTCCGTCGCTGGCTAGAGCTTCTGCTAGGCTAGGGAGATAAAGTCAATACTCAGCGGTGTGTAAAAATTCCTTATGGTTCCGCTCTTTTTGTATATTAGTTAAAGTTGCATCTACAAGTACGTACTGAAACGGACATTCTTATCCTCCTAATCCTTGATAAGGTTTAGGTTGATTTGTGCATAATGAATACACATACCTGCCCAAACTGCAACATGACCTAATCACATTCATGCCAAACTAAGAATCCTTTTGTTCATGCAAGAATCTAATAATTGTTTTGTGGCACGATGCTATATATCACCTAATGCTGAGTTCAATGTCTTTTCTAAAATATTGGCTGAAAGTTGCAAAAAAGGGGTATCGTCACAAAAGACATACGGGTGTATCTTGCAGTCCTGGCCTCCTGGGTACAAAAATAATTCGGAAACCGACATAAGCAAACAACAGTTGTGGAAAAGGATGATCAAAAGATTGGGCTCTTACTCTGCTTTAGAAATTAAAAAGACCTTCATCCGAAATATAACAAAGGGCATCAACGAGGAATCGCCGTACCCTCGGGGATCATCATGGTCACTAATGACAGCCTTTATGCATTAGTTTGCAATGTTTGTTATATAATCCTGTGTAATCATCTACTTTTTGCCAACTGAGCTTACACTTTTTTCCTGTTCAAACAATGATAGGCCGGCCGTTTCGACAATAAGCAAGACCAGTGAAACCGATGGACAAGAAGTGCCAAATGAAGATAGCTCAGGATCATACGGGCGATACATCGTGTCTGAACTGTAGCAACTCGTTTCTCTGATGGAAACTGAACCACCTTTCAAATTTATTTGCAGATTTCAGGTCAGCATTGCCTCGACCTTTTTTTTCTTTCTTTCTGGAAGTTGAATTTACTTTGCTCTTCCACATCGATAGTATTTATCTGGGCGATCAAGGACCTCATGCTTCAACTGAAACCTAAGTTAATAGTATGTTATTTGCGAGATTACGTGGGTGGGGATGGAGTGGTGGAAGGCATATTCTCTGTTGGGACTACCGCAGGGTTGCACCAATGACAAAATCCTGTCCTATTCCAAGGTCCTATACAGTCTATTCCATGTCAAGAAAAAGAAGGTTTTATATAGTCTACTGAAGAATATAGTTTCCTGCATATCTTTCTCTACGCACTTTAAATATGTTGCTGACTTAAGACTTACTGATTGTCATTTTAAAGGGAAAATGCTTTTGTATAATTTCCGTTTTGCTTTCTTGTTCTGAAGTGTGGCAAGAAAAGAACGTGCTTTGCAAATAATTTACTGATGTTTTATTAACAAAAGGAACAGGTAATTCTATAATGAACTGCAGTTCTATACTGGCTTTCAGGCGTCCAGAATGCGACTCCCGCTTTTCCCTCCACTGTCACTGCTGCCGCTCTTTCCTTTTTTTTTCTGCAGTTCTGCTCAACACACAGGCACCACCGTGCACTGCACGCACGCGCCGGTCGATCGGCACCGGCATCATCCTTCCGCCCATCACACGGTTACCGGCCGGCTAGCTGTGGGTGATCGCGCACTGACTGCTGGTGCATGAACATGGCCGCGCGCGCACGCGCTCCAGATTAGCGTTTGTCTATTCGCGCCGCGTAGCGCTCCTGCGCCTATTTAAGACTGTTCGCACTCGTGGATCTCTATATTGGATCTCTAAAAGAATATTCCTAGCCTTTTACAGGCAACTCTAAAAGATTCCTAACTTTACAGTTCAATTTTCTGCACCCGTTCGCCTCTAAATCAGACCTCTATATCAACAATCATCTATTTTATATTAGGTAATACAACTATATTATAATTTATAATATTTTATATAACTACTTATATATATAATATTACATTAAAAATATAAAAAATCATCAAATTATTTTTCACTTTCTTTTCCCCCTCTTTTCTTCTTACTTTTCTCTTTTTTCCCTTCTTTTCTCCCATTTCTCTCCTTTCTTCTTTTTTCTTTCCTTCTTTCTCTTTTTTTCTTCTCTTCTTTATTATTTTCCTATCTCCCCTTCTCTCTGTACAAGGGCTACAAAAGCTCTCCACAACTAGCGGCTGTCTGTAGCAGCCGCTAGCTTCCGGTCGCCGCTATTGCATGCGCTGCGGAGCATCGGTACCGCGCTGGCCTGAAAATTCACCGGCCAGCCCGCTTTACCGGTTGCCAGTGCGCTCAGCCTAAGCCGTCTTTCCCTTCACCGTCTAAGGTTTCCTTCTCCCCGGCCGGCTTCTCACTGCTTTCGCATCAGCCATCTCGTCATTGCCCTACACTCCCAACCACACGCGAGGGGCTCTGATCGTGCTCGTCATCATGCTAGAGAACCAAAAGCAAGCGGAGGTAGGCCAGCGTTCGAACGCAGACGCGCTCTCTCTCGTTCTGTTCTTTCCTTTCTGCCTGTCTCCTTCCTCTAGCTAGCTTCTAGCTCCAACCGGCCTACGCATGGCTGTGCGTGTGTGTGTAACTAAGGCTACTGATGTGTGCTGCACATGGCTAGCAGGTTCTATGGCCGCGTCTGGTGGCCAACAAGCTCTTTAGGAAGACATCGGGCAGCACCGCCTTCGTCGCCGACTTCCCCATCGACGACGACGTCTTCGAGCCGCCGGAGTACGGCGGCGGGTGCAGCCCCGACGCCGACGCCAGCCGGTGCGTCAAATGGCCGCGACCGCAGGAGCGGAACAGGACCCTCAAGTACAAGTACGCGCTATTAATTACTTCGATCACTGATCACCAACCCGGGCGCGCGCCGCGCTCATCGACCAGCGATTCTCTTCCCGGCGCTAACCATCGATTCGTCCGCCGCAGGCTGTTCGCGAGCACGTGGAATGTGGGCGGCGTCGCGCTGCCGGAGGACCTCGACCTGTCGGACTGGCTAGACGCGAGCAACGGGCCCTACGACATCTACGTGCTCGGGTTCCAGGAGGTGGTGCCGCTGCGCGCCTGGAACGTGCTAGGCGCGGACAGGAGCCGCATCGGCATGCGCTGGAACGAGCTCATCCGCGCGGCGCTGAACCGGTCGCAGAGGGGCGGCGGAGGGACGGAGAACAAGCAGGCGCCGCCGTCGCAGAAGGTGCACCCTGTGCGAGACGGTGGCGGCGGCGGCGGCGAGCCGGCGAGGGAGTACCGATGCATGGTGAGCAAGCAGATGGTGGGCATCCTGCTCACGGTCTGGGTGCGCGCCGACCTCCGCCGCTTCGTCCGCCGCGTCAGCGTCTCCTGCGTCGGCTGCGGCGCCATGGGATGCCTTGGCAACAAGGTACTACAACGTTTCATCCCCTCCCTGGTGTCGCGGCTCAAGCTACTACTATTAGGCCCCTGGCACCTCGGCGACGCTCTCATCAGTGCTCAATGCAACCGGCGAAATGGCGCTCGCAGGGAGCCGTGTCCGTGAGGTTCTGGCTGCACGACACGAGCCTCTGCTTCGTCTGCTGCCACCTCGCGTCGGGCGGCCGGGAGGGCGACGAGGCGCGCCGCAACGCCGACGCCACGGAGATCCTCTCGCGGACGACCTTCCCGCGCGGGCACGCGCTCAACCTGCCCCACAAGATTCTAGACCACGAGTAAGCATTCCATCTCACACACTACCACTTGCACATCTCTTCTCTTCACCCAAGAAGCTGCGAACGAAGCGCCCCGGTGTCGCTGACTCATGCCGCGCGGACACGCACCAGATACGTATGGACATTGAAATAACGGACGGCCATTCTTACAGGTCGCGATCGGAACCGTATTTAATCTGGTCGCTGCACCGTCCACGCTACGCCGGCCGGTAACCCAAGAGTAGGTGTAGAAGTAGATACCTCACATCACCCGTCGTTTCGTATCAAGGATGTCCGTGTCATTAGGTTGACACGGCATGGCCGGCGAGAGCACGGCATGTCGGCATAGTGGTAGTGAAGTAGAGGAGAAGCTTCAAAAGCACATTGGACTTAGCTGATCGACCACTGTTTTATATATCGTCGCCGGTGCTGCGGCGCAGAGTACAAAGCACGTCAACTTGCAACTGTAACTGATCGGTTGATCTTCGAATTTACTAACACGGTATAACACGTAGTACGTGCTCAAGACAGAGAGACGGCGAAAATCAACGAACCATGAGGGCAGGATCTGGGAATCAATAATCTCTGACGTTGTTCTTGTTTATGGCTACTGCAGCCGAGTGATCTTGCTTGGGGACCTCAACTACCGGGTCTCCCTGCCGGAGGCGGAGACGAGGATGCTGGTGGAGCGGCAGGAGTGGAAGACTCTGCTCGACAACGACCAGGTGCGACGCTGGTTTTTCGAACGGAGCGCCGGAGCATCTGCGAACTAATCACGGAACTGACTGACTTGGTTTCATTCACGTTGACGTCTCCGCAGCTGCGAGGCGAGGTGTGCGCGGGCGGCGCGTTCCGGGGCTGGAACGAGGGCGCCATCACGTTCTCGCCGACGTACAAGTACTACCGCAACTCGGACACCTACTACGGCTGCGCCGCCCAGGGCCGGAGAGGCGAGAAGCGGCGCGCGCCGGCGTGGTGCGACCGCGTCCTGTGGCGCGGCGCCGGGCTGAGGCAGGGCCGGTACGACCGGTGCGAGTCCCGGCTGTCGGACCACCGCCCCGTGCGCGCCGTCTTCACGGTGGAGGTGGACGCGCCCCGGAACCTCAACTCGCTCCGGAGCTTCTTCATGTCCGAGAGGTTCGACGACAGGGCCACGAGCTCGCCGGAGCTGCTGCTGCTGCTGCTACGGACGAAGGACATGAATAGCGCCAGATTCAGCGACACCGTCTGACGCAGCAGCTGACGGACGTAGAGGGAGAGGAAGGATGGAGTTTGTTGCTCTAATTGTACACAAACAAAAGGAGAAAGAATGTAATATTATTATGTTCTTAATGTTCATAATTCTATGATCATGTACGTCTACTACAGATGTTTTTTCCTGCTGTTCCTGACTTCTTGTTTCCTGCTGCTTGTTCCTTCGGTTTGTCAGCATTGTGCAGAACAAAATGAGGTTGATCCAAGGCAAGGTAGCTAGCTGACTTGCATCTAGTGCGAAGCAACCGCTTTGTCTGTAGTTACAAGCGCAGATCATTTAAGCATTCTATTCATCAATATCCAATTTTTCTCATTCCTCCAAAAAACTCGTACCACTGCATATTCCTCAAAGGTGCGTAATGTGTGAACATTGAACATTCTCGGATGCTGTTGCTATCCATGCACTCTTTCACGAAGTATAGTATGATTACTGTACTATTGAATTGGACTACCCAGCGCTGACTGGGAGTGTTCGAAAAAAACTGTAATATTGAATTTCACCGTTTGATTACTCTGTTGTTAGTCCTGAAGAGGGGATCCTGAAGATTCTCTCCAGCACCAAGACAAGGGAACTATATCAGCCTATCAGAGGTTTCTATAAGAAAATACCTGAACTAACAGTGTTGGACCATTGCGACGTTCCACTTGATAACCACATGAGGCGCTTGAGGGCCCGATTAAAGAAATGACCAATCATCGTCCATCATCACCTAGCTAACACCTGCTAATAAACGCACATGGGTCCAGTTTTATTCGGCGGAATAGCTAAATCATTGGATCCGTAAGAACAGAGCGCCGATGGCGTATATAATAACTAGTAACGTGATAATATTATATTTACTAATAATTAGAGCCTCTTTTTTTAGACCTCCACGTACAAAAATCTTAGAAATTCTCCCATCAAATCTGGTGTTGGATAAACAGTAGTTGTTAGATCTGTTATGATCTGCAGCATTACCCACCTCTACCATTATTATTATTAAAAAAAGACCAAAAGACTCCTAATATCTATTTCTAAAGTATCCATGATTTCATTAATAAAAATCCCATGTCAAGCAAAATTCAAAATAAAAAATATAAAGTACGATGAATGCAGATAGACTAAAAAAGTCCAGTTCAAAAATTGCATCTCTAACCTCTCGACAATCACATCGGCGCACGAGCTACAAGAAGCAGCTGATGAACAAGTTGCCACCTTATTATTAGTCGTTATTGCTGTGGCCTGAAAGCTCCACTATCCGGAGGGAGTATCCTATCTCACCCATGACATAATGCGATAAGATCAGTCGCGTATTCTTTTTACAGGAATTACCGCTCGCGCAGCAGGTCATGCACAAGTTGCTTCCTGTTCAAGAAGGCAAGGTGCTGGTAGGGCCCTGCTGCCTATATATCTTCACATAGGCTAGGCTCGTAGGTCAACTCCCTCACAAACCACGACACTTGAGAGCATGCAACTCTGATGAAAGCACACAGTTCTGGTAAGGCAGGAAATGGTCTAGAGGAACCTGTGTTCTTCTTCGCTGCCCCTGCCCTCCCTAGGGAAAAAAAATCTCTTGCTATAGGCTGTTTCCTTACCGGCATCAACATCCCCTCCAAACGGCACAGATCATCGGCATCGAAGCTTGTTGACCCTTTACGGCCGGCTTTCTTTTTCTGATATGAATATCCTCCAGTCGGCTGCGTATCACGGACACCTGGAAGAAGGCGTAACAGGGGCACTAAAAAGACGTAACGTGATCTGGGTCACGTACGTGCCATGAGAATAACAACGTGACATTGGCATTCGGCACTTGTACTCGCAGCTGCAGAAATCGTTTTATAGGGGGTTCAGACAATTCAGGAGCAAGGCAAAGAAACAGTAGCGCCGGATCCGGCGTTCCGCGGCCCACTCGCGGCTGAACGCCGTTTTGATGGCCCACGGGTCAGTGGCAAACTCCTGGAAGACGACCCACCACACCTTCTCGGCCCTTCCTCCGTTCGGCCATCGAGCTCGGAACTCGGCGATCGATGCAGTCCGTTCGCGCGTGCCGCGCCCATTTTCCAGCTGCCTCGATCTCGTGCCGCTTGTTGGGTAACCGTGCTTCGTCAAAAACTTGATCAACGCCGCGATGAGCAGCGAAACATACTGACGCAGTCATCAACTGCATGTAACCGCTCCGGCGAGCAACAACACGCAGTTCCTGACTTTCGTATCACAGGAACACGATGGCGGCCGGCGAGGAGGAGGCGAAGGCTCTTCCCGCTCAGGACACTGTCGTTCCGGCCGCCTCCTCCTCCTTTACCCTCCTCTAATTCCTAGCTCGTCCTCGTGCTCTTCTCAACCCCGCCTTCCTCGCCACCGTCCCGAGCTCCACCACGTCATCATCACAAGATCATCGCGCGACCTCGCCGCCACCTCCGCTCACTGTGGCGCGGCGAGCCTCAGGAAGCTCGGCTACGTCTCCATGCATGCTACCCAAGGGCCTCCCGTTCACCGTCTTCGTACGGTCGTACCCTCGGCGGACGCGTTCCGCCGCGTCATCAACCTCCGTGTCCGGGCTGAAGATCCACTGACGCGCGCGGGGGGAGGGTGCCGCTCGTCGCCAACGGAGCGCGGTCGGAGTGCGGCGTCGATGTCGTCGGGGGCGAGACCGTGGCGCATGTCATGGCGGGCGTCCTTCACGGACGCCCAGTTTGAGCGGTCTTTCTTTCGCTGTGGGATTTGACCTTCGCTGATCGCTGGTTAACACGCCAGCGCGTGCTATGTTATCGAAACAATGTTTGCAAAAGGGCGCTACATCATTTTGGGCCTCTTTCCTTCCTTCCTGGTACCCCTCCCCCTCTCTTATGGGCCTCCAAAATTTATTGGGCTTTTGAATTCTTGGGCCGCAGCTCTTGGATGGTTCCACCGCCACGCACGGCCTGAATCCGCTGGCTGCTGCTCCACGTGGCGGCGTGGCCTGCCTCGCGCGCCACCATGGAAGCCGAGGACGCCGACGCCGACGCCGCTCCGGCGGCGAGCGCGTAGCCGGGACCCTCCAGGCGCCGCCACTTCCTCCACGCCTCCAAGGTACAGATGGCCCATCAGCTCTCGTTGGGGTCGGCTGTGATCTTCAAGATAACTGGTTTTGTTTGTTTCCTAATTGAAAATGAAAGACTGATCTACGACTGATGCACCAAAAGTCAATGCATATTGAATATTAACGAATGCAAGACCATTATGTGGAGTCCAGGGAGTAGGTGATGAGTGAGCTTCAGACTAATGCAACAGTGTACAACAACAGGGAACTGGATGAAGGAGCCAATATTCTTAAGCTAACGAGAAGCAGAAAGCAATATAACTAAACAACTCTAGCAACTCCCGAACATTTTGCAGCTCACTGTCCTGTGCCGAACAAAGATTGCGAAGAGAGGAGCCAAATGCTTTGAAGGCTCTGTCCATGAACATCTGCAGGTGCCAAGTCCTTGTCCAAGCATGCAACTTGCTGTGCATATCTAATTGCGACGTACTTTGGGTATGATAAAAGATTTGGACGAACAGCATCAGTTTCAAATTTACACGTCTGCTAGCATTACAGCCATTACATCAAACCGTATCGATTGGAGTTGCAACCAACCAATCCCACTACAGTTTCATCACAAATTTTACGTCACGTCAGCGTCGTTTCGCACTGTCCGATCGTTGCAAAGGAGCTTCCGCGATGGCGTCTGCTACAACATCTTTACACCGGAGCCACCAAACAGAGCACTTGGTCAGAAATCTCGCAGATGGATAAAAAAAGTGAGCTTCGAAATAGATGATTCCCGTTGCCAGATCGGGATGGATCACCTGAAGCTTGAGCAGGCAGGCCGGTAACAAGGGCCACACGTGTGCCACCTTTGCAGCTCGTGTGTCACTCTCGGCTCTCTGCTTTCTAAGTTTACAGTCAAAGAGCTTGAGCTGAGTGGCTTCAGACATGAAAATCTCGTGCCGGGTTTCAGTCAAATGGAGCGCTTTCGTCTGGTGTGATGTTTTTCTGGTCCATTTGATGGAATACATTCTTTAGCTTTTGCTCTGTGCTTACAGGAGGAATAAGCCATAACGACCTAGTAGCCTAACCTTAGGGTTTGGTGTGTTGTAAGGTTAATAATTTCCGGAACCAGTTCGTATTAGCTTAGAAGGTAGCAGTGAAGTAAAATAACACCCACGATAATCCCTTGTTTTTATGTCGACGATGAATTGTTTTACACTGTATAGTATCTGTACGATTTGCCTTTGATCAGAGGCATCATTTCCTTATTTCTTCTCTCTTTCATGTTTTTAATTACATCATTCCAATTTAGTGAACATTGATAAGGTCGATTTGTTATGTCCCTGTATGTTGTCCTCTGAATGCGAGCGAGTACTTTTCTGATTCTTACCTTATTGGTGTTGCGCTTTTATGTTATTTTCTAGTGAAGATGGGAACAACTGAGTAGGGGGTCCAATAGATGCAACAAAAGGAATGGTTAGAACATAGGATTGAGTGAAATAATTCGCCGAAATACAAAAGAAATTTTGAAGGGGATGCAACTTTATTTGTTTTAAGCAAAGTGCTTGTAACTTAAAGCTGGGAAATATGTTGTTCAGGGAGTAAGGAGTTGAGATCCTTGCCATGCTGCATGCATTACAATGCAAGAAACTTAGCTGCCAGGTGTAGCCCGTAACTAACTACCAACATTCCATGCTTGTGTGTGATAAAAGAAAAGGCCTCTACTGCTTTATCCGAACTGCCTCTGCACGTGTTAGTTCGCTGCATGTTTACATTTTGAAACCAGTGAGAAACATAATTGCTCATTTTCTATCCGTGAACGAATGATTATCCAATGATTGACTACTTGGAAAAAAATATAACTGCAATATTCAACGAACTGATCTGTAGCTATGAACTGTTTGAATTTGCTTTTCTGTTCAGTGCTTTCTCATTGCCATGCTGATAGTTCCATGAACCAGGAACAGCTGGAGACATGCAGGAAAGGTTTATCTGAGGCCGTTAGGCAGTCACATTTCTTTCCTTTTCTCTTCTGACCTGTATTTTCCCAAGTGTAAAATTCATACATTTACAAGTATATATACATCAAACCTACCAGTGTGACAGCAATGTGGCAGGTTGTTGATAGTAACTCAAGGCCTGCTTCTGCGAGTGATGTACAAATAGAGAAAAAAATGACAGCAACAGTCTGAATATAACTGACTTCAAATCCGCAAGAAAGTACTGTCCGATGGGGAGGAAAATAAATATGAACTTTTGAGCTAATTATGGTTGAATTATAGGCATGGCAAGCATGGCCCTCGAAGAGGTAATGATAAGTTCGTCTGTTAAGCAACCAAATCAAATGATTGCAGCTCGTATTGGAGCCTTTGAATTGCAGTTGATTGTTTGGAGGGGTCCCAATTACACCAATAATGATGCCCTTTCTTGATCTTATCATGGACGGAATTTGGCGAAAAATTGGGCAGAGTTGTTGTCGTGGCAAAAAAAATTGAGCCAACCTCCCAACGATGGGGATTTGGTGCAGGATCATTTCAAGTTCGGCGTTACCTTGCCCTACACTCCATATGGAGCCATACTCCACTAAGGAACATACGTGACATTTGTGTCTTCTCCCTTTTGCAGCAACCGATATAGGTGATGGCAATCTTGCGGCGACATTTGTGTCTTCTTTTAAGACCTTTTCTTGCAATAGAGATGAAAACTAACAACATAAATGCCGACAAGACGTACATAACGAACTCAACTTACATAAAATTACTCAAAACTAATACAATCAATGTACATAACGATCAGCAAGATTTATCCTAACATTTCAGAGTTAATTCCTCTTAAGAGTACAACTGGTTTTAGCTTCTAATAATTAAAAGTACGGTCCGCTCAGCCGAAGTATAAAAGCATGCACATGAATGTCTGTCCCCCAGTGCAACCACAACGAAGATCACAAAAATGATAGATAGGCTTAAGTGAGTATCAGAATTTTGTCCGTTAGAAAGTTGAATATTTTATGGACTCACACCAACTAAAGAACAAAAGAATTCAAAAGTAAATGAATGCAAACTATGAACATTTGGTACCGTTCCGTCCATTTCAAATTATTTTTTCTAGTTTTCTATATTTTTTAAAGCATTTGTAATTCTTGTTTTTTTAATACATCTCTATCTTTATCTCTCTTCTCGTCCACCCCTCTTCGTTTGTTGTCCAATACACCTTTTTCACATTCATGAGACGGAGGGGAGTACTTATTTACTTGCATGCATCAGGTTCTGAATTTCAGAGTTGCGTTTGTTTGGCCAAACAAGGCAGCATAGATGTGAAGGAATTGATGACAACCTTTGCATGGCACCAACTCATGAGAGAACCACCCCTTTCTGCTTTAGCGCTACACATGACCACCATGCAGTGTTTGTTTTGATGATGTTCTCTGATGAGGAAAACATGATGATAAACTTGCCAGGGATTGATCACTGGTGAGCATGTGAGCAGAGCAGGAACTGCATATGGGAATGACGCTAGTAAAACATGGCAGTTTGTGTGCACTCACTGTAAGGATAGACTGAGGCAGCTGGAAGGACAACTGCTCCAAAATCTAGATCCAGTGGCAATTTGTTTAATCTAACTTTAAGCTTTGTTAATGCAGTGGCTTTTCCTAATCTATGGAGGTTGACCCCATCACATGGCATCAGGGCATGGCTCTTCATACGATGCATGTGGATTTCTGTGGTTCAGAACTTCAGATTCATTCGCAGTCACAAGGAGTAGTAAGCTTACAAGAACACGTAAGACAGGCGAGCATATTTCTTCAGTCAACTCTTCCTGTATATGTGATGCTATTACCATCCAATTATTGCCTAACGGTCGGCGGAAACTGTCAACCGGCACCACTGTTTAGTATTCACTGCGATTGATCCAACTTAAACAGTAGATCTACCTTACAATCAAGCGTGGTGATTAGGTTGGTAAACCTGGAGGGTTCAGATCGCATTCGAGTTGCAGCGCTGGACCACTCATCGACTAAGTGTAACTTGAAATGTACGATAAAACACAGCGGTCGATCTGAAGTACAAGCTGTGTTTCGCTGATCTTATCAGGAGGGGATCTATGTTCCCATTTTAGACTTTTTAAAATGGCTCAGTATTATTGATAACGATTTAATTCTAGAGGGGATCTATGTTCCATCGTCCCAGACTAGTTTTAATTTTAGATGGGTCTATTTCAAATTCACTTTGGATTTGTGAAATTTATTTAGGTGGAGCATACATTGCGAAATATGTAGACAGCAGAACAGTTAGTAAGCAGTAAAAACAGAAAAGACATGACCAAAATTAGTTAAAGCCTTGCCTGCAGTACATAGTTACAAAACTTCAGATGTTGTCACCACATCCTGCTGACAAAAGACTTCTGAAAAACCAAGCAGAAAAAGGCAATTCTTGTGGCAGCCTGTTCCCGAACCGCATCAGGAAAGCAAGGAAGCTTTTGCTGGTTACCTTTTTATTTACAGCCAAAGACAACGCCAATTATTTTTGCTCTTAACAAGCAACGCCCTCTCCTCTTCTCCTAGCTCTCGCCCTTTTTCACCTCGTTTTATTCCCCTTCTGTTGCCAACTGTACTAGAATGAGATCCATATATAACCGAAGAACCACCGCCGCGCATCTCTCTTCCTCTCTCCCGCCATCTCTCTCTAGAACCAGGGTGGTTGTGAAGCGGCATTGAGTTGGAGTTCTTGGCCCTTCCATAGTTCAATTGATACAAGAGCGAGAAGCAAAGGCACCAAAAGGAGGGGAGAGGAAGAGGTGAAGAGCAAGCGGTACTGGAAAGGCGCATCCTTTGCTTCTAGTCGCCACTTCTCTCTCCTTGTGGGGGGAGAGAAGCGGGAGAGCAGATGGGCGAGATGGTCATGGCAGGGTATGGCCTGGAAAAGGCGGTGCGGGCCAGCGTCAGCTTCGGCACCGCGTGCGGCGCGCTGCTGCGTGAGCTTGAGGTGCGTTCCTCCACTAGAGGGAAATTTTGTCTAGCTATCTGTTTGCGGCGTCCTTGATTTGCTTTGTTTCTTGACGAAGAACTGTGAGGATTTACAGAGAACAGATCGGTTTTTGAAGATGTTGGTTTCTTGTTTTGATTATTTCTTTCAATTATGAGGCAGAACGGGGATGCTTGCTTGTTTCAGAAAGTTGCGTACTTCTAGCCGTTTGGGGATTCTGACATCTTCATAGTTTATGGACACTAGTACAATCTCTCTCCAAAAATCTGTTAGAGGTTTATCCGCTACGACTTAGAGAAGAACAGTAGGAAATTTGGTGAGTTCTACCTGTAGCTTTCTGAATTTGAGCTTTAAAGTCACAACCTCTGATTTACTTCCGCCTTTCCATCTTGTTTTCCACGCTTCTTTAGAAGAAAAGGGAATTCGGAATTTTGTACCACCGGTTTAGATTTATAATTCGTAAACCGTTTGATGGAGTTATGTATTTGGAGGCCAAAGGAGCTTAAAATAGCATCAGTGATGTAATTTTGTATCGTAATTACGTGCCTTCCTATTGTGCCCCTGGCTAATGTAGCAATAGAAAGAAGAATATTTTATCTTGTTATGCGGGAATTCATCTTATTTCTTGAAATGCTCATTGTATTACTGCGCACGGTAAAGCTGTTGTCTTGTGACCATGAGGTCACGATTACAAGTCCTGCAATAGCCTCTTACAGAAAATGCAGAGAAAGACTGTGTACAAAAGACCCAAGTGGGCCAGACACTTCTCCGGACCCTATGCAAGCAGGAGCTGCATGCATTGTTTGTGCTCAAAGTTGTATTTGTGACTCATGAGCTATTACCTGTTTATGTAATGTTCTTCTGAAAGTACTGCAATAATCTTCAAAGAATTTTGAGGAACCAAAATGTGAAAATTCTAGACTGGTTTTATGACAACAATACCATCAAGAAGAGAGGGGCCTGGTTAGAGAATGCCAAGTCACACGTCCTTTTATCTATCATGGACATTCTTTGTATGTTTGACACCCTTAACTGTGTCCTTTTTTGTTTTATGGAGATGTAGTCACCCTGTGCTTGTTCATCGAGCCATTAGCAGCTATTATATTCCATGATATGTTTCTCTTTCTTTTTTTTAGTTGTGTGTAGCAATCACAAGTGGTATTCATGTCTTTGCAGAGATTGTCTTATGAATAAGTTTATTATATTTAATGTATTTTTTCTGCCTTGTTTTGTTAATATAGGTTTGTTACTGTAGTCTATTCGGCAAAAGAATCCATTATTTGTCGTGTCTAGCGATAGACTAGAATCCCGGTTGATCTGATCTCGGTTTGTTGTAAACATACTTGTACTCTATGTCTTGTGCAATATATATGGAGAACGATCCCCAGTGATCCTTGCGACAAATCTTTTCACCAACTTGTTTGATCATCTGACAAATGAACTTTGTTTTAGCAAATATGGGCAGAGATTGGGGAGCACGAACAAGATAAAGATCGCAAGTTTCAAGAACTCGAAATGGAGTGCATGCGTGTGTACCGCCGAAAGGTTGATAGTGCCAATGCCGAGAGAGCCCAACTTCATCAGTCACTCATGGCCAAAGAAGTTGAGCTTAAAGCTCTAGTTGCTTCTATAGAGGAAAATACCCAACGATTTAAGGTACTTTTGCCTCTTGCTCAAGTATTGAACATATGAACCTTAAAGGTGTTATCATGGATCCTGTGATTTTATGTTTTGATTTGTCTGTCATGCCTGGCATATTGGAAGATGCATTGTTAACAAGTGTTGAAATGTTTGTCAATACTATGCTGCACCTTGTTCAGAATATATGGTATTCTGCAGGTTGGCCATCTTTTTCTAGTTAATGATGAAATCATATAGTGACATGCGCAAGTGAGTTGTTTGGTTGGTGAATTATCATGTCAGATGGGTACCCTCTCCGTTCTTAAATTATTTTTATTAGGACAACAAATTTAGTTTATTTTTGAGCTAGAATTCTTGTCGTGACGATGAATTCTAGTTACAGAGGGAGTACACTAGAAACAACTTCTACAAAAATCAGTTTGAGGAACTATGCAGTCAGTTGAAATTATCAAATATGGTGTTTTCTTATAATTTAAGCCTATCTTCATGGTGCACCTCAAACTTTCTTTCAGCCACACTTTGTACTATGAAACATACCAGTTTCATGATAATATAGTTTGATTTCATGTGCAATATATGTATCATGGCATCTGTGCAAATAAAGTTATGGGGTCTTCTGATCCACAGCTTCGATGTGCATCAGACATTGTGGAAAGTAGTTGTCTGCTTATGGAATGTTAAGATAGTGGTAATTAAAAAGTGTGCCAAACAAAGATGAAATATCATGCCTTTATGTATTCTAGACTACTATATTTCATATGTTTCAGAATCATGAAGATTCATGGTTAATTGTGCCAGAGCCAAAATAGCATGCTGCTCACGTCATTTACAGTCTGAAATAAACCGGCATGGTCCATCTTTTTAGTAATATGAGGTATTCATCTGTAGGTCGATCAAAAGCATACATCATTGAAAGATCAACTTGCTGCAGTGACACCTCTCTTGGAAGATCTTAGGGCAAAGAAAGAAGAACGAATCAAACAGATCTCAAATGTGCAGTCTCAAATTGAGAAGATAAAAGTACAAATTTCTGATAACAATTAACGATGATGGTTCGGTCAAACATCTTGATGATGATAATGACTTGTCAACCAGAAGACTTTCTGATCTTCAAATGCAACTGCGCAATCTACAGAAGGAAAAGGTAACAATGATTTGACTGAAATTCGTTATTTTTTAAACTTACTTCAATCCAGTCATCAAATAGACATAAGTTTGAACCACTCAAAATGATCAATTTTACCTTAAATTTTTTCTTAGATATGCTGTATTTGTAAAAGAGAATTAATTTTGTTCTTCTTCCTTTTTTGTTCAGTCTGATCGCCTTCAAAAGGTCTTCATATATGTTGATGAAGTTCACTGCCTATGTGCAGTGCTTGGGATGGATTTTGCAAAAACTGTAAAAGAGGTACATCCCAGTTTGCATGGAACCAACTGGGAAAATTCTACAAATATTAGTGATATCACTCTTGAAGGTCTTACTCAGGCTATCCTGAAGCTCAAATCAGAAAAGAAGACAAGAGTTTTGAAGGTGATTCCTCATAGTCGAAGTAGGCTGCTAACTCATTTTTTTGTATTAGCTTCTCTAATGATTTGGCCATGTATTCAGTTGCAAGAGATTGTGGAAAAACTTCACAAGTTATGGAATCTGATGGAGTCAACTGAACAAGAGAGGAGACACTTTGTTAGAGTAGCAGCTGTTCTTGGATCCATCGAGGAAGAAATCACTTCCCCTGGCATTCTGTCATTGAAGACAATTCAGGAGGTTAGGCAACCATCTGTGAGTTGCTGTTTTATTAACATGCTGTGATTTAAGCTGACTAGTATTATTGTTGGATTGTTTAGACGGAAGAGGAAGTCGAAAGGCTAACTAAACAAAAGGCAAGTGGAATGAAGGAGCTTGTCCTTAAGAAAAGGTTAGAACTAGAAGATATCTGCAGGCATGCACATATGGAGCCAGATATGAGCACAGCACCAGAAAAGATCATTGCATTCATTGATTCCGGTACTTGTCCTGCTGAGATGGCATGCAATCGAAAATTGCTGATGATGAATAATATGAATAAACTAAGAACATTTCACTTTCAGGTCTAGTGGATTCTTGCGAAGTCCTTTCCAGCATTGAAGCGCAAATAAACAAAGCAAATGAAGAATCCTTAACAAGAAAAGATATCATGGAGAGAGTGGACAAATGGTTATCAGTTTGTGATGAAGAGACTTGGCTTGAGGAATACAACCAAGTAGGATTCTTTTATACACAAAACTTTATATTTTAAAATGCATGGACCGAGTATGATTTTTCACATTTTTTATATTGGCATGTTAGCGAAAGGCTTAGCTAAGTGGTCATGTACCTTGAGTATCACTCCTCAAGTTCTGGGTTCGACTCCGCATGGGAGCGAATTTCAGGCGGAGGTTAAAAAAATCCCCTTGTGTGTCCCACAACCAAAGCACTGGTCTAAGTACTGGCCCAGGTCATTGGTCGTTCTCACATGGGCTACGGGCCGCTGTGTATGGGTGGGGCAGGGGTTTGGAGGTTTTGTGGGCCTGCGTGAGAAGGTCTTTTTCTTAAAAAAATGCCTAGGGAGCTATCTTACCCCCTGCTGGTCCATTTTTTATCAGCGAACAACATAGAATTTGTGCCTCAGCTCAAATTCATGTTTTCAGTACATCTTTAACATTTACGTGTTTCCTTTTGCAGGATGATAACAGGTATAGTGCTGGCAGAGGTGCCCACTTGAATCTCAAGCGTGCAGAAAAGGCAAGGGTACTTGTCCAAAAAATTCCAAGTGAGGCTTCGTTTCTGTAGCTGCTAAAAGTATTAGCTTCAGTTTTTTTAAACACACTGGTACATTCTTCTCATTTATTTTTGTGGACTATGCTAGTGGGATCAAAAGCAAATCATGGTACAATGTTGGTTGGTTTACTCTGTTGATGTACTCCTAACATACAAACAAAAAACTTCACAAGCATAACCTACTCGTTTTTCCTATATAATAAGTCTGCTTATAATCACCTTGGTACTTGGTATGTAGTATGATTATAAACTACTCTGTTTTTTCACAGCAATGATTGACAACTTGATAGCCAAAACTTTTGCATGGGAGGATGAGAAAAATGTGCCATTTTTATACGATGGAGTAAGTCGCAGAGATAAATTTACCGTAAATCAGGTTGACTATATATGTTCCATATAATCAAGGAATACTAATTTGCACGTGAAGGTACGTTTGGTTGCCATTCTGGAAGAGCAAAAACTTAGAAGAGCACAAAGGGATGATGACAAGAGGCGCAGCCGGGTAAAAATTAATGCTACATCATATACTCTTTTGGGCACTGCAATCACAAGAAAAGAGCCCTAGCTTATGTATCTTCTGACTTAATACTCTTACAGGACCAGAAGAAGAGGCAGAGTTTACTGCTAAAGGAGAAGGAATTGATTTTTGGGTCAAAACCTAGTCCCAAAAAGACAAGCAGCTTCAACCAGCGGACGAGCAGCCTCATTCCAAATGGAAATGGCACTGGATTCATGACCCCGGTGCCCCGCCGAGTTTCAACTGGCAGTGCCACACCTGAGCTTCTAACCCCACGATCATATTCTGGCCGATGCAATAACTACTTCAAGGAAAACAGGCGGCTGACACCCGCTCCACTGAACTTCTCGACAGCTTCCAAGGAGGATAGCATGTCATCCTTTGCCTCAATCAGCGGCTCAGAACCTGATTCTCCGTTGTATTTGCACTAAGTGTGAGATCTTCAAGCGTTTTATCCTGGTGGTCCCAAGGTCCTTTCACAGTTCATTCATCACTTGAAGTTCTGCTTATCCTGATTTTGTGATGTTTCAGGTTAGGCAAGGGGCTTCCTTGGTGAGGATGGATACTCTCAGGATTGGACCGTTCTATGTTTAGCTCTTAACATTGCTAATGAGTGACGGCAAATTGTGACCAGATTTAGACAAGATTGCTTGTAGATATAATGTCTAACATTTATGATTTCATTGTACGTCAGAATCAAGTTGCAAGTCTTCCATTAGGTGATCGCAAGAGTTATGGGATGCATTTGTGTTTTGTTAAAAGAGTGATCGCTCTCTTTATTTTCTTGTCTGAGGTCCTGCACCACAGGTGGTGTGTCATTGTTTTGAATGTGAATTTGATAATGTCTTGGTAATCTATTGGATGAAAGTTGTGCTGTGGGAATCTAACAGGTGCCTTTTTGTCGGAGCAAGAAGTGTCTTGCTTATTGGATCACAGTTACACAGGCAGCCAACGAGACTCTGTACGCACATGGGGTTTCCACGTTCCGCAGCATTTGATACTTTGAGATCTCCAGTAGTAGGCGCCGGCCACATGAATGATTGCTTCATCAGTTACCTATAGCATGTGGATTATTACCCATAACAGTATGCATTGGTATAACAGAATCATTTGATGCGTATTTGTACAATTGACAACATGACTTATCATTTTGGGTTTATGCATTTGAACCACCACATTACCAAACCGCTTGGTTATGCTTTGGTGTGGCTGCTCTGCTACAAACGGAGAAGCTACATAAGCAACTTGATTCAGTCATGGCTCCTGAACACAGCCTAACCTTTGTGTATAAACATTGGGCGCCTATCTGCATCACTGCATGCAACGCTACTACCCAACATGGCAACACATCTGTCCGTCACTTCCCACATGGTATTTGCAGGGGACCGCGAAATAACCTAATGAGAAAAACATAAAGAAGTTAATCATTCTGTAAGAAACACTAAACAGATCACCCGGTGGGTAATATAGTGAAAAAGGGTTGGCATGATAATTCATGTTCAAAAAGGGAAAGGCTCATGGTGAGTGTCTTTTTATGCTGGAAACTTGGAATAAACCTGTTTTAGTGTATGTTCTCCTATTCATACAAGAAAATGGTCGTGTAAAAGTACAACTATTTTATCACTGCGAAGATTGCCAGACATGTCAGCTTGCTTTTTAGCTGTATTAGGCCATAGCGTACTTTTAGCTGGAGATTTTTTAGTTTTTAAGCAGTCTGCCTTTTGATTATTTGCATATTGCTTGAGACGCTACATACTACTAATTCGAGGAATAGTACTCACCAGACTGTATGCATCTTTAGCTAAGAATTTTTCAGATTTTAAGCAGTCTGCCTTTTGTGTTATTCTGCAACTTGCTTGCTATTATTAACAAATGCATCTTTTAAATGCTTCATAACCACCATGATCCATGGTGCAAAAGTCGAATATCTGGATTGCGGTGTAAATTGTAAAAACAAATTAGTCTGCAATATATTTCTAAGTAGATAGTTAAAAAAACCTGTTGGTCCTGATTCTTGAGGCAAAACTCCGCCAGTGCTAATTCTAAAATGGATCATATTAACACAAATCAGACTGACGCTGATAAATGCAATAAAATTGCAAAGGGACAGGATAAGTAAATCAGTGGCTGGTAAGGCTACTGGAGTTAAAGGGAAACTTATATCTGAATTTGTCACTTGTAGAAACCCAAGTTGAAAAGTAGAAAAGGGCAAAATAATCTGCTAATGCATGACGATAATTTCATCCCATTGGCATTGCTCTAAATCACTTCGCAATGATTATTCAGGGCTATGGTAGAGCCAACTTCGCATCTATCAATCGGATGTGCGCACCTATCTATTACATTATTGTCTAAGGAAAACCTTGCACATATTTGGAATGTAACTAGAGATTTGGCTTTTTATAGGACTGCGTGAAGACTCAGCAATTCAAGTGTCGGAATCTTAATTTACTCGTACTTTGTTTGCTCTTCCCTCCCTCTCTTTCTTTTACTTCTATATGTCTCTTTGTGTTTAACCTAACCCAGCGTGTTTGGGACAAAAGCTTTTTTGTTGTTGAAAACTTTGCATATATCTTGCATTAGATGATCCTCGATAAGAACAGCTTTTAAACATCCTTGTGGTGAAAATTAAAATTGCTCACTCTCAGAACCCCAGATTCGCATTGTGCTCCAAATAACATCATGAGCTCACATTAATTATGATATTTCACATTAGATCTCTCTAGCCGACAGTCTAGACGGCCATTCAATAACCAATAGTGTTGCATATATGATACCACGTTCATAACTACAGATACTTAAATTGCGTCCTTCTACCCTCCTGAGATCACAACCTGAACTACTAGTGGAACTGGTCTATAAATCTTGCTGCAATGTAACAGACATTGTACACAACAGAATAACAAATGTAAAGGACGAAATTCACACCATTGGAATCCAAGAGCTCAGATCAAGATGAACAGCTGGATCAGTATCTTTGCTATCAAAAGTCGAAGCTTTTGAGGTACGTGGGATCCTTCTTGGCCCGCTCCTGGAACTTGCGGAACCATCGGTCGAGGATGTCCGTGGGCACAACAAGCTTGCCACCGTCGGCGCCGCAGAATGACTGCATGAAGTTGAACAGGTTCTCGCCGACCCTGAGCGCGACGCGCCCGGCGCGCTGCTCGTCGGGCGGCGGCGGTAATGCGGTCGCGTCCTCTACGGCTACACCCAACTTCGGAGGGCCCACGGGAGGCTCCGGGTCGTCGCCAGCCTCCGAGAGCGGGAAGCTGGCTGAGGGGCGCGTCGGGCCGAGCGCGCCTAGGAACGCGAAGGGGCGGTTGGCGGCGGCTTGGAAGTAGACGGCGACGGCCTTGCCGGGCGGCAACGCGGCCGCGGCGGGCGGGAGCAGGAAGACGACGGCGGAGCGCGGCGCGGCGGCGAGCGAAAGCGTAGAGAGATCGAGGAGCCAGGAGTTGGGCGCCACCTGCGCGAAGGCGGTGGCGTCGAGGGGGAAGGTGTGGTCCGGAAAGACGACGCCGAACATGGCTGACGGCGGGCGAGCTGCAGCTTCGTGGATGCCGCTAGGGTGTCTGCGTTACGGCGGTTCGCGGCGAAGCATTTAGGGTGGAAGCCGCTTCGCCTCGGTGATTCGGAGCAGGACCATGGACATGGAAATGGAGGCTAGGTTCCATTGGGTTCTAGAGGAGAATAGGTGTTTCTAGAAGATTAGAGTTTCTCTAAGACTTTGGTCCTATCCTGTTTCCTAGCCTAAGGTTAACTCCAACAGGCATCCTAATACCTGACCCAGACCCAATTTAGGTTGTGAGAAGCAGCCCAACACATGTTCATTGGGCAGGCCCATTTTAGGGTGTCGTCTTGTTATGCCCTAAAAATAGAGGCGGGCTACAGCCAACCTATTCCAACGACCCGAATCAAATCGGTCTCTTCGAACAGACTCTGCTCAGTGGCGGCGACAGAGGTGGTGACCAAGACGGAGCGGGCAGGTGGAGTGGCGCCGACCGGGGCGGAGCGGCGGCGACCGTAGGTACACACCTTGTTCCCTTCCCGTTCTCCCTCTCCACTAGCGCAGAGCCGCCGCATCTGGCAGCCGAGCATTTTTGCCGGGTTAGCTGAAATTTCTCAGATTTTGGCCGGGTCGCAGCGCTAGGGTCATGCCGGCGGTGCTAGGTCGTGGGGAGTTTGGGGGAAGCTGGGGATTTGTTGTACGTAGGAGTAGCATTGAAACGTATATGAAGAAGATGAGAAAATGAAGATTGTGTTCAGATTTGCAGCTGGAGAAATTGACCAGATTGTTGTTGGGCATGTGTTGTATGATTTGTTCTGATTCACCTCATGTCTAGGATGGATAACCTGCCCCCTATGAATGAAGTTTGTATACAGAAACAAGATCAAAACTATACATAGGAGTGGAGCTCCCTCTTCACCGCATTTGAGGTAACATTCAATACTTTCATTCAGTTGTACTGGTTTCTATAAACATGATTCATGCAGATGTCAAATATTTTCTTGGTTGTACAGTATGCAAATGTGAGTGAAGGCAATGTACCTGAACCTGTTGTCGAGGTGGTTCCGCCCAAATCAGGTGGTAAAGGCAGAAAAACTTGGCACGCAGAGGGGTTGCCTTCACACAAGATGAAGACAAGATAATTTGCTCAACCTTTCTTAACATTAGTAAGGATCCAATTATTGGGGTAAATCAGAGTACAGACGGTTACTACAAAAGAATCCATGAATATTTTTGTAAGCACAAACCTGAAGGTTCAACAAGAAGCCAACTAGCCATCCAACATAGGTGTCAACTTATCCAAAAGGGGGTTAATAAATTTTGTGCATACAAATAAGCAGTGGATATAGGAGGAACGAGAGCGGCAAGTGTGAGCAGGATAGGGTCAGTACCTGATTTGTTGGTAATTTGTTTTGAATATTAATTTTTATTCATTTCACTAATTTTTATGTCACAGATCGATGATGTTGTGAAGATGTTTGAGAATAATGAGTCGTTCACATTTATGCACTGCTGAAAGTTGTTATGCAAAGAGCCGAAGTAGAGCGACCGAATGTTGGAACTTAACCGCCCGTCACCTAATATCAAATCTGCACATACCTCTCAAGCCAGCACTGAAAATTGTAATAATCCAATTGATAGGCCCGAAGGTCGTGACGGCGCAAAAAAACAGAGGACCAATGGAGGAGACGCTGCCTCATCTAGTGCTGCGGTAGATATGTTACAACAAATTCATGATAGGAATGGTAAAACAGATATGTTACAACAAATTCATGATAGGAATGGTAAAACAGAAGAGAAGCAAGAACAACAAATGCAGGAGAATCCATACCATGAAGGGAGATAAAATGAAACTTACTGAGAAAATGTTTGACCTGCAAAAGCAAGATATGGAAAAGCGCGGCAAATTGAAAGAAGAGCAGATGATTCTCACCAAGAAAGATATAGAAGTAAGGGCCAAACAAAGTGAGGCACAATTGATGACAGCTGAGATTGGCATAATGGGGGTAGACCTAGAGAAACTTGCACCCGTGAGGGCTTATTACATCGCCATGCAGCGCCAGATCATGGAACGTAGAGGAATATCCATGCCTCAAGGCTCCGATGCTTGAGCACTACTATGTTGTTGTTAACTTATGTTGCACTACATGCGTGAGTATTACTTAGGTTCTGGTCAGTGTCTTGTGGTCAGTGTCTTGTGAGACTGTGTTATCCTGTTGTGCCACTCTGATGGGTGCACGTTAGGGAGTTGGAGACCCTTTTCATCCTCTACTACCATGTTGTGAAGGATGACACATGCCCGAACAATGGAGTTTAGGTCTTTTTGATTCCATAGGCGAGCAAGACCATGCAAAATCTTCCACTTGGATTGAAGCACTCCAAAAGCTCTTTCAACATCTTTTCTGCAAGCTTCTGTTGTATTGCAAAAATCTTCTGTTTGTTGCTAACTGGTACATTGATGCTCTTAACCAAAGTGTCCCAATCAGGATAGATCCCATCGTATAGGTAGTATCCAAGCCTATATGGGTTTCCATTAACTACAAAATCAACCTCGGGTGTGTTTCCATTTGCCAAATCATCAAATACAGGTGATCGTTGTAACACGTTAATATTATTATGAGAACCTGGTAGCCCAAAGAATGCATGCCAGATCCGCAGATCTTGAGTTGCTACTACCTCTAATATAAGTGTTGGATTGCCCTTGTGGCCCTTGTACATCCCAACCCAACTTGTAGGACAGTTCTCCCATTCCCAGTGCATGCAGTCAATGCTGCCAATCATACCAGGAAAACCACGGGCCTCATTGACAGATAAAATATGTTGTAACTCAGACTCTGAAGGTGGTCTAAGGAATTCTTCTCCAAACTCTGAGATTATTGTGGCAATAAACCCAAGTTTTAAGCACTGTACTTTCACCCATAAGTTGTCCGTCATCTAGAGAATCTGTTGCCCCTCCATAAGCTAACATTTTCATTGCCACTATACACTTCCGTAAAAGGGAGTAACCCATGACACCCGCAACATTCCTCCTTTGTTTGAAGAAATCGTTCACGACTGTTAATCGATCAACTACTTTCAAGAAAATGGATTGCTGCATAAGAAACCTACACAAAATTTATATAAATGGTTATGTCAGTTTAAAATTTATGTTCACGAACTAGGGAATCATTTAACTACTAAAATTGTGTTTTAAGTGTACCTCCGACGAAAATGTTTTGTGTTGTACAAGGGCCTAGCAACAAAGTAGTCATTGTTCAGACGAATATTACCACCAATACGGTCACGGTCATGGGTTTTATGGCCAGGAACAGATCCTCCCCAATGCCGCTTCTTGGGTAGCATAGCAACCACAACTGCACATGCTTCAATTTCCTCACCCTTTTGTGATGAAGCTGCTGCACTGTCGCACCAATTACTCTAGTAATATCTAGATGCCATGGCTGATCACACTGCACATGTACATGTGAAAAAATTCAGAGAACAGAGAAGTAATACTCCATGGCTCACTACACTAAAGAACATATATATGAGAAAAATTCTGAAATCCGGGAAAGAACTCCCTTTCTTCCACCTGTCATACACCTAGTCTGACCAATGCAGTCATCATACATGAATAATACTAGAGCAGCAGAATCCCCTCCCCCCTCGTGTGGTCCTTTCTTTCTTGTTCCTCCTGTGTTCTTCAAGGCTTGCAATCCACTGCACAGCCCGAGCTTCTTCCCTCCGGCGTACAGCCCCCGTCCCTTTCTCCGGATTGCTAATACAATCAACTCCCCTCCAGCTCACCTGAATCAGACCATTCCTGTACGGCACCCTCAGGCGACCCGCACCCACGTGGCTTGACGTTGTGGGATCGCCGGCGACCCGGCGCAACCACTCAATCGGCTCCAATCTAGGCTCCTCTTCGCCTCCCTCTACAAGTGTGCATGACCTCCGACCACGGAAGGACCACGCCTCCCGGTGGATCTACCCCGACTCCTCCCCGTCAGCCCACCCATGCTCACAATGTCTGCCGCCTCCCTCTGCGATCGAGAAGTCTTGTGCGTCGCGTCCGAACGACCTCCTCCACAGTCGTTCCCCGGAGACACCTAGAACTGAGGAGTTCGTACCTTCGTCAGGTTGACGGCGATGTCCTGACCGCCGTCGAGGAGCGGGAAGACGAAGTTGTGTTTCTTTTTTCCCGCAAATGGACACCGAACAGTTTCCTGTACCCTATTTTGGGCTCTATTGTTGGAGAACGTCTCAAAAGGGCCTCCACAAACAGCACAAACCAAGACTCAAATTCTCAAAAAGGCCTCCACTTTTAGGCTCTGTTGTTGGAGTTAGCCTAATGTGTTTTGTTGATGCGGATAGTGTTGTATTGTGTTTTTCATTATATCATTATTTTCATCTCTATTTTTAAATATTTTTTATCTTTATTTGTATCTTCTTTCAGTTCTTGTTTTCTATGCACGTATTTGTTTAATCCTCTTGAGATGTATCCAGAATGAGAATGACAAGAGGGGAGTAACATTCTTTTCTAGAGAATACAAATATTTTTTTTATACAATCTTACAAAGAACTCTACTAGCTTACACGATTTTTATTCTATGATTATTTATATTCTTTCACTTAAACTATCGAGCAACACAAACTGAAAACAAAAATATAGACACTATTGTCAAGTGAAAGGGTTTAGATGAAAAATATCGTAAGATAAATGTCGTGCGTATTAATAGAATTGTTTGCATACTAGTCAACCCCTTATTTTCGTAACAACAAAATAAAAATGAGATGAGTAATTAGTTTCTAAGATCACTGTCGAAGTGTTCTCTACGACACTTCTCCCAGTCTGCTCAGAAGCAGCCTACGGAGGTTCTTTTTTTTTTTGGTGGGGCTAGAGGATCTCGAAGGTTTGAGCGTAATGGCAAGAGAGATACATGAGGATTTATGTGGTATAGGTCGCCGGAGCGTAAAACTCTACGTTCACGGGAGTGCTTGGTGAGTTACTTGCTCGCGTATGATAATGAGTTGGTCGGGTCGCGAACCCCTTACCCGGAGGCTGTCCCGGTCTTTTTATAGCTCAAGGCCTGGGCAGTTACAACAAAGCTCGGGGCCCGACACGTGGTCCCGCGGCTATCTGTGTCTATACATGACCTAGCCATTTATAGCTATATGTGTCGTTGTTGTTGGTGGAGTTGCGGCGCATCGCCTGTCCCGCCAGTCGCTTCTGTCCGAGACGCAGGTGATGATGAAATCCCAGTCTTGTAACCGTGTCTCCTTGCTCTGTTAGGCGGCTCTGTACTGATGGGCGGCACTGTTACATCGCACGCCTCGCCGCCCTGTCTTTCACCATAATGGTGCGCAGACGAGGGTATAGGCGTGCATGGTGCGCCATGCTTCTGAGGAAGGCGCGCACCTTGAATGCTTGACCTAACATCGCACCTTCCTCTTTACTCCTTGGCCATTTGCCCGTTGTCTGCCAGTGTAACGTTTTCAGGTGGATGGCCCCCGAGTCACGTGCCTCCACCGGAGCAGGCTTGTGGAGTAGTGGGCGGTCTGGAGTTGTTGGGCACGCGGCAGCACCGGAGCCCTCCCATGCTGGAGGTTGGATCCGGAGTTGCAAGACACATGGCACATCCTGTGCCTTTCTTAGGGGGAAGGTATGTCCGTAGTCGCTGCTCATGTGGCAGCACCAGAGGCCTCCGTGCTAGAGGTAAGATCTGGAGTTGCAGGACGCGTGGCACCTACGGAGCTCTCTCCGGCTGGGGGTGTGACTCGGAGGTTCCGGGCACGTGGTAGCGCCGGATCCCTCCTTGGTGGAGGATGGGGTCCGGCCCTACTGGACACGTGTAGGCTCCCGAGCCACCTTCAGCCGGTTAGTTAGGCTTAGGGCCTGAAGACATGTTGCAACCCTTGGGGCAGCCCATGGGGCATAATGTGCAAAAGGCTTATGCTGGGGTCCGCCTAATCTAGGAAGGTGGGGCCCAGGTGCTTTTTACCCACTACGCGGGGGTACCCGGTTCGCAGGGTACCGACAGTGGCCCCCAGGCCCATCTCGGAGGAGGTATTGAGCCCGCAGGTGGGGCTCCCTATCTCTTCCGCGTGGTGGTTTCGAACTTACAGTTTTTTTTGGGAATCGAAGCGACGGCGTGATTCCTAGATAGTGGGCGAGTGGTCGTCCTTGGGAGATAAAGAGGTTGTTCGTCCTCGGCGTAGTAGGCGCTCTCGATCAAAGTGGCAGCGCATTGTCGCGTTCACTCTGACTTGACTGGTCACGGCGTGGCAATCGAGGGGCTGCCTCGGGGCTATTACTGCGATCCCCCGTGACCACAGGAGCATTGTGTCACTTCCCTTGGGAACCGTCAAACGTCCCCGTGTTCGTACTCGCCCGACCCGTCGATACCTGACTGGTGGTCCTGGGCCCTACCCATCATTGGCGAGAGTTACAGAGGCGTGCTCGAGGGGTCGCCTTGGTTTATCTACTGTGGCAACCGATGAGTCGGTCACGCCGCTCTCCTCTGGTACCGCCGGACGTTCCGAGGGGGTATCCTCTCGACCCCTGGTGAGTGACGGGTGGTCCCGGATCCATCCCGTCACTAGAGGAGGTGAATAGCCTGCGGCGTGCAGCGGTGGAAACCCAATTGTCGCGCCTGTTGTGCTGCCTGAGGTCATGGACGGGTATAAAAGGAGGTCTTGTGGTGTACGATGGTACTCCTCCCCACCATGCGACCTTCGTTTTCCTCTTGTACGCTAGAAGTCTCTGCTTCGAGACGCTCTCGCCCACCACATGCCTTCCCACCGGTAGTCATCTTCATCTACTTCTGTGAGATATTCGTATACGTGCGACCTTCGGTGAGGTTCTCTGGTACATCCCTTTCCCTGACGGGCCCGAATAGAATCACAAGCCATCCTGATGGCACGCAGATGGTCGGGGAGGCCATCAGGGATAGGGTCTTCGACCCGCTGTCACGCCCGGTACCTGCAATAGACACCAAGCGTACTCCCGCGTGTGCCAGGATCAATTTACATCACACACGAGACAATATAGAGCAAATGTATCATTAATTATTTAAGCCAAGTGCGGCGAATACATCATCCGAGTACATAAACGCCCCTTGGGCTCAAAAAGGGAGTACATCATGATAGCGGAAACTAAAGTAGGGCTCCACAGGTGCCGTACGCGAGGTACGCCAGCCTAGAACTGTGTGCCGGGGTCGAAGTCGTCATCCACGTCATCCTCGGCAGCCTCCACGTGTCCTGAGCAGCAAGAATAAAAGAAAAGAGAGGCAAACGCTTGAGTACATAGAGTACTCAGCAAGTGTGAGAAAGTTTATGCATGATGAGCCAAGTTTTAAGGAAAGCTAGACACGGCTCATGTACTACGCGACCTATTCCTTAGTCTTAATTAAGCATCCTATTTATTTAGTGAAATTTTCGCCCAACCGAACCATGTATCCAAGTATCTCCACTACATCTGTAGCCTCATCCGAAACCACCATCCCAAACCACCGACCAATCCCGACCCATGGTAATCATGAGACAGTTACCATCCCGCTCTTGACCGTGAGCACGTCTGTCTAGACAGTTTTGACTCTGTAGAGTTTGTACGCTTTGCCCACAAGTTGTGTTTTCATCACCCGTCGGCGACTAAGGAAACTCCTTCCCGCCATCTCACACTCCCTATGGTGTGTGGCCAGGAGTACACGACCTTTACATTGCACTACCCAACCCGTGCACACCCGCTAAAAATTCACCACAGCGGCACTCTGAAACCTCTGCCGCAGAAGCCCCCTCTTGCGCCACTCACATATCTCTATGGTGTACACAAGGAAAGATAGGAACAACTTAATTGACCACACTGTCCCATACCAGTTGTTGTGGAGGCACTGTATAAGCTAGTTGATGGGTCTCACGAACCGGTCCTTAGGATCTATGCAGGCTACTAACCATAAACCCGAGTCTCGTGCACTCGGCACCCACCGTGTACCAACCAGTCTGCTAGATCCCTATACTATCCTCCTCATACACCATATATATATATATATATATATATATATATATATATATATATATATATATATATATATATATATATATATATATATCACCACATCATCATCACCAACATCCTGATTAATGGAACTAAATGTAGTTACTCCCCATCCAACCTCTAAGCAGGGATAAGCAAAAAATAACTACATAAAAGTAAACCCTAACAACCCAAACCCGGCTACAAGGAAAGTCAAGGAAATTCTAGTAAACAACTAATACATGGGATTCAAATTAAACACTAAGCATGCATTTCTAACTATAAATTAAACACTAAGCCTGCTATATTTATCATATACAGCAAGGAGGCAGGGGCAAAACTGAAAGTTTAGCATTATTCAGTGGTAAATCTGCATGTATAGCTCAAGCAGGGGCTTTTTAGTAATTAACAGCATGTGCAGGGGCCTATTCGTTAAATTTCAGAAAATATCAGGGGTTAAAAATGCTAGAAAAGATTATGGCAGGGGCTAGGTTTGCATAAAATAATCATGCAGGGGTGATTTTTGGTGATATCAGGGCTGTAGGGCTGTCCAGGTTAGCATGGAGCACAACGCACACCTTCGTCCTCTGTTTGTTCGCCATTACGGTGAAAGACTGCGCGGCAAGGCGTGATGGCGCAACAGTGCCTCCCAACGGCGCTGAGCCGCCCTACAGAGCAAGAGGACGTGGCGACAAGACGGGGACTTCATCATCACCGGCCACCCGGTCAGAGGCGCCAGACGTGTCACGCGCGCCTTAACTCCACCAACAGTGATAATGCATGTATCTGTAAATACCCATAGTTTATGTATAGGAGACAGATAGCTGCGGGACCACATGTCGGGCCCCGGGCCACCTTGTAACTGCCTCGGACTTGGGCTATAAAAGGACTGGGGTAGCCTACGGGCAAAGGGTTCGAGACCCAGCCAATCATCCTTATATGCGAGCAAGTAATACACAAAGCACTCCCGTGAACGTAGGGACACTCCGGTGGCCTGAACCACGTAAATCCTCGTGTCTCTCTCTCGCCATTGCGCTCAGACCATCGTGATCCTCTAGCCACACCGAAAAAAGAACCTCCACGGGCTGCTTCCGAGCAGACCGGGGAAAGTTTCGTAGCGAACACTTCGACATTTGGCGCGCCAGGTAGAGGGCTTTTGGTTCTTGAAGCTGTCCGTGACCCGCAATGGTAAACATCCAGTCTTTCGGAGGTTCTTCCCGTCCCTCGCGTCGCCAGCGGCAGAGTGAGCAGGAAGCGTCCTCTAGTCCTAGAGTGGAACCTTTGGCAACGGCACCGGTTTCTACAGCGACGATGCCCATTGCTTCTGCCTCCGATGTCAACGAAGAGGTCGACTGCGTCCGAGGGGTCCGGTGGCTCGAGAGGCCCGGGCAAGCGCTTCCAAGCAGTTTCATGGAGCTTCGCCGGCCCCAGGTAGATCATACGAGGCCATCCCTTGCTACCTTTGGTTATGCTTCGATGTTATCCGCTGACCCCATCTTTTACGCAGAGCTCTATCCGCACGTGCTTGTTGAAGCGCTCCGGTGCCCGGGGTGCCCGGTGATCCACCGACAGCTTCTCATACTGCTCTAGCCCAAGATGTGGACCCTCCAGCACCAGCGACGTCCATGCCACCTGTCCCTTCTGCAGATATCTCGTCGGCGGTTCCTGGTGCGGTGGACCCTAGCTAGGAAACTCCGTCGGTCCTGGCTCCAGGACCTGATTTTGGGCCGGTGAGGTCGACGAGGCCTCACCGGTACATGGCGGCGAACCCATTCCTGTTGCTGTCGAGGGCGCGTCGGACGCCACGGAATTCAACGCAACAGTGGTTGGAGCAGCAGGGGCCAAAGCAGAAGATGCAGCCCTCCTGTCGCTCGCTCCAGTCACCCCAGGAATTGCTGCTCCCCGTGAAGCGTCACCAACCTGCCGGGGAGCAATGTCGACGTCGTCCAACATCGGCATCGACTTCAAGAGTTCGATCTCAACTCCTGGTCCGTGAAGATGGGTAAGCACGATGCCGGTGGGTTGACAAGATCTTCGGAGACCCTGTTGCTTGCAACATCGACGCACAGCCTCGCCAACATGGCGTCCAGGAGCTCCGTCTCTAAGTTGGTCCCGAGGCCACGCTCCAGGCGAGGCGGGTCATTCTCGCCGGAGTACATCGAGGCTGCGGGCAGCGACTCTGGAGGGGAGCAATGCGCCGACCCAGGAAGTCGGCCAATACCATCAGCGAAGACTACTCCCGGTCCACCAGGAGCTTAATCCTTTCCAGCAAAGAGGAGTAGGTGTCCTGAAGGCGGGGCATCCTCTCCGAGCTGGTCCGCGTGGATAAAGGAGGGGAAGTTGGCAGTTCCAGCCGGTCGTGGGCATCGGACTTCATAATGACCCAGTCATCCCTCCAGTTCTCCCACTTATTGGAAGAAAGGGAAGAGATGTATGTCGCCAATGATCTTGTGCAATGCTGGAAGTAGTAAGCTCCCAGGAAGCTCGAGCTCCTCCCCGACGATCGTAGGACGAAGAACACACAAAACAGTCGCACCGATGGCCACACCCCCACGAACATCTCGCAGAGGTGGATGAAGATTGACACCAGCACGAGGGAGTGCGGCGTCAGGTGTTGTAGCTAGACCCTGTAGAAATCCAGCAAGGCCAGAAAGAAAGGGCGAGTCCCGCGAGCATGTACCCGGTGAAGACGATGACTTCATCGTGCCGAATGTCTATGAGTGGGAGGGATCCGCAGCGAATCCTCCCATCGTATTGAGGCGCCTGCCAACCAATCACGCGCCTCACACGCCCCACATCGACAACACTTTGGAGACGAGACTCTCATAGGTTCGACATCATGGAGCGGGAGGAGAAAGCGAGAAGATGAAGTGAAAGAAGGAAGATGGAGGAGAAGACTCCTGCTAGCAGTAGAGGGTCTCTTTATTCGCCCAGATCCCTCCAGAACCGCCAATCGAGATGTGCCCAAAATAATCGCACCTGCATCGACCAAACCGTCGGGAGCAGAGGTACGGGGCCCGCTCGACAACTAGTGTGAGCAAGGGGCAGCACGGTTAAGGTGGGGAAAGGTGGTTCCCCGATAAAGCCTGACAAGAGAGGAAGTGGGGGTCGTGCAGGGAACCGAGGTGGACAATGCAGTAGTTGCACGAAACGTGCACCCCCACGACCCTCCAGCAATGAAGAGACGCTTGTTCATGACGACAGGGAAGTCTCTTTGACAAGAGGCAGGCAACCGCTTCGTCTCCCAGGAATGACCCTCGCCCACTACGGGGGAATCACGCCATCGCCTTAATTCCCAGGAATTGCAAGGCCAAACCCATGACGCAGGAGAGATAGGGGCCCCACCCGCGGGCTCAACACCTCCCCCGAGATGGGCCCGGTGGCCACTATCGGTACCCTGCGAACCGGGTACCCCCGCGTAGTGGGTAAAAAGCACCTGGGCCCTGCCTTCCCAGCTTAGGCGGGCCCCAGCATAAGCCACGCACTCTGGGCCCCATGGGTTGTCCCAGGGTTGCAACGTGTCTTCAGGCCCTGAGCCCGACTACCGACCGAGGGTGGTTCGGGAGCTGACACGTGTCCAGCAGTGTCGGGCCCCATCCTCCACAAAGGAGGGCTCCGGCAGTACCATGTGCCCGGCACGTCCAAGCCACACCCCCGAGCCACGGAGGGCTCCACAGGTGCCACACGTCCGGTAGCTCTGGATCCGACCTCCAGCATGGAGGCCTCTGGTGCTGTTGCGTGGGTAGCGACTCCGGGTGTACCTTCCTCCTAGGGGAGGCTCTAGATGTGCCACGTGTCCTTCAGCTCCGGATCCAACCTCCAGCGTGGGAGGGCTCCGATGCTGCCACATGCACAACAACTCCGGACCGCCCACTACTCCTCAGGACGGCTCCGGTGGAGACACGTGTCTTGAGGGCCATCCGCTCAAACATCACTTCGACGAGCAACGAGCAGAAGGCCAAGGAGTAAAGAGGAAGGAGCGTTGCCAGGCCTAGCATTGAAGGCTCACGCCTTTCCCAGAAGCATGGCGCACAACACACGCCTCCATCTTCTATCTGTTCACCATTACGATGAAAGACTCGGCGGCGAGGCGTGATGGTGCAACAATGCCTCCCAACAGCGCTGAGCCGCCCTGCAGAGCAAGAGGACGCGACGACAAGACGAGGACCTCATCATCACCGGCCACCCGATCAGAGACGCCAGACGTGTCAGGCGACATACCTTAACTCCACCGACAGTGACAATGCATGTATCTGTAAATACCCATAGTTTATGCATAGGAAACAGATAGCCGCGGGACCACATGTCGGGCCACGGGCCACCTTGTAACTGCCCTGGCCTTGGGCTATAAAAGGACCGGGGCAGCCTCCGGGCAAAGAGTTCGGGACCCAGCCAACTCATCCTCATACGCGAGCAAGCAATACACCAAGCACTCCCGTGGACGTAGGGTTTTACGCTCCGGCAGCCCGAACCACGTAAATCCTCGTGTCTCTCTCTCGCCATTGCGCTCAGACCTTCGTGATCCTCTAGCCCCACCGAAAAAGGAACCTCCGTGGGCTGCTTCCGAGCAGACCGAGGGAAGTGTCGTAGCGAACACTTTGACAGGTTTTTTTCATCTCGGGAAAAGCATCAACCTATGACTTAGAGCTTGGGTCAAGGAGGTTTCCTCCTCTTGTAAAAACTATGTAGAGTTTATTCTCAATATAATCGTTGTAGGGGTTTCTATTACAGTTTTGCACTCAAAAAATATGTAGGATCCACTGGTCAAAAATTTAAAAGGACAAGACTTAAATTCTAGGCTTCTTCAACCAAAACTAACTGAACTAAGGATTAATAGATGTCAACACAAATAGTATTGTGGATTATTTTTACGTAAAAACAAGTATATAGAATATATCAAAACAATATAAGCAAAAATATAATATAACTACTATAAACTCTAGAAATTGAATAAACACTGAAGTTCAAACACACAATGAGCTTTACCTCTCGTTTAAAAGTCCACAAAGGAACATGTTCCTTTAAACTATTTTTCTCACTTAGATGATAATAAAAGTCAATTTGATCTTTTCGCTTTCAAGTTCTTATAAAGTGGTAATACAAAAAGATCATCACACAAGTTATTAGCTCTACAGACACATCTATCTGCGTCGAACCAAAATTTAACTGAAGACCAACATAAGCAATGTACAAAATCGTGGTCACCACAACACCTCTATAGATCTTTCTACGTGCTTGCTTCTAATCCTGAAACTATATACTAAAGAAATCGTAGAAAACCACAAAATTCAGACAAACCAAATATGACCTCATGGGCTAGCGAGCAACACCCATGCCACATGCACACACAAACTGTCAAGAAGCATCCAAGCAGGAGGTAAAAACTAAAGGAATGTTGAGCAAGATAAACAAGTACTAAAACATTAAAATTTGTCAGTTGCAGTGCAAAAAAAAACATGGATGTATGGCGCTGTCAGTCCGTCGTCCCAGAAGCACGAGATATTTCAGAGCAACCTCCACATTATTCCACATATTTTATATATATATATAGGCACCTTCTATGACCGAAATAAGAAAACAAATAAGGTGAGCCTATATATCTATTCCTGCCCCCTTCTCTCTCATCCGCTCCTCTTTCTCTTTCCTCTCTTGTCTCTCCTCAGTTTCTCTTTCTCTCTCCCCATCACACCCACAAGGAAGTGAAAGAACCCTAGAGGCAGCAGTCCTCTTCAAGGTAAGCCACCCCCCCCCCCCCCCCCCACAAAGCTCTCGTCTTTAATTGCCCAGAGCTCGTTGCTAGCGACCGCTCCGTCTTCCAAGGGACCAAGAGATGGCGAAGCAGGGAAGGATGGATTTTTATTTTCTTGCCATGCGGGTTTCGTTCGTTCTTTTCTTTCCGCCTGTGCATTGCCATATCCTTCCTTGGCCAAGCCGGCCGAAATCGACCTTTCCGTAGATCCCCGTCGACAGATTCGGTTTTGACGCTTCGGTCATGCAATGGAGATCTCGTTGGATCTGTTGACGTCGGGGTCGGCCCGGTTCAGTGCGGATTTGGGCGGTGCCCCGGATGGCTCCTGAGACCTAGTGTTTGGTTGAAATTTCAAGTTTTTTTTTTAGTTTTTAGCATGTTTCTTACGGATTCTTTATTTTTTTGCCTCTTTCCGGGAATGATCGTTTAGGGATTGGCGATTGGAGGACAATGGTGGCGATGGGCTGACCAGAGCTGCAAAAAGATTCAGTTTTCCCGGTCCAGTTCCTGGAATTGGATTTGTTTCTTGGACTAGCCGAGATGGATGACGACGGCAGCCTGGGCATTCGGAATTGGGGCTTCTATGAGACGGTGAAAGGCAATCTCGGCCTCCAGCTGATGTCGTCCGTGACCACCGACCGGGACACGAAGCCGCTGCTACCAAATGGCGGTACCTTCTTGCAGCACCATGGTCATCCTAATGGCCCGCACCAGCACCACCTGCAACATTCGCACCATCCCCGTGATTGTGGTGGTGCCTCTGGAGGCATGCCTAATGAGCCATCTTCTGTACACATGGACTTTGTGCGAAATGAAGCTTGGTTGCTCCCCTCACAGCACCCGCATCAGCATCTCCGGCAACAAAAGGTCCATCACCATCTCCCCGTTGGACCTGTTGGGCATGTTGGTCATCCTGGACATGGTAGCCATGTTGTGCATCACCACCAGACTGGCTATGGGATGATGGCAGATGCACATGGTGTGCACACACTCAAGATGATGCAACCACAATTGCAGGCACAGGCACAATCTCAGTCTCCAGCCGCAGCCACAGCCACAGACACAGGATCCTCCTCCATTAAAAGAAGAGAGCATGCAACCATCACTGGTCGAAGACCATTCTGTGGTAAAGAATGAAATGCCTGTGAAGAAGAAGCGGCAGGGCCAGCAGCCAAAGACACCAAAACCAAAGAAGCCTAAGAAGGTTGCTGCTCCACCAGTGGACGGGGCACCCAATAGGCCTGCATCCCGTGCGAGGGGGCCACGGAAGGCTGTGGGAATGGTGATTAACGGTATTGATTTGGATCTTTCAAGGATACCAACACCTGTGTGCTCATGCACTGGGACTCCCCAGCAGTGTTACCGCTGGGGTGCAGGTGGTTGGCAGTCTGCATGCTGCACAACTTCTATCTCGACGTATCCACTACCAATGAGTACAAAACGCCGGGGTGCGCGTATTGCCGGAAGGAAAATGAGCCAAGGTGCATTCAAAAAGGTGCTTGAGAAGCTAGCAGGTGAAGGATACAACCTTAACAATCCAATTGACTTGAAGACATTTTGGGCGAAGCATGGCACAAACAAGTTTGTTACAATCAGGTAAAAGACATGCTATGTTCATCGCCATGTAGGTTCTAGTGTCATGACTTGGCCCTGATTTATTGTTTTGTACGTCATGTGCCAATATGCGGAAGTTCTTAGAAGTAGCATGTAGCCATGCTCAGTTTCATTGACGTTGCCTATTTCAAGCCTCAGATCTGGACTTCGTGGAAGTCTTTGTACCCTTCACTTGCAACTTGTACTGTAACAACAGTCTCTAATTTAGGTTGTATGAAATTTAATGCATTAGATGCCCATATTTGTGAAAGTAATTATGTGGAGGAGGTTTTCTCTATTGATTTACCAATATCTTTAGGACAGGTATTTGTAAAAAAAATTACACCATTTTTAACCTTTGATTGCAAAGGCTGCACAAATAACCTGTCCTCAACATGGGCTGAAGAAATATTTACTATATTATAAAGCAAGAGAACTGTAGGGACGAGCACCTTCCTAACTACAATTTGTCGATATGTGAAAAGGCTTTTCACAAATAAAGTGAAAAGGAAATTAATGGAAGTAAAATTTGTGTGTCCTCATTACCTTACTGTATGTGTGCAAAATAATGTTAATTTTCTAAAACCAAAGTTTTCTGTAAAACCATAGTATTCTACTAGAACTCTAAAAGTATTTTGTATCCAAAGGGGGCCTTTGTATTTCTTCAACTCCCTACCCTTACAGTTTATAGTGCTTTGCATTTAAATGTTGACATCTGTTGTATTTGCTTGTCATTTGCTAGAGATGTGTCATTTTTTTGTTCAGAAAGAGTATATTGACAATTCATTGTGCGGTTTGTGCTTGACACCTTTTGGTGGTGTTGGTAGCTTGATCACTGCTATCCTACAATCATTTCTCTGTATATGATTGTATGATAATGTGCCACAAATAGTGAGGGATTGAGCCTGCGACAGTTTCTCTGTAATATGATAATGCACCACAAACAGTGGGGGTCTTTTAACTCCGCCTATGTTGTAATGACATAGCCGGTCCCAAGCCCGGGTAAAGGAGGAGGGGGTTGTGATAGGCTTGGCGAGCCAACAACTACACTTAGCCATTCTCATGGAAATGAAACCCAATAGAAATTCGTTGGGGCGTAACCCTCTTAGCGACGCGCCATATCGGAACCCGGGTATGGTGTTAAGTGGGCAAGGGCCGGGTCGCCACCGCCTTAGTGGCGCGCCATATCGGAACCCGGATATGGTGTTAAATGAGCAAGGGCCGGATCGCCATCACCTTAGTGGCGTGCTACATCATCGCCCGGATGTAGTGATAAGTGAGCAAGGGTCTTTGCATCTTACTCGACGGGTGCAAAGCGTAAGGAAGCTAGCCGAGGAACATAGATTTCGGGTGGGTAGTTGGAATGTAGGATCCTTGACGGGGAAGCTACGTGAGTTAGTAGATGTTGCCATTAGGAGACGAGTAAATATCCTTTGTGTACAAGAGACTAGATGGGCGGGTCAAAAGGCGAGAGAAGTCGAGAATACTGGTTTCAAGCTTTGGTATTCTGGTTCGGCTGGGACTAGAAATGGCGTAGGTGTTTTAATAGATAAGAGTCTTAAGGATGGAGTAGTGGATGTTCGAAGACGAGGAGATAGGATCATCTTAATTAAGATAGTAATTGGGGACATTGTCTTGAACGTCATTAGTGCTTATGCCCCACAAGTTGGGTTCAACATGAGTGCTAAGAGGCAATTTTGGGAGGACTTGGAGGATATGGTTAGTAGTGTACCGATAACCGAGAAACTCCTCATAGGGGGAGGTCTCAATGGTCATGTGGGTGCAACTAACCTAGGATTTGAGGGAGTACATGGAGGTTTTGGATGCGGCGATAGAAATCAAGAGGGTAAGGACATCCTAGAATTTGCCGTAGCCTATGATCTGTTGATAGCTAACACCCTCTTTAGGAAGAGGCAATCTCACCTAGTGACCTTTAGTAGTGCCCAACACTCTAGCCAGATTGACTTTGTCCTCACTAGGAGAAAGGATAGACGGGAGTGTCTAGATTGTAAGGTGATCCCGAGGGAGTGTGTTGTGACACAACATAAGCTTGTGGTAGCTGATTTTCGCTTCCATACATGTTCTTTGCGGGACAAAGGTGTCAAAATCACAAGAACAAAGTGGTGGAAGTTGAAGGGAGAATCACAAGTATCCTTTAAAAATAGGGTGATCACAGAAGGACCCTGGCCAGAAAATGGAGATGCAGATAGTATGTGGATGAAGATGGCAACTTGCATTAGGAAGGTAGCTAGTGAGGTGTTCGGTGTGACAAAGGGAAAGAAACTTGTAGATAAAGACACTTGGTGGTGGAATGAGGATGTACAAAAGGCCATTAAGGAGAAGAAGGAGTGTTATAAGAGTTGGCATAATGATAGAAGCGCAAGCAACATGCTTAAGTACAAAGAGGCTAAGAAGAATGCAAGGCGGGTTGTGAGTAAGGCAAGAGGACAGGCCTATGATAAGTTATATGAGAGACTAGGGACAAAAGAAGGTGAAAAGGACATATACAAGTTTGCAAAAATCCGTGAGAGAAAGATGAGAGATCTCAATCAAGTTAAATGCATCAAAGATGAGACTGACCACATTCTAGTGAAGGATGAAGAGATTAAGAATAGATGGCGTGATTACTTTAATGAGCTATTCAATGATGGGAATGGGAGCACTATGGTTGAGTTGGATGACTCCTTTGATGACTCCAACAGGCGGTTCGTGCGGAGGATACAAGAGTTTGAGGTTAAGGATGCCTTAAAGAGGATGAAAGGAGGAAAGGCCCTCGGCCCTGACGATGTCCCTATTGAGGTGTGGAGATGTCTTGGGGACGTCGCAATAGTATGGCTCACAAAGCTATTCAACCACATTTTTCGGTCAAACAAGATGCCTGAAGAATGGAGGAAAAGTATATTAGTACATATCTTCAAAAATAAAGGAGATATTCAAAGTTGTACTAATTATCGAGGTATTAAGCTTATGAGTCATACTATGAAGCTTTGGGAGAGAGTGATTGAACACCGCCTGAGGAAAGTGACCAATGTCACTAAAAACCAATTTGGTTTTATGCCTGGCAGGTCTACAATGGAGGCGATTTTCTTGCTTCGTCAGCTTATGGAGAGATATAGGGAGCAGAAGAAGGACTTGCATATGGTGTTCATCGGCTTGGAGAAGACGTACGACAAGATACCAAGGTCAGTCATGTGGTGGGCACTAGAGAAACATAAAGTGCAAACAAAGTACATTACCCTTATCAAGGATATGTACAATAATGTTAGGACAAGTGTGCGCGTAAGTGATAGTGAGACTGATGCATTTCCTATCACGGTAGGACTATATCAAGGATCAGCTTTGAGCCCATACATCTTTTCCTTGGTGATGGATGAGGTGTCGAAGGATATACAAGGGGATATCCCTTGGTGCATGCTCTTTGCTGATGATGTAGTGCTGGTAGATGAAACTAGAGATGGTGTTGATAAGAAATTAGAGTTATGGAGACAAACCTTAGAGTCCAAGGGGTTTAGACTTAGTAGGACTAAAACCGAGTATATGAGGTGTGACTTTAGTGGTGTTGGTCGTGAAGAAGGAAATGTTAGTCTACAAGGACAAATAGTACCTAGAAGGGACTCTTTTCGATACTTAGGATCAATGTTACAAAGCAATGGCGATATTGATGAGGATGTTTGCCACAGGATCAAGGTAGGGTGGATGAAATGGTGGCAAGCCTCTGGAATCCTATGTGATAGGAAAGTCCCACAAAAGCTAAAAGGGAAGTTCTATAAGACGGTGATCAGACCCGGGATGCTCTATGGGGCGGAATGTTGGCCAACTAAACGGCAACATGTCCAACAAATGAGTGTCGCAGAGATGCGAATGCTACGGTGGATGTGCGGGCACACGAGAAGAGACCGAATAAGGAATGAGGCGATTCGTGATAAGGTAGGGGTGGCGCCGATTGAAGAGAAGTTAGTCCAACATTGACTTAGGTGGTTTGGACATATCCAACGGAGACCTCCAGAAGCACCGGTTAACAGTGGGATTTTAAGAGGTAGAGAAAATATTAGGAGGGGTAGAGGACGACCAAGGTTGACCTGGGAGGAGGCGGTAAAACGAGATTTGAGAGATTGGAATGTATCCAGAGACTTAGCTCATGATAGGACCGCATGGAAAGTAGCAATTCATGTGCCAGAATCGTAGTCTTGTTTTTTTTTCTTTTTCTTTTTTTTTTCTTTTCTTTTCCTTTTTTCTTATTTCTTATTTCTTTTCTCTTTTTCCTTTTTCTTTTTTTTTCTTTTTTTCTTTTTTTCTCTTTTTTTCTTTTTTCCTTGTTCTTATATCTCTTCCTCTCTTTTACTTTATTGATATTGGGTTTCATGTCTAGCCGACCCCAACAGGCTTGGGATAAAGGTTTGGTTGTTGTTGTTGTTGTAAACAGTGGGGGTCTTTTGTTATGATTATTAACGTCCATATATAAGGGGGCACTAATTTGAGGTGTTGAAGGCACTGTTTGGTAGAGTTTCTGCTTGTTGAAAATGCAGCTTATTTAAAACGCTGGTGAAAATGAGATAGAGCTGAGATCTAGTTGGTTACCGAAGTTAGTTTCAATAGTATAACAAAATACACCTAGTCATGCTTATTGCCTATGCCTAATAAAGAGGATTATTTTTAGCTGTAAAATCTATGATTGGTTGCCTAATTCATTCAAATATGTGGGTGTAGCAAAACTAAGCACACTAGATTTTTATGGTTTGTTCTAGCTTATTTGCTGCAGGGCAATGCAACAAAATCATATACAGGATAGTTGATTTCCCTGCTTGAAATATTGTAGGTTGTGGTTCTCTTTGATAGACCATTTGGCGTAATCCATCTTTGCTGTAAAAGCTTCCTCTTGTTGTTCATATGTTACGAGGGCTTAGTGCGTTTTTTAGATGCAGATATTGGATAGATTTTGTGTTTTTGCTAGATCAACTAGCTAGTATTAACTTTTATATTTTTTTACATTTGGTAAAAGAACTTGACCGACCTTTAAGAAGTTAGAACTTTTATTTTGAATTTAAAACGTTTATAGTGATCGTGTCGCTGTTTTCTTCATTTTCTCCACGGGAGAACCATTGTTTTCTTCTGAATGCATATTTCTAAGTACGAGGATATGTGGTCTCTGCATATTGCATACAGTTGTTTTGACTTTGCTTCATCAGCGTAGCAAACTATTTGCGCTTAATCTTGCGTCTATAGCTTCGTGGAGACTGTCGCTAAAAAAATCTGATATTGGAGTTTGTTGGTTTGGCCGGTGTATCTCTGGAGGTGTTTCCTGATGCATTTTACTCTATATGCCTAAATACGCTTTCACCGGCGCACAGCAGTACCCCTTATCCTTTCGTTCTCCACAACTGAAATGCATCCACGGTCGAGCAAAGGCGGCGGCGGCGGTTTCCCACGGCGGTGGTCGCAGCGACCGGGTCCTAGGACAGCGGATGTGGGTGCGGACCCATGACCTGGCGTCCCTGCTCGAGGCTGGTGCCAGCGCGAGCGCGTGGCCCGGCGGCCGTGGTCTTGGTTGTGGCGAGTCCCCCCCTCCTTCCCCGCCCCTCGTTTCTTTGCTGCGGTATGACTTCCGTCGTGGTTGTCTGGTTCTTGCACACGTGAGGAAGAACCTACGAGGAAGAAGACCACGGGGTATGTGGGCCATAGGCCCAACCAGTAAGGGTCCAAGTGTTTATTAGGCCCAACAATGAAACATACCACGGTTGTTTATTAATTTATTTGGAGACGATATCTAAAATCACATAAAAACTGAGGTCCAACTTGTGTATATCTAAGTCTCAAATGTTGGGGGGGGTGGCACTACGACCATTTGACAAGTTTCAAATAGTTCTCTGGATATGTTAGAAAAATTGTTTTCACAAATAAGCCAAAGCCAAAACCTAGTTTTCTCATAAGCTAGAGCCATACCAAACATGACTCAAGTGAAGTGGTTTGTTGTTTTGATTTTAAAACTTTATCATAGAGAATCATTTTTGCAAGCCACAGAATCACTTCCATTCAAAAAATTTGATCCTCACACACAGTTATTTTTAGAAGTATTATGCAAAAGTTACCCTTAAGGACATGAGTTACTCAAGCTTGTGAGCCTAGCCATCTTAAAACTCGTGAGAGTGAAAAAGCTCAAGTTACATGTTGGTTCCCCATCACATACAAATCTTCTCCAACTTTACTTTAAGGTGATATTTTGCACAACTATTACATTTCTTTCGTTAAATTGCTCCTGCTCAGACTCCTAGATGAGTAGATGTTTCCATTGTTAAGATACCTCGAGCATAGTGAAAAGTGGTCACAATATCCATTGTAAACTTTAGGTAGAGACCTGGATCTACTTTTTCCTTATCATTTACCCCCTCTATTTTATTGATTTATACTAAATCTCATCCAGACAATAATATATATTTTTTTAAAAAAAGGAGCAGTGAGCTCTCTGCATTATGTCACAAAGTTGACCTTAGACCTATATGCTCCTATTTGTAATGAATGAATACATGGGTTTTTTCAGGAAAAAAAAGACAAGTCATCATTGACGACGAAGAGTTTCATCACCGTTCAGAGTCAGTCTCCCTTTTCCTGTTACCCACACGCCTAGACCTAGTCGCATTTCTGGCTCGTTTTTGCATTTACATCCTTGTCCAATCCGCCATTTGCATTGCTAAAAGTCGCTAACAGTTCGTATGGGAACGGCTGAGCCGCAAACGCTGAACAGGTAGCCAGTACCGCCAAAGTTGTGGGCTCCCTTTTCCATCCCTGCTGCTGGTCTCGAGTTTTGTCTGCTTCTTCGCATGGCTGCGACACAAAACAAAGGCGATGCTCCCAAAAGGGCTTCCCATATCGAGGAAGGAAACGGATGGTGACCGGACCCGGCGGTGGCGTCAACACCGAGCGGTGGAAAACAGTTGGAATTGAGGAGGTATCGAGTTTCAGGTCTAGCGACTAGCCATCGCAATGGTTAAAAAACCCACGGATATTACTCTGGTTTACTCATATCCGCCGAATTAAAATCTGTATACGAACTCGTACCCGTTATTCATATCCGTTATCACAGATATTTTTTATTCACGGGTATATCTGTTACCAAAAATCTTTAATAAAATGGTACATTACATATATATTTTTGCAACATTTTACTCCCTCTGTTCTAAAATAAATGACGTTTAGAACAGCTAATTTAGTTCAAATTAAACTAGATTTCTTGTCCTAAACATCATTTATTTCTTGTCCTAAACATGTTCAACACATAACACAAACATAGCACATAAAAGAACATGTTCAACACATAACACAAACATAAATTAGTACAATTGACAAACTCCTGACAACAGAACAATTGCAGCTTACATAAAATACAAAGCATCGTGAGGACTCGGGATGCGACGCTGCACAAGGAGCCAAGGAGCTGGAAAGAAGAGGAGAAAACTCTAGAACTAGATGTATTTATATGATGTTGTATTGGACCCACATGTCAGAGGACGGGTTCGGGTATACGGATATGGGTATGAAACTTTTTTACCCGACAAGAAATATCCATTGGATTCTACCCGTTACCCGAACCCGTACCCATGGATCTAAATTTATACCCGAAGCCATACCCATCAGATTGGATATCCGCGATTAAACGGGTAATGGGCACCCGTTGCCATCCCTACTCGTGACATTCAAAATTCTCCTATCTACTCAGAGTTCGGAGAGTAAAACGATCCCGATCACTGCGGTGAATCTACAGCGCTGTCATGGAGACATAATAGAGTTACACGTAGATTTAGTAAAGAAAAGAAAAATACACCACCTCTGTAAAAGAACAGAAAGAGCTTAAGCGAATGGAAATGAGAAAAGGACGGAGGCATCTTCAGGTCCAACCTCTGAAACATAGGCGAAAGCCAACACAAGGGATGTACAAAACAGTGGTCGTCAGTCGTCACAAAACCTCCACCAAATCTTTCTGCGTGCTTCTCATCGATTTGTTTATGTGCATGCATCTAATCCTGAAGCTATGTACGAAAGAATCTTAAAGAAACCACAAAATTCAGACAAACCACAGATGATCTTGGGTTAGCGAGTGAAACCTGTGGCACATGCACACACAAGCCGTCAGGAAGCATCCAAGTAGGAGGTAAAAACAAAAGGAATGTTGAGTAGATAAAGAAGTACTAAAAGATTAAAAATTGCAGTCGCAGTGAAAAAAAATGGCAGCAGTGCCGAAGAGCCGCGACACCGACATGGATGGATGGCGCTGTCTCGATCCGTCGTCTCAGCAGCACGATAAAATTCAAAGAAGCCCCCCGCATTATTGCTCATATTTTTCTCTGCCCCTTATATATGCACCTTCTAATACGGGAAAAGGAAAACAAATAGAGCGAGCCTATGTATCTATTCCTGCCCCCCTTCTCTCTCATCCGTTTCTCTCCCTTTCTCTTTCCTCTCTTCTCTCTCCTCGGTTTCTCTTTCTCTCCCCATCACACCTACAAGGAAGTGAAAGAACCCTAGAGGCAGCAGTCCTCTTCAAGGTAAGCAAGTCCCCCAAAGCTCTCGCTTTTAATTGCCCAGAGCTCGTTGTACCGACCGCTCCGTGTTCCAAAAGCGGGCGCCGCAGGGAAGGATGGATTTTTGTTGTCTTGCCATGTCGGTTCCGTTCATTGTTTTCGCTCCGCCTGTGTGTTGCCATATCCTTCCTCCGTCAAGCCGGCCCAAATCCGCACCTCTCCGGAGATCTCCGTCGCAAGATTCGTTTTTGACGCTTCCGTCATGCAATGGAGATCTCGTTGGATCTGTCGGCCTCGGGGTCGGTCTGGTTCGGTGCGGATTTCGGCGGTGCGTCGGATGGCTCCTGAGACCTAGGGTTCTATTGCAATTTCAACATTTTTAAAATTTTTAGCATGTCTCTTACGGTCTCTTTATTTTTACCTCTTTCCCGGGAATGTCCGATTAGGACAATGGTGGCGATGGGCTGACCAGAGCTGCAAAAATATTCAGTTTTCCGGGTCGAATTTCAGATCCTGGAATTCGATTTGTTTGTCGGACAAGCCGAGATGGACGACGATGGTAGCCTGGGCATTCGGAATTGGGGCTTCTACGAGACGGTGAAAGGCAATCTCGGCCTGCAGCTGATGTCGTCGGTGACCGCCGACCGGGACACAAAGCCGCTGCTACCAAACGGTGGAAACTTCTTGCAGCACCATGGGCATCATAATGGCCCGCACCAGCACCACCCGCAACATTCGCACCATCCCCGTGATTGTGGTGGTGCCTCTGGAGGCATGCCCAATGAGCCGTCTTCTGTACACATGGACTTTGTGCGCAATGAAGCTTGGTTGCTCCCCTCACAGCACCAGCATCAGCATCCCCGGCAACAGAAGGTCCTTCATCATCTCCCTGTCGGACCTGTTGGCCATCCTGGACATGGTAGCCATGTTGTGCATCACCACCCGACTGGCTATGGGATGATGGCGGATGCACATGGTGTGCACACGCTCCAGATGATGCAGCCACAAGTGCAGGCACAGACACAACAGTCTCAGCCGCAGCCGCAGGCACAGGATCCTTCTCCATTAAATGAAGAGAGCATGCAACCGTCACTGGTCGAAGACCATTCTGTGGTAAAGAATGAAATGCCTGTGAAGAAGAAGCGGCAGGGACAGCATCCAAAGACACCAAAACCAAAGAAGCCAAAGAAGGTTGCTGCTCCACCTGGTGATGGGACACCCAATAGGCCTGCATCCCGAGGGAGGGGCCCAAGAAAGGCTGTGGGAATGGTGATTAACGGTATTGATTTGGACCTTTCAAGAATACCAACACCTGTGTGCTCTTGCACTGGGACTCCCCAGCAGTGCTATCGATGGGGTGCGGGTGGTTGGCAGTCTGCATGCTGCACAACTTCTATCTCGACATATCCACTACCAATGAGCACAAAGCGCAGGGGTGCGCGCATTGCTGGAAGGAAAATGAGCCAAGGTGCATTCAAAAAGGTTCTTGAGAAGCTAACTGGTGAAGGATACAACCTTAACAATCCAATTGACTTGAAGACATTTTGGGCGAAGCATGGCACAAACAAGTTTGTTACAATCAGGTAAAAGACATGCTATGTTCATCGCCGTGTAGGTTCTAGTGTCATGACTTGGCCTGATTTATTGTGTTTACGTCATGTGCCAATATGCAGAAGTTCTTAATAGTAGCATATAGCTATGCTCAGTTTCGTTGACGTTGCCTATTTCAAGCCTCAGATCTGGACTTCGTGGAAGTCTTTGTACCCTTCACTTGCAACTTGTACTGTAACAACAGTCTCTAATTTAGGTTGTATGAAACTTAATGCATTAGATGCCCATATTTGTGAAAGCTATTATGTGGAGGAGGTTTTCTCTAATGATTTACCAACATCTTTTGGACAGATATTTGTAAAAAGAATATACCACTTATTAACCTGTGATTGCAAAGGCTGCACAAATAACATGTCAATTACATCTAACTCAACATGGGCTGAAGAAATATTACTATATAGAGCAAGAGAACTCTAGGGAGTACCGGAGTAGGGACAAGCATCATCCTGACTACAATATATCCATGTGAAATGGCTCTTCACATGTAAAGTTAAAAGGAAATTAATGGAATTAAAACTGGCATGTCCTCATTACCTTACAGTATTATGTGCAAAATAAAGTCAATTTTCTAAACCAGAGTTTTCTGTAAAACCATTGTATTCTTCTAAAACTTTTAAAATACTTTATATCCAAAAGGGGCCTTTGTATTTATTCCCTAACCCCTACCCTTACAGTTTTTTTGTGCTTTGCATTTGAATGTTAACATTTGTTGTATTTGCTTGTCATTTGCTTGAAATGTGTCATTTTTTTGTTAAGAGTATATTGACAATTCATTGTGCAGTTTGTGCTTGACATCTTATGGTGGCGTGTGGTAGCTTGATCAGTGTAGGCATCCGTTTCTCTTTATATGATTATATGATAATGTGCCACTAATAGTGGGGGATTGAGCTTGTTTATATTTCTTCGTAATATGATAATGTATCACAAACAATGGGGGGTCTTTTGTTATGATTATTAACGTCTATATATAAGGGAGCATAATTTGAGGTGTTGAAATCTAGTTAAGCTTGAATGAAGGTTGGTTACCGAAGTTAGTTTCAACAGTACAATAAAATTCACCCCCTAGTCATGCCACATTTTTTTGGATATTTGGACTTATACTGTGGATTTGCCCCAAATAAAGAGGATTGTTTTATCTTTAATATTTATGATTGATTGCCTAATTCGTTCAAATACATGGGAGTGTAGCAAAACTAAGTGCCCTGGATTTGTTTTGGTTTGTTCTAGCTTATTTCCTGCAGGGCAATGCAACAAAATTATATGCATGGTAGTTGCTTCCTCTGCTTGAAATATTGTAGTTTCTACTTTTCTTTGATAGGCTATTTGGTGTAATTCATGTTGCTGTAAAAACTTCCTCTTGTGGTTCATATGTTATGGGGGCTTAGTGCATTGAGATGCAGATATTGGATAGTTGTTATGTTTTTGCTAAGAAGTTAGAACTTCTATTTTGAACTTTATGAGCTTACAGAGATCGTGTATTGTTTTTTTTTTGGGGGGGGGGGGCTCACTGTTTTCTTCTGAATGTATATAATGTATATTTCAACGTACGAGGATCTGTGGTTTACATATTGCATACAATTCTTTTGACTTTACTTTGCATAGTAAACTCTATTTGTGCTTATTCGTGTGTCCATAGCTTCGTGGAGACTAGCTAAAAAATCTGTGTATTCGAGTTCGTTGGTTTGGCTGGTGCATCTGTGGTTTTGTGGAGGTGGTTCCTCTTCTTTGCACTTGTAGCCTTAGTGATGTGATGTTTTCTGCTGTCTTCTAGCTGGACGAAGTGCTTTTTTTGTTAATTCCTGAGCACAACCAAGCTTTTTCGAGGATGTCGTAGCGCCCGAAAGAGAAGCCATGTCGTGTGCTGCGAGCCCTTCTTAGTCATCCTTTGGCTTCGACTCTCTTGCAGCGCCAAATGTGGAGTCGGTGCCGGAGCTTGGTTCACTTGGGTTATGAGTCCCACTGTGCCTTGCTCGCAGGCCAAGTAGTCGTCCCCTCCCCTGATGACTGTGAGTCTGACGACGACCTGGTCATGGCTCGGCCGCTCGGGTTTCAGGAATGAGACTGCATGTGTTGTGCTCGCATTGCACGACGATGGCGCTAGGACAGACTGCGTCGTGAAACAAATCTGATTCAGAAAGGATAAAATGTTATTTAAAATAGATTAACAGTCAAATAATTGATCACTAAAAGACTGGTATAGTCCATATACACGGAGGATGGCCCATAAAATGGATTGGCCCAACCCGAAATAATGGTTCCCAGGCTCGCCCATGTAGACGGGAAAAATTGTACAAACTCCTTGCTCGTCCGTTCAAACATTGACAACCTAGCTAACAACATAATCTTTAGGGAAAAATGAACATGTTTGCCTACATCTTATGGAGATTTTCATGTACCCTTTGCAAATACTTTCTTTTTGCAATCTAACACCTACAAATTTCACTTAGTTCCGTATATCCCACTCACAGCCTTGACTCATAAGTATATCACAATGCCTAAGCTTTATTCCTCTATACTCTCTAGGTAATAAATCCCTGGTCACTCAACATATTCTATAATGACTCCATTTCCTGTCCATCAAATCCTCCCAACAAATGACTCAATTGATTCTACACATAACCAATTTCCCCTCTTGACAAATCCTTTGCTTGAACTTGATATACTCACATTGATTTTGCTTCTAACTTCACCATCTTGGCTCATCCTCGTCTCTACTATCACTCAATCACCTGAGAGACTTATAACGTATTCAAACACATCTCTAACTAGCATGGCTTAAAAGAAATGACTCAACTCTTCTTGATAGTCCGATTTTTTCTGTGGACTTAAAACCTGATGACTACACCAAATGATCACACTACTTGATACTAGCTCATTATTAGTCTTGTTCTATTGTTAGACCAAGGCCTCTATAAGGATCCTCATGCTAACAATATCCCTCAATAGATTAGCTCGAAGTTGTCGAGACAACCAATCATTGAGATTACGTAACCAATCACAGCCTTGACTCATATAAGTATATCACAATGCCTAAGCTTTATTCCTCTATACTCTATAGGTAATAAATCTCTGGTCACTCAACATATTCTATAATGACTCCATTTCCTGTCCAACAAATTCTCCCTACAAATGACTCAATTGATTCTACACATAACCAATTTCCCCTCTTGACAAATCCTTTGCTTGAACTTGATATACTCACCTTGATTTTGCTTCTAACTTCACCATCTTGGCTCCTCCTCATCTCTACTATCATTCAATCACCTGAGAGACTTTAGCGTATTCAAACACTTCTCTAACTAGCATGGCTTAAAAGAAACGACTCAACTCTTCTTGATAGTCCAGTTTCTTCTATGGACTTAAAAACTGATAACTACACCAAATGATCACACACACTTGATACCAGCTCATCATTAGCTAGTCTTGATCTATTGCTTGATGGAGGCCTCTGTAAGGATCCTCATGCTAACAATCTCCCTCAATAGATTAGCTCGAAGTTGTCGAGACAACCAATCCTTGAGATTATGTAACCAGGATAATATAATAGAATAGGTGCTGCAATTACACACGTTAGT